>JADKLZ010000167.1:19433750-19451535 GCA_021533235.1 Biomphalaria straminea
TATATATATATGTATTTATATCTTTGTATTTTTTTATATATATTTTTATATTTATCTGCTCTTTTTTTTCTGGCCTGTTAAAATCTTCCCTTTCAATTTTTGGCTCGCTCGTTCCAAAAGTTAGCCCATCACTGCTTCAAATTGAAGTCTAACGGAGCTTTAAGAGTGTAAACAAAGAGCAGATAACTGTGATAATGTATTTCACATAGTTCCAAGTTTTTATTTCATATTTGTTTGTGTATGCACTTTTACACGAGAATTCTAATGAATTTTCAGTTCATTTTCGTATCATACCACTTCAGCCGGATTTGATGCCTAAATATGGAAATGTAATTATTTATATTGAGGTATGTATTTCGTCTTTTCTTTTCATAAGTCAAATTTATATTCAATAGATTGTTTCTTCTTCATAATTTCACTGTTATTTATGAGGGATTTAAAAAGTTTAATATTCTGTATCTTATTAATTATATTAATTATAGTATTTTAGTTTTAGTTTGCTATATCTTATCAATGTTTTAAATTATCAGCTTTAAGAATATTAAATATCATATTTAGAAATCGGCATTTGTTTACTTCATTTCTATTATAGCACAGGAGCTTTAGAGTTTATATGAGCACACATTACATGATTATTGCAAATATGTTATGGTTTACATCTGATAACGTTATGTGACTTATGTCCCATAACGGAAAAATCTTGACATGCATAGTACAGTGTAGCAAGCAAAGATTGATGATATTTTAAAATAATGTGCTTTGTGTTTTGTTCGTTAAACGAAAGGACCCATCTGGAGTGCCTGTCAAAAGATGGCCAGGTTTACAGACTAACGCTGGAGGAATCATTAGTCAGAGCTTTCAACTTTCTGATCAACCAAAATATGGCACATGGCATATACTTGTTGATGCTTTTGTAAGTACATGTACTAAATCTAGTTAGTGTAGTCTTTTTGAAAGAAAGATTCGCTGTATCAACCCACAGCCTACAATTTAATAAGCATATTTTGTTTAAAAGTATGTTGTTTGTAAATGTTATAAACTAGCCTACTCATGTCAGCTATCATTAATGTTTCGCTCGAATGTATTTAAGGTTTCGATATAGAAACACAAACGATAAAATAATAATGTCATAGGCGTAGCTATGTGGGTTTTAACTCCCCCCCCCCCACTTCCCGATATGAAATTCCCCGCAGGAAGGGGGGTGGAATGTTGTGACTGTTTTTTTCTCTTTAATTTTGTTTATTTTTGGTGAAAGTCTAATTTTAAACCATTATTTTCCCAGGTGCAGTCAAGTGGGGTTTTAAGTTTAAAACTTACTCCTTTGAGTTCTGATTTTTAAACCCACTTTTTAATATAAAACTAAAGCAAACAACAGACACAAAATTCTATAAGCGTAGCCAAGAGGAGTTTTGAGTTTTAAAATCCCCACAATAGGTTTCTTAGGCTAAAAATCCATCTTCAATATAAAAATAAATAAACGACAGTCACTAAATTCTGAGCGTAGGCATAGAGGGCTTTAAAACCCCCTCCAGAGTAGGCAGTGGCGTAGCGTAGGGGGATGGAGGGGGGGGTTTGAAAATCCCCCCGGGCCCCCGCCTACGGGGGGGCCCCAAATGGGTATTTGTAAATACATAAATTAATATATTTTATTGACAAATAGTGTCAACGGGTGTATTTTTTTTCAACATTTATGGATTATATTTATATCAAAGACTAAATCTAGATCTAGGTCTATCAGTAAGTTGACTTTGTTGACATTTAAAAAAAATTTTTCCCACAGAGATCAAAGTTGTTATTTTTTAAAGTTAGTTTTACGTTTTAAAATGCAAATCTTTAATAGATTTGTTGCCGACTAAAGAGATCAAGCATGTTTTTGCAGCAAAAACCTCTCTTTGTTGCCACGAATAAAACTGTATGATATACAGCAGTAGCGGCTTTAGGGGTGGCAAGTAGAGCGCCTGTGGGGGCCCCCGATCGGAGATATTATTCTAACAAACTTGATCACTACACATTTTCCTAATAAAATCCGATTAGACGTCGATGTTTGAATACAAAATAAACAGGGAATTCCAGGTATCTTGTTACCTTTACTAATAATATATTTAAATGGCGAGTATTTTAAGGTTACGCTAATTAACCTTGAAGCAGAATTTACAGAAACGAGTATAACAGATCCAATAGTTATTCTTAACAATGCTAGAATTGTCCATTATTCGGGTTTGGCTTCTTTAGTTTCAGAATTAACTTCAAACTCGAGTTATTACCCCAAATTCATCTTTCCGCAATCAAAAGGCTTTTCTAAAAAAAAAATCATTCTTATAGAGTGATAAAAGAGTGAATTGCAAAGGTGGGAAAATGAATAAAAACAAAAAATGTACGTCTTTTCGTCAGAGGAAATTTCACAATCATAACATATTTTTTATTTGTGAAATAAAAAAAAATGTTATTCTTTCTATGGGAACTTTCCCCATGCGAGTTGACCAGAGTGGGGCTACAAAACAGCGTGACGCAAAGGTAAACCTATTATAACTTAGCCACAATGAGTGGCCGTCTGTCTGGCCTGCGCATACGTCTGTTAGGCATAAATCCAAAAGCAACATTTCTGAACTGTCATAATAACTCTCTAAACCTGTCAGCTTTTCATTCTGCTGAGATAGATCCAAAAATTGTCACCCTTTTTTGTAACTGTACACGAATTGTTCAACTTTTGTTCCCAATTTAACCCCAAAGATCCTTCCTTTTGAAGTTATTATCACATACTTCTTTTTAATGTTCTTAAGACTGATATCTACTAGGAACTTTAACAATTCGACCCCTTCTAGTAGTCTTGACTGGCACAATAAGTTCTCTAGACGTTGATCTATAACTGTCTATTTCGTTTGTTCTAACAGTTTACTGCTCGTTGTCTTCATCTGTATCATAGTACCCAGAGATATCTTCATCAAAGCTCTTGTTCAAAAAGCTTTGATTTATTCTGTATGTTTTTCCATTGTTTGTTTATGATGTAAAATCTGGGTGATGAATGTTTTTTTATGACAACTGCTTTCTGCTATGTTTGTCCTAGACGAACTCTCACTTTCTCTCCGACAAATAACCTTTAGGTAGTCTTTCCTTTGCATCGTATTTCACTTTGCTTTTCATCTGTTGTTCGTTGAGTAATGTCTCTACATTTTCAGTTACCGATGGTTTCAATAGTTTCAGATCAGTTGGAATGATGTCCCTGAGTCTTCTACTCATCAGCAGTTGTGATGCTTATCGGAGTATTTCTATACTCGAGCATAGCAAGATATTGATCTTTCAGACTTCCATATGTCTTGAATATTTGTGCTTTCGCACAAAACATAAACAATACATAAATTGAAACTCATTCATGCTTTCTGCAAAGTGGTGAGAAACGGACGAAACTGATCACCCAATCCAACGAAAAAGCAAAAGAAGGTAGTGAATACTATGGATTCCCTGTAATCATAACAACCAGAGGAAAGAAAAGACTTGATGGGAAGTTGAGTTCTAATGTAGGAATCAGTAGGACTGTCAATAGAACTGCAATTGAAACGTGTTGCGACAGAAGTGCTGAACAGATTTCATATGGGGATGAAGGACAGATTACAAAGGCTGGAAAGAAAATGAATACCTTTGGGTTTCTTCTTGGACCAAGACACCAGTTGGATGATGACACTCTTATGACAAACTGTGCTATTTTTTACTGTTTGTAAGATGAAATAAATGGCGAATCGCTTGTTCAATGATGTCACTGATGCACGAGCAGTTTTCATCAACAAACTAGTAATACAATCACCAATAGGCTCAAACCTTGCAACATCCTCTGAATACCGCTAACTCAGGCCACTTCCATTGCGTCATTCTAAAGAAAAAACTATCCCAGGAGCACAATGATGCAAGAAAGGCTTATCATGGCTTTAATGTCAGTGAAGTCACAAATACTAGAAAGTATCGATGTAGATCATGTTATAGATGTCTTTGCTGCACAGAATGCACGACGTGAAGCTATATAAATCGAGATTTGTCACTTGTGCATTATTTAGCTAATAAACAACGGTATTATTCATTAAAAGAGTCTTAATGATTAATTTTTTGGTTAAATTTACTGATATACTGAAAAATTTGATCTTGGGCTTATATATTTTTTGCGTACATTATGTCATGTCATATATCGAAAGTCAAAATGCAAGGGGCCCCCCAAAGAGGTCGGTCCCCCCCGGGCCCCCGAACCCCTAGCTACGCCCCTGCTCCAGAGGGGTTTTGAGTTATAAGCCCCCAAACCCTTCGATAGAGATAAGTTAAGATAATTTATTTTTATTTATCAAACAAAATGGAAATTCAGTATGACTACAATTGACAACCTTAGCGTAATTACTGTACAATAACAATATAGATGCAAATACGAACAACATTCACATACGAAAATACATACACACTCATAACCAGCGCTTAGACTTCTATGTACTTCTCGATGACGACGTCTTGTAACACTTAGACCGAAAGTGGGATGAAGTTTTTAAATCTTTCTTTTTTATTTCTAATTGAAAGGAGGCGACCACTTCGTTCAGATCTTTTGTAGTAATGGTTAATTGGTGCAGGTTATCTTTAAGAATCGTAAGTGTTTTGGAAAGGCATCTTTCATGAAAAAACTCTTCAAGAGATAGTAGCTGTGTTCGAGTCATATACGATGCTTTTAGTATTAGTCTATTTAGTCTAAGTCTTTGTGCCAGTGGAATATTACAATACCAGCAGGGGATGGCAAAGTTATTTAGACTGCTGATGGTTGCTGTATACAAAAGTTTAATTATTGTTTTTGTCGATGTTAAATTTCCTTAGCTAGCTAAGATAGATAAGACGTTGGTGAATTTTAGTGTAAAGGTTTTGAAAGTGTGCACCCCATTTCAGTTTGTTGTTGATGGTTGTAACTTAGTATTTATATTCTTGCACTGTTCTACGGTTTGTTTGTTTTTTTTCAGGTTGGGGTGGATTCATCCCCCCGACATATATATAGCGAACAGATCTAGCAGAGTTATGAAAAAATAGCCATTAATATAGTGGGACCAATGAACCCAATGTCATCGATACATTCTCACAGTAGCTGATCTACAAGTTTGCCCGAAGCTATTCCATCTGAAATCCACAACTGCTCTGGATATCACGTCGGCATTTATTATGTTGTTCGCTAGTTCTCAGATAGAGGACCCCAGTTTTAGGGTGTCGTTCGTAACTGTCACGCAAAAAATTTTTTTGACCCCGTTACCCCCCTTGTCACAAAGTGTCAAAAAATTCTCAGGCCCCCTCCCCCCTCTGCGTCACGTCACACAATTAAAAAAATATTTATTTCAAATTATTTATTTCTCATCAATTATTTCCCAAAGAGATTTCATCTTCTTCTGCTTGAGGAGCTGACTCGAAAATTAAATTGTCTTCAATGAGATCTTCGTCTATTCTTTCCACACTCCCATCACCTGCGTTTCCCAAAACTACAAGGACTTCGTTGTCTTTTTTTTTGTTTGAATAATGTAATTGGCTTTCTGTGCTCGTGTTTTTTTAAATGGTGGGATGAACAAGTTCATGTTGAAATGAGTACCTAAAAAATGTTATTATTTTTCGAAACTTTTTGAAGATTAATTTGTGTTTTTTTTTTCTTCTGAATTTTAAATTTGTGACGTCACAAACTCGCTAACCCCCCCCCTTCCTCCTTGTCACAAAGTGTCACATGTTTTCGAATTCCCTTCCCCTAGAGCGTGACGTCATTTACAAACGACCCCTTGCAGAACGAACCAAGAAAATAGCTGGCACACTAGGAATTTATCAATTGTCCAATCGTCAATTGTTCGACTGTTTAATTCAAGTTAAAATCCCCGGCATCACAACTAGACGCAGTTGTGACAGTGAGTGCAAGAGCTATTTGAAATTTCTATTATAAAATAAGTGAAAGACGGATAGAAGCTGCCACTGAGCAGGAGTGATGCCGTAGTATTCCTGTCTAGAACGTTTTCGTCATATTGAATGTAAGCTCAATCAATTATTATTGGCTGTAACGAATGTTTGATTTGTTATTTTTTCCTAAGGGTTTCAAGTACAGAAGACCTTTTATTGTTGAAGAATTTTGTAAGTATTGCAAAAATATCTTAATTATTTAAAAAATCATCTAAAATTATAATAACGCTTTTTAAAAAATATAGTTTCAACTTTGTATGAAATATGAAATAGGGTTTGTTACTGGACATAAAAAAATATATATGTGTCAGACGCGAATAGCCCAATTTTTCTGTAAAAGAAATTACAAAATGTCATTTCTCTATAGAAGAAGTTACGAAGGCTATATAATATTCAACCACAGACCTATGTATACTACAATAAATTTAGGTTTTTGATGTCTAGTTACGATTTATTTAGGTAGGTGCTGTTTTACTATTACATACCAAGTATTAGAGTTTAGAAAAACCCAGGTTCGTTTCTTGTGCAATGCTATTAGCTAACATCGCAAATAATCTCTCCATTAGTATATTTAGATCTATAATCATAGACATAAATAAATATAGACTGGTCGTAGGATGTTATTTTCATTTGGGAAGAGTCAAATACGTTTTATGTACTACATCTACGTGAGAAAAAGATGAAAAAAGAGGCGGTAATTGAACTATAAATTCTAGGACGTAAATTTCAGTCTATATATAACTATGATCTTTAGTTTTGAAAAGTACAAAACTTCATTATTCCTAATATTTTGCCTTTATAGGCTACGCATGCACCTATGCGCACCATATCAACAATTTCATAATGAAAGACATAGGAAAATATATGCTTGTGATGTGGATCTATTTATTGTTGACATAGCTTCTTTATGTATGGCGGTCGTCTTATCGATTCAAATATTTAGAATTAGTTTTTAGTCAAAAAAGTTAAAGAAAATGAGCAGAGCGTGCTCTAACGATCGTAGAACGATAGACCAATGCGGCCAAGGGATAAATCCAAAAGTTTGAAAAATCATTTTGCATCAATAAATTGAATATTTTTACACAGTAAGTCAGTCAGTCTATCCGAGTCTATCGTCTATCCTATCCGATCTCTAAACACTAACTAATGCCTTATATACTTATATACTTATATCTATCAATTATCTGTTTTAGATCTACACTAGATCTAGATTCTGTTTTAGATCTACACTAGTTCTAGATCTAGATATTGCTATATACAAATATATAGATTATATCTAGATCTAGTAAGTAGTCTTTTTTTTACTAGAGTCTTAGTCAGAGTCTAGATCTATAGTTTAGATCGCCTAAAAAAGTTGTTGATCGAATTTTGACAACAAAAGAATGTGTTCAATGTCTTCAGTCTAGATCTAGACTTAGAAGCTAGTTAATTTAATAGTTGGGAAGATAATCATTATGCCCGCCTGACATAAATTTAGTAGGAAAGATTACAAATATAATAATACAGAAAGGGTTCTATTAATTACATAGGTTATGACTAAAAAACAAGCTATAAATACTTTTACTTTTATACTGCTCATAACTGCTGTATAACTAAATCTATGTTTGCCCAAATTTTTCCAATAATAATTTGTTCTTTATCGGCCAGTCCATATATATATATGTCTATGTCTAAAATCTAATTCTAGTCTATCTATATAAAAATCGAATAGATCTAGTAATAGTATAGTGTATAGATATCTTGAAACTAGAGTGCCTAGTCTATCCTATTCTATTTCTATAGTCAATTTTTTATTAGAATAAAGTCTAGATATTACTAAAGACTAAAGTTTATTATAAGATACTAAGTTTTTGTAGTAATAAGCCTACTAGATCTAGGTCTAGACTTTACTTAAATCTAGTCTTAAATAATTACTGTCTTAGACTCTAGATGATTGAGACTTTCACATATAGGTGTTGTTAATAATACGGCATGTCGGCTGAAAGTAAATTGTTAACAAAGTATTCATAATCATATATTAAGTGCTTTTTTGTAAACAAAAAATAAGTGCCGGTACTCAGTGATAAACAACTAACTTTCAACCACTTATAAATTAACAATTAACGATGAAATACAAGAAAAGTAATATTTTTCCCGACATTTAAAAAAGATGCTTGTACCTCGTACCAGTGCGTACCGTCAAAAAAATATATGCATATCACAATCTTTCATTTATTTTTTTGCGGGGTTATTGCTACGTAATACATCGATACCTGATCGATTCATATAGAGCCTCAGTATACAAGCAGGATCTCGAGCATTGGATACATTTTTTTTTTAAATACAAAGTTTTATGGAAGAGGCAATCGTGAGCTCTCACAGAGAGGTGCCTTTGAATTCTGAGTAGACATATTTTTGAATATTAATGAAATACTTCTTCCAGATGTGTGTGTTTTTTTTTTACGAAGATGTAGATTTAATCAGAATCCAGGCGACGCAGTACACTAGAGAAAGCCAAGAAGATCGGAAAGAGCTGGGAAACATTTTTTTTTTAAAAACTAGCAAGAGACGTGGAGAGTGTCTTGTTTTTGTTGAGGCCCTATGTTCCATGAGGAACCCAAAGGAATGAGGGGGTGTCACGGTCAAAGAAGATCTTTTAAGGTGGCTTCAGTAAAAGGTATCATATGTTACAGTGCCAATGATCTTTGAAGATGGATCTTTTGTTTTGTCTTGAATAAAGATCTTATGACCTGGATACCGAGGATCTAGAAGTTGTCAGCTGATAAGATGATCTAACTGTATATTAATAGATTCAATGAGGAAATATTTCCTTTTCAAAATACAGAAACTTTAAATTTAAAACTTGGAACAGCAATGTACAATAATTACAATAAAAAACAGTAATCAAATGAAGTAGTTAATATATTTCTACTGGAATACTTAATGATCTACACAATAAAAAAACAAGTTTGATACTATATAATTTACGTCTTGCTAGAATGAACAACTACTCGAGACTGTCCGGGATTCTAGCTTTTGCCGTCTTCGTTCAAGTGACTGAGCCGACCTCTAAATTTGCGCAAATTTTATCTTCAACCAATCAGAAATTCTATATTAGACAAATGATGCAGAGTTGGAAATTCTGGCTAAAATACCCCAGCTAACTAGGTCTGCCGGCTGAACTTGACCGGAGCTAAATTAAAATAATAATTACATGAAATGAAATTTTAAAAAGACAAACCAAAATGTCTGACGAATGGAACGTGACAGGGGGGTGCAAGTGCACCAAAATGTAATGTACTTCCTTGCGGGTGCCCATGCATTATTGATTCAAGAGTTAAATAAATTAATGTTCAGAAAAACTTTGCGCATCATTCATATTGCTATAACCCTATTGGCGGCGCAAAAGGGTTAACAGTGTGATCAGCTGATATTTTTGACACAGGCCAGCTAAACAGTTAGTGTGCTACATCGCAGGGCAAGGCATGAACTTTGCACGTGACCACTGTTATTGTCATCTGATCACAGGCCTGCGTGTACGAGAGACAGTGTGTAAAGCAAGGAGTTCAAGACAGGACACGGAGGAGACCAGGTCTGTTAGTCTGCTTATGAAGTCGGTCCTGGTCGAGTCCTGGAGTGAATTTACGTGTCCAGAAGAGATAGAGACAGTAGAGTTTAGTTTGTGATGGAAAGTGTAGCATTTGTAGCAGTTGATGTGCCAATTGTCTAGTGTCACGAGATGTTCTTTGGTTGATTGATCTCGTGGTGCCGGGGAATCTTCTATCTTGAACACGTGGTTAGTGCCAACTGACTTGATCCAAGTCTTGTAGACGAATTATTTAAATAAATGTAGATCTAGAATTCACAATAAAAACTTTCTTGTATAAAACAAAATTCAGGAAACTTTATTTAAACAAAACTTGAGTACAACTTATGTACAAATGTAGATCAGACAATAGGATAAAATATTACAAGGCTTCTTCATTAAAAACTTAGAGATTATAGAATACACGACTGTTCAATTCAACGTTCAAGCTTAGACTGACGATCTCGCGCCAATCTCTTTCTCTCCCCTTAGCGGGTGTCACGTGATTTTCTGTCTTTCCTTTTAAAACAACCAATAGAATCAAATCTTTCAGACCTCGTGTGATCGAGCCAAGCTTTTCTTGGAATAACTATAAATAACTTCGTCAGCAAAGAATATTTACCTTTGACTAACAAATACATAATTTGTTTATGTGACATATTACCCCCCCCCTCCGTTTTAAGCATTTTTGTATGGCAATAAAAATGCTTACGTGGCAGTAACAATATTTGAATATACATAAGCTACCATACATGAAATTATAGGAATGGTTGAGGTAACGTATGACAATGTTCGGAAAGCTTGATATAACAATGTGACAACTTGTTGACAATAAAATTCAAATATAGTGACATGTACAAAATTATTGAAGACTTGATAAGAAATATTTCTAACTAAGTAGATGCATCTGAAACTCAAAATTGAATGCATAAATATAAAACTATTATAATATGAGACAATGTTGATCGTGAATTACCTGAAAAAAATTTACAAGGCATAATATGAATTAAATCTTGAATGAGTTACTTTCTTATGGTACTTGATTCTGAAATAATACATATTCAAACAAAACTGGTATACTAATACATATGCTAACAAAACTGATATATTACACCTGTGGAAAAATTATATACAAAATTATGTAAATGATTAAATACATCTGGAAAGTGTGTCGGCGAAGACATTCTCACGTCCAGGAATTGTCTTGACCTCAAATTGGTAGTCTGTGAGTTGTAGACTCCACCGAGTTAAACGACTGTTCGCTAACTTCTTTGAGTTCAGAAATGCTAGTGGTGCATGGTCAGTTAGAAGTGTAAACTTAGCACCTAGTAGATATCTGGAGAACTTGGCTATGGCCCATACGATGGCCAGGCATTCTCGTTCTATGGTTGAGTATCTGGTTTCAGCTGTTGACAACTTCCTGCTGATGAAAAATACTGGGTGCAAAGTCTCTTGGTTTTTCTGTGAAGTGTCTTGATATTTCTGCATTAGGCATGCACCTATAGCTGAAGATGAAGCATCTGTGGCGAGGTGAAATTGCTTCTCTGGATTCGGAAGTTTGAGAATAGTGTCTCTTGAAAATTCAGCTTTAATGTTCTCAATTGTGGTATGTAACTCTGTAGACCATGGAATCTTCGTTGGTTGTCCTTTCTTAGTGAGTTCAATCAATGGAGCTATGAGTGCTGTGTAACCTGGTATAAAATGTCTGTAAAAATTACACAGACCCAAAATACTTCTCACTTGCTTTTTACTGGTGGGTACTTTGATGTCTAGTATGCGTTGAATAATGTTCTCTTGTGGTCTCAGCGAATTGTAGCTGACCTTATAACCCAGGAAGGATATTTCTGACATGGCTAGTTCTACCTTACTAGGCTTTATGGTAAAACCATGTTGTTTCAGTATGCTGAAGACTTCTTGTAAGCCTTTGATGTGTTCATTCCATGTCTTATGGAATATGCAAATGTCATCTATATATGACACTGTGTCAGAGCGATTGCCTAGTATGCTGTGGATGGCTCTATTAAAGGTGCTGCTGGCGTTGACTAGACCAAATGGCATGAAGTTGAAATGGAAAAGTCCATAAGCTGTGGTGAATGCCGTAAATTGTTTGCATTCTTGTTTGACTGGTATTTGATAATAACCTCTGGACAGGTCTATTTTAGTGAAGAACTTTGCTTCTGAAAATTTGGTCATAAAATCTTCAGGATTTGGCATAGGATATGAGTCAAGTTGTGTTATTTTGTTCAATTGTCTGAAATCGACACACATTCTTGGATTTGTCGTCTGGTTCCGTTTGACAAGAACTATTGGTGCAGCATAGGGAGAGTCGGAATGTTCAATGATTCCTTGCTCTAATAGTTGGTTAATTTCTTGTTTAAGAAAGTCTCTGTAGTGTACTGGTAATGGATAAGGTCTTGCTTTTGTAGGCTTGGAATCAGTAAGTATTATTTTGTGTTCTGCAATGGAAGTTTTGCCTGGAACATCTGTAAACATTTCTGAATGTTCTTTGAGAATGTTAGTCAGTTCTTTTTGTTTGTGCGGTGGCATTGAATTGAGTTTTATGTCTTGCCAAAATTCAGTTTGTTTGGTATTTGTTTGTGGCATATTGATGTCGTCAAATTCAGACATTTCATTTTCATCTTCTTCTGGTATGACTGCAAGGCATGATATAGCTCTTTCATTGTGTTCTGGATTAGTGATATCTTCTGTTGTATTATATTTCTGTAGCATGTTGACATGATAGATTTTCTTTTTGTTGTGGATGTCTATCTCATAGTCAACATCTGTTATTTTTCTGAGTATGGAAAATGGACCTTGCCATTTTATAAATAGTCTGTTGCTTTTGTCTGGTAGTAACAGACATACTTGATCTCCTGGTTCAAATTGTTTTAGTGTTCTGTTTCTATTGACTCTCATTCTGGTATTGGAGTTTGCTATGGCTGTGGCTTCATTTTCTTTCTCATATGCAGAAATGACTATGTTTCTGGTATCTTGCACGTGTTGAAATGCTGTTTTGGTTTCTGATGAAGTAGAGTTTTGGCGGATGATTGATTCTTTGAGGATTGCCATAGGTCCTCGTGGGTTGGCGCCATAAATCATCTCGAAAGGAGAAAATCCTGTGGTTTCTTGAGGACTTTCTCTGTATGCAAACAGAGCTGCTGGTAGCAATAAGTCCCAATTCTGCGGATTGTCGTGTGCTATTTTTGAGATGCACCTCTTCAAAGTACCGTTAAATCGTTCACTTTGGGGAAGATAGGGCGTTGTGAACTTCATCTTGATGTGGTACATATTCATGAAGTCTTTGGTAATGTTGGCTGTGAACTGTGTGCCTCTGTCGGAGAGAATAACTTCTGGGAAACCAATTCTGGAAAATATCTCTGACAAAGCTCTGGTGATGTCAAGTGCTGTAATGTTGACTAGAGGTACTGCTTCTGTCCATCTAGTACATGTGTCGATCAGTGTCAGGACATATCTATGGTTTCTTGCTGAAGCTACTGGCATGGGACCAATCAAATCAACAGAAACTTTTTGGAATGGCTTGTCTGTCAATTCCATGTCTTGAATTGGTGCCTGTGATTTATTGTTCTTAGGTCCTTTGACTTGGCAAATATGGCATGACTTCACGTATTTCTTTACGTCTTTGATGATACTTGGCCAATAAAATTCTTTGAGGATTCTGGCTTTAGTTTTGACAACACCCATATGGCTGGCGTGTGGAATGTTATGTCCTGTGGCCATTATTTGTTTTCTGTATTTCTGTGGCACTATTATTTGCTGAATGGTATTGCCTTTGTGTATGGCATTCTTCATCAAGAGACCATTTTGAAAATATGGTGTATTTGGTGAATTGAGCTGATTATTTGCTTGTGCCTTCTTATAAAGTATTTGTAATGTTGGATCTCGTTTCTGTTCTTCTTTGAAGTCATCGTGTAGGAGATATGACTTGTCTTGATGTCCTTCAGTTTGACCAGTTAGAGTTCTTGTATCATTGTTAGAGACTCTGGGCATGTCGTCTTGTTCATCGAAATTCAACAATGGACATTCGGGAATTGGAGGTGGACGTACGACCGGTAGGGATGGGCTTGATGTATCTGGGGGTGTCCATGTTGAATGTTCTTGATTATTGCTGGCTACTGGACTAGTAACTGGTTCTGTTACATTCTGCATAGCTTGAGTAACTGTGGTAGCTATATGGTCATTTTGGCTAACTTCTTCAGGTGCCAAATGTTCTTGTCGTCTGGACATGGATCTTGTCGTTACTGCAAGACATCTTTGACCTTGCTCTATGGCGTTCGTCCATTCATCGAGTTCTTGAGGAGTGCATTCTTTAACTCCCTCTATGTTTCCAATGATGAGGTCTACTGGTAGATTGGGTGTTACTAATGCTTTTGTTTGACCACTGAAGAATGGTGTAGTAACATAAATGATGGCTTCAGGTAACTTGCTGACAGTTCCGTTGAAGGCAGTGGCTTGGACATGGTTGCCTGTGAAGCGGTTTGCGTGTACAAAGCGTTCATGTACTAATGTGGACGTGCTTCCGGTGTCGCGAAGAACTTCCACCTTCATGTCTCCTACGAAGCCTGGATAAAACTTGAGACCATTGGATTTCGCAATGACTGTCATAGTTGAATGTTCATTGTAATAGCTTCTGTTATATGAGCTTCTGTTTGGCGCATATTGTGGTCTGGAATCTTGTGATTGACTTCTGTAGCGAGGTCTATTTTCTGGTTTACTGTTTCCAGGTGCTTTGTTGTAATTGTATTGCTCTCTTTGAGTTGGCGATGTGGGTCTATCATAATTTTGATTTTTGTAACTTGTTTGTTTTTTCCAACATTCATGAATTTGATGACCTTTTTTATGGCAATATGAACATTCTATGGTTTTGCTGCGGCATTGAGAAGTAAAATGTCCTGGTTTGTGACATTTGTTACATTTGATCTTGTCATCTTGCTTATATTTGGCTTTTTTGTCTTGGGCAAAGCAAACAAAATTTTCTTCACTTGATGGTTTGACTGACTTGTTTGGATAGGCTGCTTTATATTGTCTTATGATCTTGGTTAATGTCTGGATATCAGTGGGATTTCTCTCAATAATGTATGATTGAATATCTTCTGAGTGAGCATGTGTGATGTTATCAATGATAATATGTTGACGAAGAGCTTGGTAACTTTCTTCTACTTTGGCCATGGATACCCATCTATCAAACCACATTGACATATTGGCTACAAATATTTGAGGATCATCATTTTGTTGTGGCCTTTCATTGTAGAATTTCTTCCTATAGTTGGCTGAAGTTGCTCCGTATTGGCGCAGTAGAGCTTCCTTGATATCATGGTAAGTGCTGCGTTCATTGGTGGACAGTTGGGAGCAAATGTTGAGAGCTTTGCCAGTCAAGAGAGTTAGGAGCGAGCTTGACCAAAGTGTTTCAGGTATACCGGATGTGGTTGCTATCTCTTCATATCTGATGAGGTATGAGTCCATATCATCAATCTTCTCATTAAATGCCGATATTTTGTTCATCAGTCTGTATTTATCGGTCATATTTGATTGGCCTTGATTCGGAAAGATTTCTTTGTTTTCTTTATTTTGTTTGTCATTTTCCATTTTTTCTTTTTCATGTTGCCTTTGTTTTTCGGCGTCTTGCAATTTCTTTTCTTCTATTTGCCTTTGTTTTTCAGATTCTTGTCTTTGTTTTTCAGATTCTTGTTCTTGATATTCTTTCTCTTCCTGTTTCTCTGCCCATAAGTCTGGCTTGGGAATCTGCTTTTCTTTTGCTAGTTCCACCAATTCGAAATATCGTTGTGTCCTATAACTGGAACTGGTAGCCATTTTATATTTTTATGTATTCTTCTTGTATTAGAGCAAAATGTTCAATATCTGGATTTTGCCTTATCTCAGATATACTTATAATATATTAATAGAGTTCTTGAAGCCTTAGTCTGTTAATAATGCTTGACAGTAAAATTGTATTTTACTGGAGTCTAAGTCTTGATCTACAAATCTATTGAGCCGAGTACTTTTATTCTGGTTTAACAGTTGGTTAAATCTGGTCTTCCGTTTACTTTGTGCCAGACAAATGATTATTTACTGGTCTTCCTTATAATGCCAGTTATTTATTTTACTGGTCTTTTGAATATTGCCAGTTATTTGCTGAACTGGTCTTTGTAATAATGCCAGTTATTTGCTTTACTGGTCTTTTGAATACTGCCAGTTATTTGCTTGACTGGTCTTTTAATAATAATGCCAGTAATTATGTATATTGGTCTTATTGCCTTTGCCAATTACATATAATAGATTTCGTGAGTTAGACGTAACTCTAACGAAAATCTTAGTAAAAATAATTATTGATAACCAACTGACCTTGTTAAACACAGAAATTTTTGTCCTCCGTAAAATAAAACAAAGTTCCCTTGAAGATTTTAGAAAATGTTTCCAGATCTGGATTAAATTTTGTGCCAAATTATATTCGTCGGACTGGTGTCATATTTCTTGTATCGGAGAGTGCTATAATTCACAATGTCGGAGGAGCCAGACTTCACGATGTCGGAGGAGCCAGATGTCACGATATATTGATGAAGTGGATGACGGGCGAAGATTCTATCTTGAACACGTGGTTAGTGCCAACTGACTTGATCCAAGTCTTGTAGACGAATTATTTAAATAAATGTAGATCTAGAATTCACAATAAAAACTTTCTTGTATAAAACAAAATTCAGGAAACTTTATTTAAACAAAACTTGAGTACAACTTATGTACAAATGTAGATCAGACAATAGGATAAAATATTACAAGGCTTCTTCATTAAAAACTTAGAGATTATAGAATACACGACTGTTCAATTCAACGTTCAAGCTTAGACTGACGATCTCGCGCCAATCTCTTTCTCTCCCCTTAGCGGGTGTCACGTGATTTTCTGTCTTTCCTTTTAAAACAACCAATAGAATC
The DNA here is from genome assembly GCA_021533235.1 of Biomphalaria straminea. Taxonomy (NCBI): domain Eukaryota; kingdom Metazoa; phylum Mollusca; class Gastropoda; family Planorbidae; genus Biomphalaria; species Biomphalaria straminea. Next base: position 19,450,207 of record JADKLZ010000167.1, read on the forward strand.
AAATCTTTCAGACCTCGTGTGATCGAGCCAAGCTTTTCTTGGAATAACTATAAATAACTTCGTCAGCAAAGAATATTTACCTTTGACTAACAAATACATAATTTGTTTATGTGACATCTAGCATTGGCTGTTTACTTTACCATTATTAAATACCAGATTATATTTGGAGCTCTTGTTGTCAGTTTCTTTGATGTGTTGTGTTATGTGTTTAGCAGTGTTTATGGAAGCCTGAGATAGGAAACTGAGATTCGTAACACTGGTGTCGAAGTGGGATTGGATTTCCTATGGCTTCTGTAAAACTGCTAGATGAACTGAATCTGAAAGAACTGAAACAAGAGCTGAAATGGCGAAGACTGAAGTGCTACGAAAGGAACATCGAAACTCTTAAAGAACGTCTCCGGCAAGCCCTGGTGGACGAAGAGAAAGATCCAAACACGTACCTCTTTGAACTCGAACCCGATGTGGTAGAGCTGTTGAGCACTTTTATGGAACAGAGGTTGGCGGACTTGCAGAATGTGTTTAAGGGTGACTCGCAGAAAGACGAAGAAACAAGACAAGAGACCAATGCTTTTGCTGTTGATGTACCTCATGTGAGTGCCCCCATCAGCCAGATAGAACAAGACAACGTTGTGTCTTACCCCAAGCCTATAGCTGGGGACATTCAAGACATCTGTCGATCTGCCAGTGCTGATGAGAGGAACTCAAATCTTGATGGCTGCACCCAGATGTTTGGCAAGAACGTTATCTGTCGAGCCCCTCAGGGAGAATGCCAACTCCAAGTAACTCATCGGCATGGTCTGTAGCCAACAGACGTTTGTCCTGCTGCTGCTCATACCAGAACGAGAAGTCCTGTTGGTGTTCTGAAGAATGCAACGAAACCTGTTGCAACAGATGGTGGACTTCTGCAAGCAGAAAGTCAGCGACACGGTGTGAACCCAACAGTCGATTGGTCTGCTGACGAGACTAGAAACCCTGATGGTGGTCAACGAGGTGAACTTGAGCCTGCTGTTGAAGATGAGGGACCTTCGCAAGTGGAGTGTGGCCAACTTGCCCCACTAGCATGTCCTCGTGACAAGGCTGAAGATGTGTGCCACTATTTCCCCTCCTGTGGACCTGAAATCCATTCCCAAAGCCCTTCTTGTGAAAGCCCCACGAAGCAACCCGTTGAGCCAACGATCCTAGTGACCCCAGTCCTGATACCATTTTCCTCCCTATGTGTTAATTGGCTCCCTTCAGTAGTGAATGGCAGAAGAAGGCGACGTTTGCTGGTGAGAAAAGGGGTAGGAGAACATGTAGTCTACTCTGTAGTAACTATCGAGGCGACAGAGA
>JADKLZ010000167.1:19451545-19461593 GCA_021533235.1 Biomphalaria straminea
CAGAGAAAAGGGGGAGGAGAACAAGTAGTATTCACTCATCACTACGGATGTCTGCCTGGTCGTACGGTTTGCGCGCTGGAATGTCGTTTGGATTTATTGATAGTCCCGGGTTGAAAGCCTGCCCGCGGGTCCTATGAAAATGCATGGCCCACTGGGGATGCATAGGTTGCAGTGGCGTATGCTACGCCGCCGGTCTACTAGTAGAATATAATGTAATTAAAATATAAACAATTAACATCTATAGATATATAAATGTAATGTAAAAATTGTTTTAGCGTGTTAATTGAAATCAAAAAGATAGATTGGTAGGTACAGAAGAGGATACATTGATTCCTAATTCTGTAAATCGTTTATATTTATTGGCCAGTGTTGCATATGTCTTGAAGTTATCTTTTTTTTTTAGAATAAATAAAACGTTAGTGTTTGATATTAAAGGAAAAACGATTTTTAAAAAAGATGAAGTGAAAGATGATGATTGGTGATAGTTATCAGCGGCATACTAATCGTTCATCTCTAGTAAGATGTCCACCACTTCCACCACATCTTATCCTTTGATCATTACACCATGGCCACCTTCAGTCGTAGAACGACTATGATTCATCTCGCACACTTCACTTCCTCGTGTAGCTGTGGAGCCCTATTTTGGAGAGACACTCCCGTCCACAAGTATCGCAGGTAAAGGTGGTCTTCGCTACAGTGGTATAAGAGCTGTCCATTTTCCGCGTTGTCCGCTTTTCTTCCAGAGCTGAGGCCCATGCTCTTTTTCGCTGTCCATAGCCTTCTTGGTCACTGTCTCTCTCCATCTGGTGCGGTCTAGAGCTATGTCTTCCCACTGGTCAGTATTGATGTTCACTGATTTGAGGTCACGTTTTATTACATCTATGTAACGGAGGTGGGGGCGACCAGTTTTTCTTAAGCCAGTCGCAAGTTGTCCGTAGAGGATGACTTACTGTATGCGATTATCCTCCATCCGGCGAACATGTCCAAGCCAGTGCAGGCGGCGTTGTCTGAGGGCTGTAAAGATTCTGGGTATACCTGTTTGTGCAAGGATCTCAGCATTGCACACTTTTTCTTTCCATGTGATTTTCAAGATCCTGCGAAGACATCGCAAATGGAATGAGTTCAGTCTTCGCTCTTTCTTTGCGTAGGTGGTCCATGATTCACTGCCATACAGCAGTGTGCTCATAACGCATGCCTTGTAGACTTCCATTTTGGTCACTGTAGTTAGCTTCTGGTTTTCCCAAACTCTTGACCTGAGTCTAGCGAAGGTCGATGCAGAATCCCTATACGTTTTTTATCTCCTCATCTAGAGAAAGGTCGTCTTGAATTGTGGATCCCAGATAGCAGAATTCATTTACGGCATCCAGCTTGTTATCGTCTATGAGGATGGAGGGTGGTGCTGTAGCAGGGGGCCCCATAACATTTGTTTTCTTTGTGCTAATAGTTAAGCCATATTCTTTACAGGCCTGAGAGAAGCGGGACATTGGTAACTGAAGTTCCTCTTGTGAGTGTGCCACAACCGCTGCGTCGTCCGCAAGTCTCTTATGAGGGTTGTTCTGGTTTTAGTTTTGGCCCTCAGTCTAGCAATATTTAGAAGTTTGCCATCGAATTTGGAATGGAGATACATGCCTTCGGTGGAATTATCAAATGCTTGCTGGATTAGCATTGAGAAGAGTATTCCAAAAATGTTGGGGCCAGGACACATCCCTGTTTTACTCCGCTGTTTATATTGAAACTTTCGGAGCAGGCGCCATTGAACTGTACTGTACCCATCATATTTTGGGTATTCTCTATCCGTCAACTTCAGGAAAAGTGCAGAGAGCAAAGAATGCCTTTGTACACTGCATTTATCGACCTGACCAAGGCCTTTGACCTTGTCAGCAGAGAAGGCCTCTTTAAAATCTTAGAGTTAACAGGCTGTCCACCCAAGCTGCTAAATATTATTGTCTCTTGCCACCAAAATATTATTGGTACCATGCAATATGCGCAGAATAATATTGACATCTCTATAGCACACATAAACAATATAACTAAATACTAACCCCGCATTACAAATCCCGCATTACATCTATTTCTTTTATTCCTGCACCCTGTGCCGATGTGCCCAAAACTAAAACTAAAAACTAAACTATTCCTGCACCTATTCCGGGCCAGAAAACTGCTTCCCTTGCCCTTCATGGTATGTGCTGCATGTAGTTTCGTCTCAACGTCTTTTCTAAATGCTCTTGGGATAATTATTCTCTCAGATTCTTTCATTAGAAGGCCATCTGCAATTGACCTATACTGTTTAAGTTCTAGTACAAATGGTGCTTGTCTGCCCAACCGTTCAATATGTACTGTTTCAATACCTGCATCTCATTGTCTATATTGACTGCATCTTTAACTTTATTTAACTTTATATCTGGGAGAATCAGTCCTATCATGTTGATGTAGGTGTCAGAAAAAACATTCTGCTCGGGCAAAGGGTCTCTGCTTAGCGTGTCGGCAATCCGTAATGTTTCCTTTGTTATTAGGTACTGAACATCGTATTGGTACAAACGCATCATCAAGCTTTGAAGTCTTTTAGGTGCACAATTATAGTGTTTATTGAGTATATTGTTGTAACTCTGCTTCCGCGCCTTACTAATGGTGCGCACCTGAGCACTACTAAACACAGGTACTAAAGGACATGTTTAGACAGGAAGAAAAACTATTGTGAATCCGCAAGAAAGTCTGAACAGTCTGGTGCTGAGTGCTGTCCTGTGGGATACTAAGGAACTGTTTGGGGAACGATACCTGGAGCGACACTGGGCAGTGTATCAGTGGTCTGTTCTCCTGTTCTGGTATGAATTAGGACTTAAGTCATTACATTAGATGACTTTGTAGAGGAAGTTATTGATGTCACTGATGCTTATACAAAATTCATCCTTTGTTATTGCTTATTTGTTCGTTGAGTGCCTACCCTAGAGTTACAACAATTGGTGTCAGAAGTGGGATTTGGGTGGCTCAACGAAAGGAAAGAATGACAACGTTTAGGAAGCTAGATGATCTTAGCTGTAAATAGTTAAAAGAGGAGCTCCGAGACAGGAAGCTGAGGATCTTCGACTGAACCTGGTTAATGAAGGGGAGGATTCCGGTAGAACCAGAGATTAGTGAGCTCCCGAACAACATGTAGGACTTGTTACTTTAGACCAATGTAACAAAATAACAAGTGCATTGCTGGATTCGACAAATCATTCAATACAAAAATTGATGCTTGTCGTACAAGGCCAGATTGAACCTTTGAGCGAGAGAAGTCCAATATTATTTATCAACCAACCGTTACTCATTCAAGACAGTGATTGTACTGATAGTTACAAAGAATGCGTTGGTGATGTTGGTGATAGCGAGTCTTACCATAATGATGAGAAAGGTGAAAACGATAAGTACCATGATTTCAATAATTATAACAGACCTGAAAAGAAAGAGACGGTAGAAGAAAGAGAACAAAACGACTTTGTGAATGGGACTATTGCAGTACCTGTTACGAGTACCACTACGACCTGAACAAATCAAGACAACTTTGTGCCTGCGTCTGATCCTGAAGCCTTGGACTTTAAAGACCCCTGTCGATCTACCGGTGCCTAGAAAGGCTTGAATTTTGATTGCTGCATTCAGGCCGTTAACAAGAACTGTACATGCGGTGCTTCACGAAGGGAATGCAAACATCAAGAAACCCATCAACAGGGTCTTAAAACTGTGAACTTCGATACTATACTTCTGTTTTCACCAGCCAGAGAAGTACTGAAGGTGGTCAGAAGAACGATGTGAGACGTGATGCAGCAACTGATGAACTTTTGCACATCAGACCTTATTCAAGCGCATATCTTCCAGAAGCTGCTAAGTTTGGTGAACTGTTAAATAGCCTGACCTCCTGAGTGAATGAGGGTAAATTGCAAAGTATTCACCGAGAGAGTCTGCTGAAGCAACGTGTAGAACCAACGGTCTTTATGACCTCGCCATAACATCCACTGCTTCGCTTCTTGGCACTAGGCTGCCGTCGGTGGTGACTGAGAAAAGGCCAGACAGCGAAAACGATGTCCCCTTAACCAAAGGCTGATCAATTGGAGCAGAAGAAGAAAGAGACATACGCATACCACAACGCAGATGGCTACATCGAAATGGCAAGATAAGCCCATTGTCGCTCCAACCGATAGAACTCCGCCTGACCCAACTAACCTCAACAACTCTTATCGTGAGGTCGATTTTGTCCGGGACGTACAAATCTGAGAAGGGGGCTATGTTGTAACTCTGCTAACGCGCCACACTAATTGTGACCTGGAGCGACACTGGGAAGTGTGTCAGTGGTCTGTCCTCCTTTTCGGGTATGAATTAGGACTTAAGCCATTAGTCCCTGTGACTTGTTAGCGGAAAAGTTATTGTTGTTATTGATGCTTATAATAAATTCATCCTTTGTTATTGCTTATCTTTTCGTTGAGTGCCTACCCTAGAGTTACAAAAATATAATTTAATGATTTATGATCATTCTGTATTATTATTGTTCCGCCGTACGTGTACTGATCAAATTTTTATAGAGTTACCACTACAAACAACAGTTCCTTTTCGATATTAGTCTACTTGTGTCTCTGTGAGTGACCTTGATTTGTATGCTATTGCCATTGTAGTGATACCTGTTGAGTCCGGGTTTAGCTTTGTATGCCAAAAAGCTTCCTGAATGTCGACTTTGCAAAATATCTTTCATTCATTCATTCATTGAAACTCCATTTGATTGAGGGCTTGAGAGGCTTATTTATTACTTATGTAAATAATATTCACTAATTGTTTATATTTCAACCTATTTATTTTATTATTTCGCCCCCCCCCCGTCTAGTATGTTGGCATTTTGGTGGGGTCGAGAGGGGGCAATGATATCAATCCCGCCCCCCTCCCATAAACTTTCGGGGGGGGGGGGCGGTCAAATTTATATGTAGAAATTACAGCTTGCTAACAGAATAAATTAAATATCTTATAATTAAAACCTGTTATTGATGTTTAAACCGATCTTTATGTTATGTCGTTCCCCTGTTGGACGATGGGTGGGGTCAATACCTCTACTGCCCTTGCCACCTAAGCCCTTTGAGTGAGGTGGGGGGGGGGCGGTCCTACTTTTATGGGAAAACCATAGTTTGTGAACAAAATTAGACGAATAAAAATATAATTTTATATTATGTCGCTCACTTTTGGTATTTTGGCCGATTCGGTGGGGTATGGGAAGGGCGATTGCATCTTCTTCTCTCCACTCTGGCCCTCTGAGTGGGGGGGGGCGGTCCTATTTGTATAGAGAAGTCATAGTTTGTGAAAAAAATTAGTTGAATATCTAAAATTATCTATATAATATAAGTTACGTATATGTTGATATGTGAACGCATTTTTAGCGGCCCCCGTAAGGGGAAAAAGCCGCTATTAGGTTTGTGCAAAATGTCCGTCTGTCCGTCTGTCCGTCTGTCCGTCTGTCACACTCAGGGCGCCGAAACTAGAAGAGATACGAAAAATATTTTTTCACCATTAAATGCGGCTTGAAAAGTTTAGGTGCAACGGCTACTTTTAGTTTTCTAAAAGCAAACCGTTTAATTTATAAAAATAATTTTGCAAGCGATTTTTTAATAATAAAACACCAATTGTGAAGCAATTACGTAAATCTAAGGGAGGAAATGTTACTATATGAAATGCTCTTGGCATGTAGATATCAAGCACATTTTTTAAAATGACTTTCTGTCTGTCTGTCCGTCTGTCCGTCTGTCAGACTCAGAGCGCCAAAACTAGAAGAGATACGAAAAATATTATTTCACCATTATATGCGGCTTGAAAAGTTTAGGTGCAACGGCTACTTTTAGTTTTCTAAAAGCAAACCGTTTAATTTATAAAATTAATTATGCAAGCGATTTTTTAATAACAAAACACCAATTCTAAAATAATTACGTAAATGTAAGGGAGGAAATGTTACTATAAGAAATACGCTAGGCATGTAGATATCACACACATTTTTCAAAATGATTTTTTAGCAGCGGCTTTCGTGTACTAGCGTAAAGCCCGGAAATGACATGATTCTAAACTAATTTCTTAATTTTTTTAAAAAATCAGATTTTTTAAAATAAAATTGTTTAATACCCCCATTAGAATGGAACTACCATATTTTTGTGCGTTTTGTCTGTTGGTTGGTCTGTCCGTCACGGTTAGAAAAAAACACTAAAGGCTTTTGAAAATATAATTTAACCTTTACTGTTCTTTCAGAAATATTGCGATAGTTTAAGGATGGGAGCATACAGAAATTGAGCCAGGGACTTAGAAGGAACATCCAAAACATCTTGCGAATAGGCGGATCTGACAGGAATCCGACTCCGACGGGGGCCGCCTCTGAGTTTGTGTATTACACAAACTCTCTTTGTAATCTTGTTATATTTTGTCCTGCTGCATCTAATCTCTCTAATTTTATCATTAGTAAATATATAATGAAAAAGGGTTGTACCAGGTGGGAGGGACGATACATGCAATCGCCTTCCACCAATAGGACAACAATACTTTTTCTTTTTGTATTATAGTTAAGAATTTGCTAAATTAGAAAAAACTCCGTCACTAATATAATTTATATTTGGTATAAATTAAATTCTTATATCGAGTCGCCACACTCCCATTCTTTAATGCCCAATGCAAACATAAGCAGAAATTATAAAAAAGGGTGAGGATTAATCATTTTCAATCTTCTGCCCCTTCCCTTTCCAGAACAAAAACATGATGTTTTAAAACAGAATAGTCAAATATGGCGACAAAGTTTATGTAATTTCACATGAATTTATCATAGTTATTTTTTATCATATATTTTTCCTAGTCGTTTTTTCAACCTTTACTCAATCTGATATTTTTGTAGTTAAATAAATGTGTGACTATAGCTCACAATTTATTCTTGAATCCTAAAAATGCAAAAAAAAACTTAGAGTAGAATCTAATTGGTACACTTAATTTCTCCACCCACTTCCGAAATTTTTGTTTAGAGTTTTGAATTATAGTTCTGTAACAAAATAAAGTTACAAACATATGATGAATAATGAGATGTAGATGTCAGGAGAATAGGCTACGTTTCTACAGTGAAAAATGCAAGAAAACGCTTTTGGCGTTGGGGCTTCGCTCCGATCTTTATTTTTGAATAATGATCTGTTGATGTCAGGAGAATGCGTTTCTGCAGTAAAATATGTAAGAAAACGCTTTTGGCGATTCCCACTAGAGAGGCTTACAGCGCTCCCCCCAGACCTCCAAGCTATCAAGAGAAAAGTCTCAATATGACTTCTTTTTTCGACATATTTTATGTTTATATATATATGTTGTACGCACGTTGATGCATAGGGTTAGGGTTTGGGGAAAAATCGCCCCCCCCCCACTCCAAAGTTCTGGATCCGCTAGTGGTTGGAGCAATGGACACAGACGGGGGGTAATGTTGATATATATATATATATATATATATATATATATATATATATATATATATATATAAAGAGAGAGAGAGAGAGGGGGGAGAGAGACAGACAGACAGACAGACCTTTTTGTGCATCATAAGTTTCAAGTCAGCTGACGCACCCAACAGTGTGTCATATATTGAATGAGCAATACATGTAGCTCCCTAAGTTTTTTTAACTTTTATATGATTCTTGAATTGTTACGTTGTGAGTTTCATTATTATTTTCAATATTAATATAAAATTTGTGATGCGCCTGATAGAACCATTCATTCAGACGGATTTGGCTTTGCACTTAATGTGTTCGGTGTGTGTAGAACTGATTTCTTCTATTCGTTGGAGAAAGCATTGCTTTTGTATCCATAAGTGCTTGAACTTAGGGCTAAAATGAGCATATGCAAAATCGGAAGGGGTAGCAAGAAGGAAGAAATTTCTATCGTACACCTGACGAACCAAAATGTTTCTGCCACATTAGTGGCACCTGTGAATGAGACAAAGCAAAGGAATTGTTCTCTTTATGGCTACATGTGATTGTCAAGACTAAAGTTACCTACAATACAGGCGAAGAGTTTGAAAAGATAACTTTAAAAAGCCCCCGGAAGACTGTTTCCATTTTGATTAGTATATGGGTCACATTATGATCTACGTATCCACATATACTCTCTACACGCTTCCTTAGTCTTTGGAGATGATAACAATGCCTTATTATTATTATATTAATATCTCATTGTATTAATAGTTCTTATAATTAACACTTTTCTGTAATTACTCAAGGGGAGCCAAGATTCGATGTGAATGTGTCAGTGCCAGCGTATGTAATGGATGTATCAAGTTTATCTATTCAAGGAGTTGTGTTAATAAAGTGGGTCATATTTCAATACATTTTATAGATTTCTTTTATGTCAATCAATGTTTCCTTTTTAATACGTAGATTATAAATGTAATTGAAAAGATCACAGTACTCTAGATTGCCAAGGAAATATGTACATTATTTACATACAAACTACTAACAATTTTATGACATTATCAACATTTTTTTTCTGTAGCCATACAAGTGGAAGACCTTGTGTTGGAAATGGGTCTATAACATCTTTTTTTCTTCCATCGGAAGAAATTTGGAATGCAACAAAGGGATGGGAGAAACCCTATCATGACGCTGTGAACAGACGTCTCTCTGGAACTCCTCTAGATGTACCCAAATACAGGAGCATTGACAGTATTCCTGTGTCAGACTACTCTGTTTACTTTGCTTATGAGTACAGATTTATTGATTATGTCAGTATATAAATCACTTTAATTGTATTTAGGCAAACAGAAAAAATACAGTTACAGTAGACATATAATTAGGGATGCATCGGATAGCACTTTTTGTTTAATATGAGACGGATATGGCCGGATAGACTACCTACATGTCGCAAAACTTCTAAATAACATCCCTTTGTTATGTTTTTTTTAGCGGCCCCCGAAAGGGGAAAAGACGCTATTAGTTTTGTGTGGCCTGTTTGTCTGTCTGTCCATCCGTCCGTCCCGTTTAGATCTCAGAAAGTAGAAGAGAAAATGAAAATCGGACATACAATAATTTAGATCATTCAAAGTTCAGATGCAACGGCTACTTTTTCTTTTCTAAAAGCTCAAAATCTAATTTTTCAAAATTACTTATGCAAGCATTTTTTAAAGAGAAAAACCTAATTAGTATGCATTATAAATCAGACCTAATGTAAGATAATTAATAATGTTATAAATTTCATTTTATTTCACATTTATCTTTGTTCAAACTTATGAGTATTTGCTATCTAAGTAACCAACCCAAAAAGAGGCAACGAAAAGAGGCCTAGTTTCATTCGGATGTTCTTTCTGAAAATATTGAAACCTGCTTTGTTGGACCACTTCGGGGGCCGATTTTAAGTTTGTGGTTCCACAAACTGGATATTCATAGATTTGAAATACATTTATTTAAAAATAAACGTTAATACGCTGCATAGTTTACATTTACGAAGCCACGTCCACTTTATACATATTAACAGAGTTATAGATACTATATTGTACTTTTTACTATCCAACCAATTATCATGCAGTGATATTCGGTCGAAGTCGAATATGGCCGGATAGTGAACAATCGATGAATATTCGTCCGGAGCCGGTGTAACTATCCGATGCACCCTTTAATTATATATATAAACTTTGCATTAATGTGACGAGACATCATGGCTTCGGCGTGACAGTTATGCTTTGGACAATCAGTAACGCTTTTCATGAAATATTGGGCGGGTCGCGTTCTTCAAAAAAGTCCATCAATGCTTTTATTTTAAAATTTGATTCAGCAAATTGTCTGTTGATAACTTCCAATTTGCAGCTTTCCGGTGTTTCCTTAATGCTTGCCGCTTCGCGTGCTTGTGTGTTCGAGTTATGAGCGATGCTTCTATTTTGTGACATCCTGCCTTGGACTTAGAGACTGAAGTCATCAAGTTCGCTTTCGACTCTTGTTTTGTCTTCCCTAGTGTTTCTCGTTGTCAGATTTTATTTTCATTAGTTCACGCTGACACTATTCATTGGTTTGGCTTTCTCTTCTGTTCATGACAGAGT
>JADKLZ010000167.1:19462770-19490621 GCA_021533235.1 Biomphalaria straminea
ATATATATTTATGTATATATATATAAAGATACAGATTGTCTATAACTAACAAGTAAATAATTTGTGTAAACATTTATACATTAATTCTGCTTTATACAACGAGCGTATGGACTTTGTTAAAAATTTCTGTGAACATGTCGAATTTTGGGCTATGGAAAGACCAGATGGTTTGATGTCTGCTGTGGAGAGACTACTTATATCCTGTATTGAGATCTTAGTTCTTGCCACAAGAGAAGTACTCCATTCTTGAAAGCTTCTTTGAAAACCCCTGTGCGGAATTGTAGCTGTATTTTGTAAATGTAAAAATCGTCTTTGTTCATTTTCAAATGCGCTATTTTAAACACGCATACAGTATCGAAAGCACAATTGGTAGGCAAAACCTACTTCTTTTTTCGCTCCCCAAATATCTGGTCACTTTATAATCATTGTGGATCTGATAATATTGATTTTCAATTTCCTAACACTTGATCTGTCTAAGTTACTAATATATGTTTTCAAAAGTAATAAGACGAGTATATTTAATATCATTACAACTTCATTCAATAAAAAAATAAACATATACGTTCTTTTAATTTTTTTCTAGTATAAAGGTCGCGTAAACTTTGAATGGCATCGTGATGATTTGTTACGACTTGCGAAAAGAGGAGGAGCTACAAACAATGAACTTTTTGGAAATGAGTTTGTGTTTTTAGCCAATATGACTGACTGGTATTCAGGTTTGAATCGCACTGGTTGGGCAGGAACAATTGTATTCGATGATGAACTGAATCTCAAATGGATAGGAGGAAACGTCAGAACATTCAAGCCAGGCTCTTTATTCAGAGTTCAGGTACAGTATTCATTTTATTGGCTTTCAGGGCGTTTACATAAGAAAATTTCATTGAAATATCAAGTTAATTAGGCCCTCAGAACATTTAACTGGGTTATTCAGCTTTCATGCACGAGTCACTTATAGTTGAAATTTTACTTTTTATTTTAAAGATTTTTAGCGGCCCCCTAAAGGGGAAAAAACGCTATTAGTTTTGTGTCTTGTCTGTCCGTCCGTCCCGCTTAGATCTCAGTAACTAGATAAGAAAATGAAAATCGGACATCATGATATTTTAGATCATTTAAAGTTCTGATGCAACGGCTAGTTTTTTCTTTTCCGAAAGTGAACCATCTAATTTTTAAAATTATATATGGAAGCAGATTTTTCAAAAAATTACACAACTTTTCAATGAAAAACTTTAGGGGAAGTAAATCTTATTAAAAAGTTCACAAGCTTCTTCATTAATAAATCAAGCTTCATTCATAGATTCGGGCACTGGTACAAAAAAAATTGCATTTAAGGTCACAATTGAAAAAGTATCAATGGATCATTATAAAATAGATTTTCCCATTTATTAACTAACTCATTGAATAGAATACTGATTCAAATGTTGTTTTAAAAAGAATTTTAATACGAACTTCGTTTGAATTGTAAGTTTAAAAAAATACATTTATACCGTGCAGTTTTCACACGTCGTCGTTAGGCTTTACACTTGTAAACAATCTAAATTACAATAAATAGAGGCCAGATCTACATAGATCTATGATATATAGGCCTATTTATAATACGAGTTCTAGTCTAGATATTGTAGATTCTATATCAAGATTCTAGATCTAGATCTATATATATCAATGTATATTATGGGGACACTAATCAAAAAAATTAAATTAGATTTTTTAAAAAAGTTTAAGAAATTAGTTTAGCACCATGTCATGGCCGAGCTTTACGCTGCTACAGGAAAGTCGCTGCATAAAAAGTCCATTACAATGTGCTTGATATTTACATACAAAGTGCATTCAGTGGCATAGCTAAGGGTGGGGTGTGACCGTGTGGGGGAGAATTCGAAGATACCCCCGGCCCCCAATTGAGGAGGGCCCCCAAATGAGTGTCAGAAATTCGTTTGTAAATACATATTAATATAATTGATTGACAAAAAGTGTCAACGGGTTTCTTTTTTCAACATTTATTAATTAAATTGATAACAAAAAGAAAAGTTAGCTTTAAATTTTACAACACGAATCTTTAATAGAGTTGTCGCCGAGTTATTTTCCTTTCAAAATAGATCAAAAATGTGATTGCAAGTAATAGAAATATATCTTTCTTGCCAATAATAAAACTGTGTGAATTACAGGTATCTTGTTAACTTAACTAATATTAGATATAAATGGCGAGTATTTTAATTAACCTAATATTTTTAATTAACCTTGAAGCAAAATGTACAGAATCGGATATAACAGATCCAATAGTTATTCCTAATAATGCTTGAATTTTCCATTATTCGGGTTTGGCTTCTATAATTTTAGAATTAAACTTAACACTCTTTTTATTATCCCTCTATTCATCTTTCCTAAATCCAATGGAAACATGCTTTTTTTATTTAAAAAAAAATAAACTGTTCTTATGGAGTAATAAAAGAAAAAGAGTGAATTGCAAGGGTGGAAAAAAATGGATAAAAAAAAAGTCAGAGGAAATTTCACAATCATGTAATTTTTTATTTGTGAAATAAAAAGTGTTATTCTTTCTATGGGAACTTACCCCATGCCGAGTTGACCAGAGTGGGGCTACAAAACAGCATGCCGCAAAAACCTATGATAACCCAGCCACAATGAGTAACGGTCTGTGACATAAATCCGTAGGCAAAAATCTGAACTATGATTTCGGAACACTGTACATAAATTGTGCCGATGTGCCTAAAGCCAAAACCAAACCAACCCAGATATGGACCAATCTGAAAGAAGATAAAGCCGGAAGCATAAAAAAAGAGTAATACAAGAGAAGTAGCTACGTCAGCAGTTTCTTGCATCTCGACAAAATCATCAAGCTGTTGGAGAAACTTTCTGAATCAACAACTGAAAGAGTGGACACTAGAAGCAGTGCACTGAATCTTCTTCATGCAGTGGAAAATTATGATTTTTTTGCCTATCTGGAAATCTGGTCAAATCTACTTCGCCCAATTAATATAGTTCAGAATAAACTACAAGAGTCTGGACTGCACATACGGGAAGCTGCTGAAGAAATTAGTGCGCTTTCATGCTTTCTGAAGAATGATGAAAAGCGGACAAAAACCCAATTATAAATATAAATTTAAATATTTATTTGTATTTTTATTTAATATATATATATATATATATATATATATATATGTGTGTGTTGTTGCGTGCCTATTCGCTGTGTTGTACAGGAGGTAACTGTCACAACTCAAAAAACACCAACGAAGACCGAACAAGCAATATAGTAAGTCGACAATCGATTCAACTTTACAATACGTTTAATAATCAATAAGGGAATCCGTCTGTATTTCTGTGCTAGCCGTCTGTAAATAATCTCAGATAAAAATAGCGTCTTCTTCATAGAGTCGACCTAAAGCGTTCTTCTTTTTTAATCTAACTATTCGTCACTTCCGTCACTAAAACTTACCCCTTAATTATTCCCGAAATAAATCTATGCTCTAATCATGTCATAACAACTCCTCCCCCTCCCGCTAAAAAAAAAATTGTCAGTCATTTTTTTTCTACAGTCTTAGTCTTACAATGAGCAAGGGCCAAAAAGTATGGGGAAACATAAAAAAAACAACAACTTGAGTCTTGACTTCGGTTCAGCTACAATGTCCAAAATCAAGTTCTTTTCCACCCATACTTCACTAAGGTGTGATACTGTCCAATGTGGTGTCCAGTAGGTGACCATAAACGGTATACATAGTTCATGCTGACACCATAGGTATGTCAAGTTGTCGATGTCACAACATGTTCCCGAGTTTCTCGCACGTCAGGACAGACATTTTCCTGGTATGACAAATGGACATGTATCACCACTTGTTCACCACTATTTACCTAACGTTTGACGGGCATTAATAAGTGTATTTAATTATTTCTCTCCACTTACTTATTCCAAATCGACCTAACTCTTAACTGATGTATGATCATGATCACATACAATACGAGACATTATAGAACTTACGCTTTCCGCAGTGTAAAACATCGTCATCTTATTAATGCCCTTTCTATTCATACAAATACAATCATGCATACTATTCATACATATTATATAACTATATAATCACCACATAAATAACAACCAAATTACAAACTTAATCTATGTACATTATATGAAACTAACTACAATTACACAATGACTTATCTAGTAATGACTACTAGACATAACCATTTGTTAACAATTAGGAATAAAATACTTGAAATAACATATATTTACATACTTATGTACAGACTATGGTCGTATAGCGTTATCTCTCATAGGCTATCTGCACGACCCATGCATTTGTTCTCTCCAACTGGAGTTTAAATCTCTCCTTGTATAGACCGCGTGTGGCCTTCCATCTCGGTATGACTTGTGATTACCGCTACCACAGTCATCTCTTCTCTCATGGCTATCGGATGTAGACCTGCTCCTACTATCCGAACTCGCAATCGTCTGTGCAAATTGTTCTGCCTTACTCCAACAGTCTCTAGCGATGTGCCCATGTTTATGGCAGTGAAAACAAATTCTGTCCTTTCTAGGTTTGTTCCGCCTAATGTTTCCATACCTTCCTTTCCAATTCCTAACCTGCTCCTCCGTAGCGGTTCTGACACCTGTTACGTTCCCGATTAATACATCTTTCGATAGCCTCGGCATGACTACCCCTTCACAGTACCCTGTATACAATGGCGATCTAAGGAACACTTTGCACGCTTCAAACCTCTTGACTGTGCCGTCTGCCAACCTAACTGATTTGGAATAACCCAAATAATCTTCATCCTTAACTAGTCCTCTGCGGACTGCGAGAGTACTAGTAGCTGTGTCCAGGATTATATTTACATGTTTATTGTTTAGCATGCCAGGATATAATTTAAATCTATCCTCCCCACAGTCAACGTAGTTAATTTCTTCATCTGGTTCACTATCTCCACTATCATGATCCCTGTCTTGGATGCTTCTGACAAAATTAACCCTATCTGATGGCCTATTATCCCTATCTTGCCTACGATTTCTCTGATTACTTTCCCTATCACTTGTGCCACTATTACCCTGTGTATCCCTATTGCCAGCTTCATAACCTTTTTGTTTCCTACACTGATATGCCATGTGTCCCATTTTTGGCAGTTAAAACAAATCACCCCACTAAGGTCTCTATTACCCGTTTTAGGCCTATCTACTCTTCTATCATACTTTTCTCTACTATTTTCACTTTCCCTATTTGTCCTATCATATATGTCCTCATACCTATCCCGACTATTGTTCCTACGTTCCCTGGACCTGTCATTTCTTCTACCATAATCCCTCTCATTATTATCATTTCTTCTGTCATAAACCCTATCATTAACATCATTTCTCTTAACATAATTTACCAAGTCAATGACCGGTTTGTGGTCTGTAACTGAAAGTGGGTTATTAGGATAGGCGTTTTTATAGGTCCTAATAATTTCTACCAAATCTTCAATCAACTTTGGGTTTCGTTCCTTTATAAAGGACTGCAACTGGAGCTCGCACTTATTGACAAAGTTGTCGATCAGGATGAAGTTCTTCAGACTTTCGAATGTGCTCTCCACATTCTCAAATCCAATCCATTTATTGAAGAAGTCCTTTTCTGCGTTGATCGTTGTCTGCGGATCTACTTGACTGGATGGTGTGTTGTCATAGTACTTCTTCCGGAACGTTGCCGCATTGTGCCCGTATGCGTTTAGCAGTTCCTTCTTGAGCAATTGGTAGCTATTCTGTATCGAGTGGTCGTGATTTTGGCATATCGTGAGGGCTCGTCCGTGCACGAAGGCCAGCAAGATTTCGGACCAGTCCTTTTCTTGGACGTTAAACTTGGCTAACTTTATTTCAAACCGTTTTAAATAGTCGCCTATATCATCCTTGTCTTCCGCAAACGGTTGTATCTTCTTTTTAATCCATGCGGCGCTGCTATGATTTTCCGTGTTGGCACTGTTGTTGCTGTTACCTTCGACTGGCACACTCACGCCCGCATCTATCCTCATCTGTTCCACTTGAATCCTTACTTTCCTGTCCGCCTCCTCCTTTTTCTCTCTCTCTACACGTTCAGCTTCTCTAACCTTTTCCCGCTCTACACGGTCTGCTTCTTCTTTCGCCTTTTCTGTTTCTCTTTTTCCCTCTCCAACTTTTCTGCCTCTCTAACTCGTTCCCGCTCTCTACGATCTGCTTCCTCTTTTTCCTTTTCTCTGGCCTTTTCCGCTTTTCTTATTTGTTCCCGCTCTCTGCGGTCTGCTTCTGCGGCCACCATCTGCTGTACATAGGCGGTTAGTTCTTTGCCGCGCAGTTCTAATTCTGTTTTGGCTTCATGAATGAGTTTTTTCCTAAACTCTTCTAGGTCGGAACCTGAAGAAGTTGCCATCTTAGCCTTTTACGGTACTTTTATCTCACTTATTCACTAACGTCGGATTCCTCTTGTACCAACAGATACTAGTTTCAATATGTTCTATGAATATAACATTTGTACTCTACCTCACTCCGAGGCTTCCCAATTAAACTCAATTCAACCAAACTAAATTCGTAGCTTCTAGACCCTTGACGTCTAGCTTATCAACTTAAGTTTAACTTTTTAGAATACCGACTGCAGTACACTGTACGACACGAGTCGCTAGTAAATAGATCACCCTGTCTATTTACAAATAACAAATTATAAATGGGCAATCAGGCTTCACCTCGATTGTCCCTCAGATCTAGTCTAGATTACGCTAGATCTTAGTTACCTCTTACCTGCTTTCACAGCCAGAAGTGCATATAGCTAACTTATAACTAAATAACTTTAATAAAATACACAACAAACTATAGGTCTAGTCCTAATGAATGAGACTTACGTCTGACAGTAAGATTTAAGACAAGAGTATCACAAACAATTAAAACACGACGCTACTAAAAAAATTAAGAAATGATTCACAATCACAAACACGACGAGTTAACAGCTAAACGTATAAATGAACCTCTTGCTAGATTACACCTAATTTTAAGGACCCCACTCCACCACGATTTAACCTGGTAGTGATAATCTAGCGAGTGGTCACTTCCCTATAGACTCTAATTATTCTACGGAGAAAGTAGTTAAATAGCACTTATCTGTCTAAGAAGCGACGATAACTTCACAGTGTCGGGTCTACTCTTCCCACGCTAACGTCTGTCCCGGCGGCAAGGCTCACAGTGCTGTGATGTCTTCACTAACGCTCTGGTATGGTCAACGAACGTTTCTGCTCCACAAGGTCCTTCGGTACTGGTCAGCAATGGCTCCGGTTCTTCGGTGGTACGGCGTCTGGTTCTGGTTCGGTGATCGGTCGTCTGGTTCCGGTTCTCGGTGATCTGTCGTCTGGTTCCGGTTCCTCGGTGGCGTAGCGTCTGGTTCTGGTTCCGCCGCAGGTACGATGGTTACAGGTGGCCGTCTGTATAACGTAAACTGGAACGGACCAACAGCAGGTGTAGCGACTAAGTCATACGACGACAAAGTCAAACAGCGACAAAGTCAAACAGCGACAAAGTCAGAGTCCAGCGATAGAATAATGGCTATCTGGCTATGTAACGTGTAGCACAGATTCCGCCGAGCCGTAGAGCAATATAACACAACAGTACTTCAGTGATGTAGACAGTAAATGGCTCCAACTTCAAAAGTTCTCTGGTGTGACCTCAACTGTCGATCTTGGCCTTGAAGAGGTGACCTTCACGTTCGTTTTCTCTTGCCTACTGAACTCTCTAACATGTCTCGCGCAGTAGCTCTTAAAACATTTAATGTAACACGGTACACAACTCATAGAAACTTCCTAAGATACTGTTTAAGACAACAAATAATACCAAAAGGCTTCGTATCAATCTTCAACCCAGCCGCGGGTACACCAAACCTAAGAGAACACAGCCGCTTGGACAGGATTAACAAACGATCTTCTCTCCAGCGCATGCGCTGTGTTGTTGAAATCTATACCCGGCAATTATCGGCGACACGGCATACCATTGATGACCTTAATTCACGCCTACACGCCCTTACGTCTCATATCCCTGAAGCTTTCCAACTTATTAAACGTATCATCAACAACTACAATAACAGATTTCATACATATCTTCACGCCTGCAAGACCAAAAATTAAATAAAGCAGACATAGAAACAACAATAACAGCGAGAGTAACAACACTACATCCAACACTAAATTAGTTGTCTGCATACCAACAGAACCCCCCCTCACTGTCGATGAAAGATCCGTTCTGAGTAAAGGACTTAAATTCATTCCTCTTAATAAACAGCACAACAATTACCAACTTATGCAAGATGCAAACCATTTCTTTCTCAAACTTAGACTAAAATACCACTTCAGTGGTTCCAGTGACTGAAACACTGATCTAGACGACGACCTCGACGACCCATTTATAGGAATTTCTAAACGTAGATCCAATTGGACCCCTAATTCGGGTGCTTCTCAAGCCTTAGATCTTTACATCAAAAAGACAGAACATGACCTAAAACTCGTGAAATATCCCCCATTAAAGCAGTTTAACTTAACCAGGTCCGAAAGAGAAGCACTAAACCAACTCCGTAAACGTGAAGACATCGTCATTAAACCAGCAGATAAAGGCGGCTCTATCGTAGTGTGGGACAAAAACTTGTACACCAAGGAGGCCCTTAACCAGCTCAGCGACACCAAATTTTATGCGCCCAGAAAAACTGACAGAACCATCTCTAATAATAAAAAAGTTAAGGTTGAAATAGAAAAACTCATTGCTGATAACCGTGTGAATAGTCTAAGAGCTGAGCCGAAGGCTCTTCGAGCTCTAAGTTTGAAAAAAAACCTGTCTGAATCCGTCCGAGAACAAAAACAAACAGTAAAAAAAAAAAACCTGCGGACCACAGGTCTGTCTGGGAGCGACCCGAGTCAATGCCTATAGGGCATTGCTGTTTCCAATACCACTCGGTGGCACCGGGAGCCTCCACCATCTACCTTCGTTGTACCAAGGTAACTGTGCTGAATCCGCCATTGATGAGATGTCCCTTGAGGAACAGCGCATGGATTTGTGACTGGTTTGTGGGAGCTTTCTTACAAATCCGCACCGTGAAGGGGCAAGACTCTCGTCCGCCCATGGGCACTCCCACGGGAATCATATTTGTTACCCTTTCGCCTAGCCACTTCCTCTAGTGAGCCGTTTCCACGGGAGCGCCACGTTGAGGCAGGATAACGTGCTCCCGTTGCTGACAACCTACTTCCACAATCGTCCCACAAACTACGACTCCATGATAGCGAATTAGGAAAACCATATTTCCACCTTTTACCATATATTCATAAACTTAACAACCCCGGCAGACCCATTGTCTCCGCTTGTTCCTGCCCCACTGAACTTATCTCCCGCTTTCTTGACAAAATCTTCCAACCTATAGTCGAGAGGTTACCCACATTCATTAAAGATACCAACCACGCCCTGTTAACACTAGCACAAGTGAAACTACAACCTGACAAAGAATACCTACTCCTCCTCCTAGATGTCAGCTCCCTTTACACTTCCATCCCACATGCTGACGGCCTTAAAGCGATTCGTTACTTCCTTGAAATGCCAGAAAACAAACACAAGTCCATATCTACCGACATTCTATTCGCCTTACAGAGCTCGTACTCACTCTCAACTCCTTTGAGTTTAATGGGCAATTCTTCGACCAAATCAGCGGAGTAGCTATGGGTACGGCATTCGGTCCATCTTATGCTTGCCTATTTATGGGCCTCTTAGAACTCAACATCTGTTCATCCTACACGGGTCCCTTGCCCGAATTTTATAGGAGATACATTGATGATGGACTTGGCATAACATCACTGACAGAGGAGGAACTAATCAAATTTATTGAGTTCACCAATAATTTCAATCCCATCCATTCGCTTCACTTATACTATCTCCAGAACTAGGGTGAACTTCTTAGACATAAAAATAAACTTAACCCAAAATTCTCTGTCCACATCCACCCATTACAAAGATACCGACAGCCATAGTTATCTTCTATGCTCGTCATCCCATCCACCGTCCTGTAAAGATTCTATCCCCTACTCCCAACTTCTACGCATCCGCCGCCTTTGCCAAGACGACAATGATTTCACCGAAAAGCCACGGAAATGATAGAATTTTTCCTGCGCCGTGGCTACCCTCGGACTATTTTAGAAAAATCTTTATCGCGAGTGGAGAATCTAAAAAGAGAACAAGCTTTTAAGAAAAAAACGCAACCTGGCAACGTTGAAAGACCCAAAGTAATACTAACCTACAACCCTCACAACGTGAAAGCCAAAAACATATTTTTGAAAAACCTAAACATTCTCCTAGCCGATGAACATACTCGCGATGTCTTCTCATCCCCACCTCTTGTGGTATTCAGGCGAGACCAAAACTTACAAGACATCTTAGTACATACTAAACTCCACAACATTTCAAGCGAACCCGGCACTTGGCCATGTAAGCGACGTAACTGTCAGACCTGCAAACACACGCTCGCCACCCCCACCATCAGCTGTCCTAAAATGACCATCAAGATCAGTGGCAAATTTAACTGAAATAGCAGAGGAGTCATATATGCCATCTTATGCTCAAGGTGCCAAATGGTCTATATTGGAAACACGGGCAGGACTTTAAAAACACGACTCCAAGAACACCTTAGAGACATTCGTAACTTTGCAATAAGCCCGTCTCTATCCATTTTAACAATACACATCATAGGAGTACCACTGATCTCCTCATCACTGCTATACAACAATGCAATGACAAAAACACCCGTCTGCAGATCGAAAACAAACTTATTTTCATGTCAGGTACCCTCCAACCTCACGGGATCAACAACCAACACACCTTTGTTTAATATGCGACGGTCACCCTACTCCCCCTCTCCCCATTCATCTTTTCGTGACCTCTCCGCCCCCTTCCGTTTTCCCGCACTTTTACACCCAGCGTAGCTCATTTCTTTTCTGCCTCGATAGAGAACAACATCGGACAGATAAGTTACCTTAAGACTCTTTTGTGTTAATTGTTTGTTATTTTTTGTTTGTTTTGTAGCTGATGAAGGCCTCGTGGCCCAAACGTCCTTTGTTTCACTTGGTCCCGCAGGGTACATTTATGCATGTTCTTGGTATTTTCTTTACTAATATTTATATTTGTTGTAAACATTTCTAGTACATTTTATAATATACTTGATTTAGTGATTCTGAAAATATACAAGACTTTATCAGAGTTTGTTAGCATTTTGTAACATTGTTTCCCTTACATTTACGTAATTGTTATAGAATTGGTGTATTTTTATCAAGAAATCGGTTGCATAATTAATTTTATAAATTAAACGGTTTTCTTTAAAGAAATCAAAAGTAGCCGTTGCACCTAAGCCTTTCATGCCTCATTTAATGGTGAAATAATATTTTTCATATCTCTTCTAGTTTTCGAGATCTGAGTGTGACAGTCGGACATTTTCCACAAACCTTATAGCGGCTTACGGGGCCTCTAAAAATGTTAGTTCAAAAACCTAATTTGCTGTTTTTATTTAGAACTTCGATCCTCCCGCGCCGTTCGGCACATTGGGCATCAAGCTGTCTCCACAAAATCTGTCACTGGTAATGTCTGAAGCCTCTTCCCACCTGATATCCACTGCTCTGAGGTTCTCCAAATTTTGGCGCAAAATTATACTAGGATTTCCCTGCTTCCGCTTTCCTTGTAAAGGCATCCATGTCATTTCAACTCTTTTTTTATGCGTTATTCATTTTTTTCACAGAAAATGTCCCGCAAACATCATGCGACGCTCTGTAATAACGTTACTAAGTAATAAATTCACAGTTCGGAATAAGATTTCCTTGATTGTGACCCGATCTCTATAACTGACTCCTAAAATCCGTCTTAGCCATCTCTTTGTTGAGCCTCATTTAGTCTTTTTTCAATTCTGGCAGATGACTAGCATGCTATTCACTGCACTTTATTAATGGTGTCCAGCGACTGGTAGAAATGTGTAACCTCTTGGCCTAGTCTTGGAATTCGGTGACTGTTGTTTGCTTTAGATTTTATTTCGAAAAGCGACGTTTTATCGTCAAAACCATCTGAGGGGAGTTTTTAAACTAAAAAATCTCAGGATTTTTTAAAAAACAAATTAAAAAAAAAAACTTAGCTACGCTCACAGAATTTGGTTACTGTAGTTCTCACCTCTGGAGGGGAGTTTTAAACTCAAAACCCTCTTTTTGGGGTTTTAACTTAAAGCCCTCTGGGGAGGTATTTAAACACAAGGCACCTCTTGGCTACGCTCATAGAATCTGGTGACTGATGTTTTATATTGAAAAGGGATTTTAATGGTTGAAAAAATCATTCGGAGGGGGTTTTAAAATCAAAATCCCCCTTGGCTATGCTCTTTGGATTAGGGGATTTTCGTTTGAATATTTTTTTGATTTATATAAAAGGGGGTTTAATCGCAAAACCCGCTGGAATGGGATTTTAAGCTCAACCCCTCCCCCTTGGCTGCGCTAGGGCAAGTGATGGTTTAATAATAAAATCTAACCTAAAATAAACAAAATCAAAGAAAAAATCAGTCGTAAAATTCCACCCCCCCTGGGGGGGAATTAATTTCGGGGTGAAGGTAGAACTCTAAGAACCTCCCCCCCCGGCTACGCCCATGATACACATTATATTTAAGTCAGCACTTTTTTGTCTTGCGCTATTAGACTGGTAAATTTGAAGCTATTTTATAGGCGCTATTTTGTCCGCATTATTTTGTCCGGTCACCAAAAGTAAGGTAATGCCAAGGTAATTGGAGCAGTCTGATTTGTCGCCTTTTTTGTACAGGGATATGATGGTGGTATTGCAAAGTTCAGGCGGGAATTTACATGTGTCCCAACACCAAGTGAAGAGGCATGTTAACTTTTCTGTTAGAGCAGCACCAACCATTTTGAAAACTTTTGCTAGAAGACCGCCTGAGCCAAGCGTTTTGTGTTTTGAGAGCTTCCCAATGGCCGTTTCAACCTAAGCAATACTTGGATATTTGTCGAGTTTCATTTTCACTGTTTCCAATGTAATTTCAACAAGAGACTCTTTGAAGAAAACTCTTTTGTAGGCAAATAGCTTACTATAGTGCTCTGTCAACCTTTTTAGTTAACAGGACGACAAAAAAAAGCGTCTTGCTCTCAAAACTGCATGCTGGAATGTCCTTACAATACAGGACAATAACCTGAGAAACTGTACACAGCGGAAATCTGCCCTGGTTGCTCTTAAACTTTCCCTTCTGGGCTAGGACATTGCTGTCCTAAGGGAAGTACGTTTGGCCGGTCAAAGATACGTACCGGTCAAAGATAATTGACAGAGAGGTGAGCTGGATATATTCTCAGCTGGTCTGGAACATGCCTTGATGAAAACAGGGAATCTGGTGTAAGCTTTATGAAAAAGCAAACTATCGACAACAGACCACAGTCTTGATCATGCAAAGATCAACATTTGTATCAAAGCTCCAAAGAAACAGACTATCTTAGATTAGAAAGGAAGCTAAATGTTGAAATGTTGGACGTACAGGACCATTTTAGAGCTATGAGTTGGTTATCCTAATGCTTTTAGATCTTTATAGGCCTAGCTGTCGATTAGATCTCAATAATAAGTCTTAAGACTATAACAAGGGTGTACCTAATGTCCTTGCAGTTAAAAAATATATTGTTTGCCGCAAATGAATTGACCTAACTCACTAATCAGATTCCCACTATAAACAGAAATTACACAACCCCCTGGCTCACAGCCACCCATCCATCCCAGTGGCGCTACAGCCCTTGAAGGGATCTGGCCTGCTTGCACACATTCTTCCATTTGGATCTCTCCTGGGCCTTTCGTCTCCACGCCCTAACCCCAAGCTGTTAAAGATCTGCTTCCACATCGTCAATCCAACGCATTCGGGATCTGCCTTTGGGTCGCCTGCCTTTTGGTTTTTGTCGGTATACGATCTTCGCTCCCCTGTTATCTGGCATTCTTTCAAGGTGACCTGCCCAACGTAGTCTGTTCTTTTTTTATTTTGGTCACTATTGGTTGGTCCTCATACAGTTGGTAAATCTCATGATTAGTGCGTGTCCTCCACCCTGCTTCATCCTGTATGGCACCATAGATTTTTCTGAGGATTTTCCGTTCCCAAGTATTGAGTAAATTTTCAGATGTCTTAGTCATTGTCCAGGTCTCACTTCCATACATTGCAGCTGGTCTTATGATGGTTTTGTATATTATTTTCTTGGTTTTCCTTGAAATTGTTTTGCTCTTGAGTAAATGATTCGTGCTATAAAATGCTCTGTTGCCTCCTGCTAATCTTTCTTTTATTTCTGTTAGTAGGTCATTTTGAAATCAATTGTACTTCCTAGATATTTGAAAGTTTGGACATTTTCAAATTTGTGGTCTTTGATTTTGATATATGGTCCCTCTGTATGATTGTCTCCTGTCATTGAGATGTACTTGGTTTTACTGTCATTGATCTCAAGTCCTGCTGGTCGAGAGGCTTCATCTAGTTGTGTGAAGTCTCTAATAATGTCAGAGGTTTCTTTACCCAATAAGGCAATGTCATCGGCATAAGCAAGGTATTGTAGAGGTTGGCTGTTTATTGTCCCTGTTGGTTACGGACCATGTTTTCTCTCCTGAAGTAGTTAGTAATAGTTTCCCTTGTGTTTATATGTATATTTCTTATTACTCTCTCCAGTGTCAGTTTGAAAAGCATGCAAGAAAGTGAGTCACCTTGTCTTAATCCTCGTTTAATCCTAAATTCCCGTGAGTGTTCTCCTTGTATTATGACTTTACTTTTTGAGTTGTTTAATGTCATAAGTCTTCTCAGCTTGTTAGGAAACCTGAGACTCAACTTCACTCAACCCATCCCGAGTTCAAATACAGATAAGTGAGAAACAGACGAGCTAGCAAACCATACTCGAGTTCCATGAGCAAACATCCCAGTGATGATATTATCCAAAGACTTATCATAAGCCTTAACAAGTCTAACTGCTCCAACTATCGAGGCATTACACTTCTGTCGGTAGCAGGAAAGATCTTTGCTCGAGTGTTGCTCGACCGACTAAACCAGTCTTTAGTGGATGAGGTCTTGTCTGAAAGCCAATGTGGTTTCAGAGCCGGTAGAGATACAACTGACATGATATTTGTTCTGCGACAGTTACAGGAAAAATGCAAAGAGCAGAACCTAAACCTGTACGCAGCTTTTGTGGACCTCACCAAGGCTTTCGACACGGTCAGTCGCGATGGTTTGTGGAGGATTTTGGCTAAGCTGGGGTGCCCACCTACGTTCCTATCCATCCTCATGCAGTTTCACGTTGGACAGAGAGGCCAGATCAGACACAATGGTGCTCTTTCTGATCACTTCCCAATAGAAAATGGCGTGAAGCAGGGCTGTGTACTTGCCCCTACTCTGTTCGCTATCTTCTTTGGCGTAATGCTGGGTCAAATGAGGCAGCGATTGCATGAAGGCATCTACATCCGGTTTCGTTGTGACGGCAGCGTGTTTAATCTCCGACGTCTACTATCCCACACAAAAACAAAGGAGATGGTCATAACGGAGCTTCTCTATGCCGATGATTGCGCCCTGCTAGCTCACAATGAAAATGACCTCCAGAACGCGGTAAACGAATTTGCCTACGCTGCCGCCTCTTTCGGTCTATCTATAAACCTCGGGAAAACAGAAGTCATGTTCCAGAAGTCACCCAATGAAACATACCCAGCCCCAAGGATCACAGTAAACGGGCATCCCCTTAACGTGGTAGACCACTTCACATATCTTGGTAGCATAGTGTCAAATGACGCCTCACTTTCAAGGGAAGTTGATAACCGTCTGGCCAGGGCCAGTAGCGCTTTTGGACGCCTTCAGGCGAGAGTTTGGAAGAACAAATCGCTCCGCCTACCTACAAAAATAAATGTCTACCAGGCGGTGGTTCTCTCAACCCTTCCATATGGCTCTGAGACATGGACACTATATAGAAAACAGCTAAGACTCCTTGAGCGCTTTCACCAAAGGTGCTTGCGCTCCATCATGGACATACGATGGCATGACCGCACTACAAACAGCGATGTCCTTGCAAACGCCGGTATAGACAGTATAGAGGGACTTCTTATGATCCGACAGCTACGCTGGGCAGGGCACGTATCCCGTATGGGAGACGAACGTATGCCAAACGCAGTCTTTTTTGGTGAGCTAAAAGGTGGCCGACGTAACAGAGGCGCCCCACGGAAACGCTTCAAAGACCTGCTTAGGCGTCAACTTTCCTTGGCTGACATAGAGGAGAGCACCTGGCTGCATGCGGCGTCGGAACGAGACAGCTGGAGGTCACTCACAAAGGCCGCGGGATACACATTTGAGACCAAAAGAAAATCTGCCGCCGAGGACAAACGCAGACGACGAAAAGAAAATCTAAACCGACCACCTGCGGACAATGGTTTTGCTTGCCCTGGATGTGGCAAAATATGTAGGTCACAGCTGGGACTGCACAGCCACGGGAAGCACTGTATTCCTCACTAATCTTCGGACTCGAAGACAAGCCTATTATTATCATAAGCCTTAGATTATTTTGTACATTCCCCCTTTTACTCATTATTTCTATCTCTTATTATTTATTCCATATTAAATATTTGGTTTAGTTTAGTTTAGTTTTAGTTTTAGGCACATCGGCACAGTATAGGCCATGTCGTGCCTGCAGTCCCTTAAGGACCACTCTCCCTCTATGAAAACAGGGGCCAAAGTCCATATAATTAGCTAATTAAAATCAAGGTCTATTTACAGTTAAAACAGTACAGGTAAAAATTTTAAATATTTGATAAAAATCTAGTGTAAATAGTACGTAACTACAGACTCACAAATCAGATCCTCGCAGTCAGCCCCACCTCCCGGATAAAGCCCAGTATCTTCCCAGGGTCGACACTGTCGAACAGTATTTGTAGGTGAGTGGCTATAAAAAACTTCTCCCTGACATCCTGGTATCTGGGGCAGTCAATGAGGATATGTTCCACTGTGAGGCGAGAGTCCCAACATTCACTAAGTGGGGGCTCCTCTCTCTTCAGCACAAAAAAGTGTGTGATGTAGGAGTGGCCCATCATAAGTCTAGACATGGTCGTGCTACCACGCCTTGTCAGACCCTTTGATGTGGGCCGCCACCGTACATCCGCCACGATCTGCCTGAGTTTGTTGTGAGTCTCAGCCTCCTATTGGTCCTGTCACTCTTGATAGGTGGCAGTGGCAATACTTTGTCTCAGGTCCGAGTAGGGAATTTGGGTTCCTGACACTGTTTGATTTAGGGCTCTCTTTGCTTCTCTGTCTGCGGCTTCGTTTTCCTCTATGCCTACATGGGACGGGACCCAGATGAAGGTGACATCCCTATGGCTGGCTATTATTTGGTCCAGCAGCTTTAGGCACTTATGTACCAATGGAATGTCAGTCTTCATCCGCCCCAAAGCTTGCAATGCAGATTTGGAGTCGGAGAAGATTATAAATTTTCTCCTTTCTGATGCTTTAACGGCCATAAGTGCAAGCGACAGTGCATGCAATTCGGCCGTAAAGATGGAGCATCCATCAGGGAGTCTACTGGAGATTGTTTTGCTCCGAAAGGAGCAGGCACACGCGACCTTTCCATCCATTTTGGATCCGTCAGTGTAGATGGTGCCACAATCTCCGTAGCTCTCCTGCAGTTTCCTAAAGTGGACTTGTGATAGGGTTGGGTCTGTGTTTTCTTTTTTATAATTAAGGAGGGATACATTTAATTTTGGTTTATTAGTTAGCCAAGTAGGATTTTGTGGGGTTTCTATTTTAGAAATTTGGTCAATGGGTGGGGTTAAATTTTGTATGGATTCTCTCATTCGAAGGCCTAACGGCTGTATGACGTTAGGCCTTCGAATGTATAGTTCAGCATCTGTGGGATAGAATATGGGGTCAAAAGCAGGGTTCGTGGGGTTGGATTTTAGCTTTACTATGTACTGCATTGCAAGCTTTTTTCATCCTTATGTCCATGGGGAGCTCTCCAGCCTCCACATGTAGACTCGGAATTGGTGACGTGCGCAACGCGCCGAGACAGAGACGCAGGGCAGCATTTTGGATTGGTTCGAGCATTTTCAGATAGGAATTCCTTGCTGCTCCATATATCATGGATCCATAATCCAACTTTGATCGGATTAGACTTCGATACAGCAGCAGCAAGGTGTCTCTGTCAGCCCCCCCCCCCCCCCAGTCCGTATGGCTGAGTACTCTAAGTATGTTTAACGACTTTTTGGCATTTCTTCTTTAGTTCCTTAATGTGGGGAAGAAAA
The DNA here is from genome assembly GCA_021533235.1 of Biomphalaria straminea. NCBI lineage: Eukaryota > Metazoa > Mollusca > Gastropoda > Planorbidae > Biomphalaria > Biomphalaria straminea. The sequence goes on from JADKLZ010000167.1 coordinate 19,481,045, forward strand.
TTAAATTTGGAGTCAAGGGTGAGGCCTAAAAATTTTGTAGTTTTTACAACGGGGATTTTCTTTTTGTTTATAAATAATTCAGGATCTGAGTGGAGCCCCCTTAAATTAAAAAAAGTCATACTACCTGTTTTGGAGTCTTAAAATTTAAAACCATTATCATTTGCCCAATTTTGAATTTTGTTTAAATATAACTGTAGTTTTCTTTCTAAGGTGTTCATGTTTTTCCCATAAGTAAAAATGACAAAGTCATCAACATACAGAGAGCACTCTATGCCAGGGGATAGAACATTTATGATGCTGTTAATTTAATGTTGAACAGGGTGACTGACAGAATGCTGCCCTGGGGTACGCCCATTTCCTGTTCAAAGGTGTCAGAGACTGAGTTACCCACTCGAACCTGAAAATCTCTGCCCTTCAAGAATTCTGATACAAAGCGGTGAAGGTGTCCCTTAAGCCCCATAAGCTCCAGGTCACGTAGAATGCCATGTTTCCAGGTCGTGTCATAGGCCTTTTCTATATCGAAGAATACAGCTACTAGATGTTCTCGTCTGAGTAGAGCATTTCTGATATAGGCTTCCAGCCTTACCAGGTGGTCGGTTGTTGTCCACCCCTGCCGGAATCCGCACTGGTATTCGGAGATCATTTTGTTCCTCTCAAGGTACCAGACCAGCCTACTGTTTATCATTCTTTCCATGGTTTTGCAGATGCAGCTTGTTAGTGCTATTGGTCGATAGTTAGCTGGGTCAGAGCCGTCTCTTCCCGGTTTAGGTATCGGTATAACTGTGGCTTTCCTCCAGCTGCTTGGGAAAGCGCCTGTTTGCCACACACAGTTATAGACCCTTAGCAGGACTGCCAATGAGGATTCGGGAAGGTGCTTAAGGAACTGGTAGTGGGTTTCATCTTCTCCAGGCGCTGTGTCATGTGACTTGTCCAGCGATTCACTCAGTTCCTCAAGCGAGAACGGTTTGTTGTAGTCTTCATTATTCTCTGACCTGAAGTCAATGGGATGTCTTTCCTCCCTGGTTTTGACTTTTTGGAACTCTAGCGTGAAGTGTGCAGTGGATGATTTTTCTGCTATTGAGGATGCAAGGCAGTCAGCTATTTCTCTGATGGACGTGACAGTTCATCCTTGGTTTTTCAAATGCCCTATTGCATTTGATTCTTTTCCTTTGATTCGCCTTACTGCCTTCCAAACAGCTCTGGCAGAAGTTTTGGCATCCATACTGCCGACAAAGCTTCTCCAGGAATTCCTTTTGGCTGACCGTATCGTTTGTCTAGCATTTGCTCTAGCTATCCTAAATAGCTTTAGGTTTTCCTGGGAAGGATTCTTTATGAATGCAGCCAGTCGTTTTTTTCCTATCGCCAATAGCACTTTTACAAGCTGTATCAAACCATGGTTTGCTGGGCCGTTTTGGATTTGCTGAGGTTAGGGGGACAACTTTTCTGGTAATGTCGAGTAGCTTGATAGCAAAAATATCATCTGGGTTCTGCTCATCGAGGATACTTTCTGTGATATCCTCTAACCATCTTTTTTTTGGAATTGCTCCCAATCGGCCTTGTTTAGTTTCCACCGCTGAGGTCGTCCCATTGAGGGGAGATTGTTAGTAATGATGATTGGGAAATAATCACTTCCACGTTCTATGGCCACCGTCAGTCGCAAAGCGACTATGGATCATCTCATTTCCATGAGATGAATGCCTGGGCATAAGCTGTGGTCGGAACGATGTCGCCCACACATCAGTTCCCCCCTCTCCACGCAGCTGATGTATCCAAAGGAACGGCAGTGCCGATACAGTTTGGGGTCAGCAGCGTCGCAGGTTCTGCCAGAGTGTAGCACTGGGTGCTGCAAACTGCCTTAGGGTCGCCAGCTCCACGTAGGTCATTATTAACTGACCATTGAAGTCATCCAGAAGTCCGGAGACACATACGGAGAGGTAATGCACGTGAGGGATCCAGTTCCTGAGTGCAAATAGGTCGGTTATGCATCATTGAGTATGCATAAATCATGTTGAAGGAAGATATCCTCCAGCATACCACCTCTTGTGTCAGTACTGTTGGATCCCCACATTGTGTTATGAGCATTGAAATCCCCAAGGATAATATATGGCCGAGGGAGCTTCCTCAACAGGTCCTTCATGTTTGCTGGGTCCAATCGAGCGCCTGGTGGTAGATACAGGCTGAAGCAAGTGATAACCTTGTGTAAGGTTATCCTAGCTGCTACGGCCTGTAGTGTAGTCTGTAGTTCTACCCTCTCATGGGGGATATTGTCCTTCACAAGGATACAGACTCCACCTGATGCTCTTTCTGCATCCTCAACATTCCTGCTGTAAGCAATGTAGCTTCGGAAACTGATGTTATCTTTCAGAAATGTTTCCTGTAAGCAGACAGTCCATCAGTAGCTGCATTTCTTCGTAATTGGCCTTGAGGCCTCTACAGTTCCACTATACAATTCTGGAATCCATGGCTTATTCTAAATGAACTACTTGGAGCTATTAGGCCTCGGGAGGCCCCCGGAGGGGTTTCCCTTTATTCCTGTCACCTTTTTTTACTTCTGTTTGGTTGGAGAGGAGGACACCCCTCTCCTGGGGGGAGTCCTTCTCTCTGGAGAGGAGGGATCCCTCTGGTTAGAGCGGAGGCTACTTCTTCCTCTCTCACCTCGGTCATCCTCTCCGTTTTGAGTTCTCCCCTTGGGGAGTTTGTCAACCTCTGATTCAGTAGAGGTTTGGGTGTCTGACTGGGTTCTCTGAGGAGAACCTGTATCAGACATGGTGACTCCGGGTTCTCCCGGAGTGTTGGTTTGGACATGCTGTTCGGTATCCATGCTCTCATCAGCGAGCACAGAGAATCTGTTCTTTAGCATGACCACAGGGCTTTCTGATTTCTTTGGAGGAAAGTTCTTGGGCGGACATTTTTTCTGAGTTAGAGGAGGAGGAGGGGTTGGGATCAATGTGTCCGTCTGTGTGGCTATGGATCTTCCTATCTTAGCCGCAGCCTGGGCGTAAGTCTTTGTCAAGCCGAATTGGCCCTTGGGTAGGTCAGATACAGCTGATTTCGCCTGGCTGAAGGTACATCCATTGCTTGCCTTGTACTCCTGCACGGCAACCTCCTGTTTCCACACAGGGCAGTCCTTGGAGTAGGCTGAGTGGCCAGCGTGGCAGTTCGGGCATTTGAACTGGGCTGTGCAGCCCTAGTCCTCATGACCCTCTCCGGCACATCTAGCACACACAGTGTTCCTCTTGCAGACTGCCGCGCCGTGCCCATAACCCTGGCACTTGAAGCACCTCATAGGGTTAGGAATGTAGGGCCTCACTGGAACTCGTAGGTATCCTGCCTTCACGTACTCTGGCGGTGTCCTAGTTCCGAATGTGAGGATAATAGTGGCGGTCTTGACCTCCTCACCATCCCTGCGCCTTGTAATGCGCCGGGCATGGGTGACTCCTTCAATACCCTCCACTATTTCCTTTTCGGAACATTCCAGTAGGTCCCTAGAGCTGATTACACCTCTGCTGGTGTTCAGACTCTTGTGTGGCAGGACTTCCACTTGGAGCTCACAGAGTCTTCTGCATTTTAAAAGCCCATCAGAGTGTACCTTGCTATCTACTTCTACGAGTAGTTCCATGGTTTGTGTAGCTTAGATATACCCTTGGGCTCTCCCACTACCGACTGAGTCCCTTGTAAATGAAGAAAGGGCTCAGTTTTGTCAGGCTTTTCCCCTCCTCTGTGCACCTGACCACCAGAAATGATGGCCAGGTAGTACAGCTTTTTGTGGCCTCCTTCTTCTTTGCTTCTACACGTCGTCTCTTGCCCAGACATAGGTCTGAGGAAAGTATTTTTTTTTGTGTCCATGAAAAAAGGAAATAGTTCGGCACCTGTGCTCCCTACCCGCCATCGAGTCCAACAAGGGGACGGGCCATTCGGATGTCCAGAATGAGCCCGCCAGGGCTACACAGGTGCTATACTTAGTCAAATGCTGCATCGGTCATGTGTCCGATACAGTAGCTGGCTGATTGACCCTCTAGCCACCGCCCTCCAGCATAGGTCGAGGACCTATACTGGTAGCTCGGCTTGACCAGCCGGTTGACCCAGAGCGGGCCTTCTGGGCCTCAGGTCTAGGGGAACTCGGAGCCAAAGTATTGTGTTGCGGTGGTCTATCCTCAGATAGTCACCCACTCAAACACCAGGATCTCTTTATCCCCCCTTACCCGTCGCAGTCCACGGCAAACGGACTGGTCCAGGACATTGTGAGGTTTTTGAAGATAAGGAGACAGAGTGATGGTTAGTGAAGGCAGACTGAGAGTAAGAGGAGGCAGACAAAATAATAGAAAAGAAGTAGGGCACTTTTGAGCTCCAAAAGTGCTAAGGAAAGAGGAGCGCAGTTTAAGGTCATGTCTCGGGACGCTATTAAATATTTGTCCTATTGTTCAATACGCCTTGGTTTTTGCTTGTGCCTGTCCATGTGCCTATAATAACCATAGTAATAATAAAATATTTACCATGTTGTGGTTCTAAGACTTTACCCCTAGAAGTCGCAGGCCATATCCCCATCGGAAAGTGTAAACAATTCGATTGGTAGACTTATTCCACCACATTTAATCAATTCATTTGCGGCAAAAAATAATTTATTAACTGCAGCAACATCATAGCTTAAACCTTAGATGAAACCGATGTGTATAATAAATTCTATTGTTATAATTGATATTTAAGTCTAAATCTACAATTAGGCCTATATAGATCTAAAAACAAGATTACAAAGACAGATTGTGTGGAAACACAAACTCAAAATCGGCCCCCAAAGTGGTCCATTTAGGTAGGTAAAAATGCAGGTGTCACGTACACGTAAACATGTTGTTTTGCAAAAGGCAAGGTCAACAAAAAAACCTAAGAGTTATTTTTAGCTTGTCGGAACATCAGTCACATGACATGTGACATGTCTATGTGGTTGGTTGAGAGGGATGAATTCAGAACGAGTCTGCTAGCAACTTCCGCCCAGAGAGCTAGCTCAGTTCAGTTGGAGCCTATATTTTGTTGAGTTCAGTCGCATGTAATTTTATAGTTCTAGAATTTAAAGAAATATGTTCTTTGTTCAGCTTCTTGTTGTGATTACAAGATTCGACCTTTGTCCTGTGTCGTGAGCGGGCGTGAGAAATTTGAATGGACGCGGGCGCAAGTCTGTATCTCAATATTTCGCGCGTCATTTGGGATGTGCGGGGTGCCAAATACAGGTAAGAGGGGGGAGTCTTACTCGGTTGCTCGCCCAAGGCCATTGTTGAGTCACGAGTGATTGGAATGGAATGTCGGTTAGCGTGTGGGTGTGTTTGTGGTCAGTAGAGGACGGTCGGAACTGGATCAGTGTGAAGACGGCTACTGGGCATGTGGGGGGGGGGTAGTTTACACAGGTGATCCTGGTATTGAGTGGACTGTGCGGTGTTAATAAGTGGGGGGAAAGGGGGTATATACTTCACTGGTCAGTTCTGTATTGAGGGGACGTATTTCGTCACATTAAAACGAACTAAATATTGACCTGACGCTTATCAGATTCTCACTATGAACAGAAATTAAACACCAACACATGACACTAAAGAAATATATAACAACCACATTCAAACTGATGCATAGAAGCTTTTGGCAAAAAAAAATGTTTACCAGCATTTTATAAAACTGCTACTTTCAAGTGCAGATATATTGACTACCATAACTTCTACCAGCATCTTACTTTACCCTCTTGAAATGCAGACTGAAAAAAAAAAGTTGTTAACCACATCATTTTTTTTTCATAATCAAAGTTGTTGATATAAACATGACAAGAAAACAGGGATCTGCGTTTCAACCGCTACCCCATGTTGAGAAGTTTTACAAATTTCAAATGAACTTTTCAGTTTGTAACTAAAAAATAATTAAACTACAATTTAAAAAAAAATTATTTTGCTAGTTAAACTTTTGCCCTAATAATTTTTTTAGCGGCCCCCGTAAGGGGAAAAGCCGCTATTAGGTTTGTGCAAAATGTCCGTCTGTCCGTCTGTCACACTCAGGGCGCCAAAACTAGAAGAGATGCGAAAAATATTATTTCACCATTACGTAAATATAAGGGAGGAAATGTTACTATAAGAAATGCTCTTGGCATGTAGATATCAAGCACATTTTTTAAAATGAACTTCTGTCCGTCTGTCCGTCTGTCACACGCAGGGCGCCAAAACTAGAAGAGATACGTAAAATATTATTTCACCATTAAATGCGGCTTGAAAAGTTTAGGTGCGACGACTACTTTTAGTTTTCTAAAAGAAAACCGTTTAATTTATAAAATTAATTATGCAAGCGATTTTTTAATAACAAAACACCGATTCTAAAACAATTACGTAAATGTAATGGAGGAAATGTTACTATAAGAAATACCCTACACATATATAGATATCACGCACAATTTTTTATAATGAACTTTTAGCAGCGACTTTCGTGTACTAGCGTAAAGCCCGGCAATGACATGATTCTAAATTAATTTCTTAAACTTTTTTAGAAAATCAGATTTTAAAAAAAATTGTTTAGTGCCCCCATTAGAATGAAAGAAGCATATTTTGTGCGTTTTGTCTGTTGGTTGGTCTCTCCGTCACGGTTAGATCAAAAACACTAAAGGCTTTTGAAAATATGATTTAACCTTTACTGTTCTTTCAGAAATATTGCGATAGTTTAAGGATGGGAGCATGCAGGAATTGAGCCAGGAACCAACGATAAATCCGAACTACAGTCTAGTGCGCAAACATCAAGATATAGCAGGTTTATACCCTGCTCGCTGCCATCCTCCGTCGTTCAGCGAGAAGTTAATTATTTTCAACTTAGAAGGAACATCCGAAACATTTTGCGAATAGGCGGATATGACAGGGATCCGACTCCGACTGGGGCCGCCTCTGAGTTTGTGTATCACACAAACTCTCTTTGTAATTTTCTTTAGTTTAACTTTTAGTTTCTAACTTTTTAGGTAACATTTTCCGTGACAATTCATTTTTACATGTTTACGTGTGCAGGTTGCTGTTTCATACTATGATGGTAGACCAGTGAGTGGTGGATCGGTTACTCTAGTACCAACTGTCGGTAGCCAATCGGATAAGACTGCCATGTCGGAATATTCTCCTCAAACAAATCCTGTTGTCAATGGAATTGCTCACTTTCAAATACCATTAAATGTATACGTGACTAGACTAGCATTAACAGTAAGTATAGCAGCCTTTATTTGTAATAGTTGAACACATTGAAACTTTTAGTTTACTTTTATAATTATTTTTTAAGGCTTGAATGTTAGTAATTTATAGTTATACATGCATATGAAATAGCATAATTTAATGTACCGGTACATGTGAAAACATGTCCGCTATGTAAACAAGCCCGTTTATATTGGTCTGTTCCTCCAGGTTTATAAGGATTTGTTTCTCCATGTTTATAATTGTCTGTTACTCCAGATTTATGATGGTCTGTTCCTCCAAGTTACACTAGATATTCTTAATAAGCGCATTATTTGTCACGATAATTTCTTTTCATACTTGCTTACTTAATCCCGTGAACTCCTAGAGGAGCATAAGGCCACAACCACACCTCTCCACCTAACTAAGTTCTGGGCAGCTTTCTTCATCTGCTCTTATGTCACTCCAGTATTCTCGGCTTCATTGATGAACTCCTAATAATAATAAAATAATCTTTATTGACCGTAAGGAAATTTGTCTTACAATTTGTGCATTATACAAAACAAAACTCTAGAAATAAAAAATCCCCCTTTGGGTCAGGATTTTGTTATTTTACCATCACAAAAGAGATACAAGACACCGATAGTAAAGACAGACACAGAAACTCTTTTGTTCCTCTGGCAATCAGATAATTAAATAGAAACAGTCAAATGTAAACTTTTCACATGTCAATTGTTAGTGAGTCTGGTAAGAAATGCACAGTTTAAACGGCCACCGTAAGGGAAAAAGCCGCTATTAGGTTTGTGCAAAATGTCCGTCTGTCACACTCAGGGCACCAAAACTAGAAGAGATACGAAAAATATTTTTTCACCATTAAATGCGGCTTGAAAAGTTTAGGTGCAATGGCTACTTTTAGTTTTCTAAAAGCAAACCGTTTAATTTATAAAATTAATTATGCAAGCGATTTTTTAATAACAAAACACCAATTCTCAAACAATTACGTAAATGTAAGGGAGGAAATGTTACTATAAGAAATGCACCAGACATGTAGATATCACGCACATTTTTTAAAATGAACTTTTAGCAGCGGCTTTCGTGTACTAGCGTAAAGCCCGGAAATGACATGATTCTAAATAAATTTCTTAATTTTTAAAAAAAATCAGATTTAAAAAAAAATTGTTTAGTGCCCCATTAGAATGAAGCAAGCATATTTTTGTGCGCTTTGTCTGTTGGTTGGTCTGTCCGTCACGGTTAGAATAAAACACTAAAGGCTTTTGAAAATATGATTTAACCTTTACTGTTCTTTCAGAAATATTGCGATAGTTTAAGGATGGGAGCATGCAGGAATTGAGCCAGGGACTTAGAAGGAACATCCGAAACGTCTTGCGAATAGGCGGATCTGACAGGGATCCGACTCCGACGGGGGCCGCCTCTGAGTTTGTGTATTACACAAACTCTCTTTGTAATCTTGTTTTGTTTAGATTTTAATGTTAAATAATCATTTGCTCCAGCACTCCAAAGAGGGGTTTTGAGTTTAAATCCCCCTCCAGGGAAGTTTGAGGTTACCCCCCCCTCTTGTATAAAACAAAAAATAATACAAAGGAGAGTCACCAAATTCCCTTTAATATAAGACTAGAGCATACAACAGTCACCAGATACTATGAGGGTAGCAAAGAGGGGTTTTGTGTTTAAAGTAAAAAACCCACCAGAGGATTTTGAGTTCAAAACCCCTTTCAGCTGGGTTTGTAGCTAAAAACGAACTCTTCAATAAAAAATTAAAAGCAAACTACACAAACAAAATTCTATCAGCGTAGCTAAGAGTTTACTTCCCCACCAGATAGTTTTAAGTTTAAAACCCCCTCCAGATGGTTTTTAGTTAGCCCCCACCCCAGATAGCTTTGAGGTTTTAAACCCCATCTCAATATTATTCTACAGCAAACTACAGTAACCAAATTCTATGAGCGTAGCTAAGGGGGTTTTGAGTTTGTTTTAAAAAAAACTTATACACTCATTCGACTAACACCAGGAGGAAGCTGTTCTAGAGTACAATAATAGTCTGAAGAATGAAGGGTCAGATTTTATAAAGAATAATTACGCACACACACAATATATATATGTGCTATAAATCCCACCAAAACCCTCCTCGAGAAAAAAATCCTGGCTACGCACATATATTTGTTCAAAGTATTTTTGTTTTATTCTCAGGCTTCATATCATGATCCTGGCGAGACTTTGGCCATGAAAACTTCAGTGAACCCAAATTTTGTCACCAGCCAGTCAAGGAGTATTCAGATGTTGTGCACTAAATATTATTCCCCTACAAATTCATATCTATCTATTTACACTTCTACTTTTGAGCCTCAGGTACATACATGTTGTATATATATAGTTGCGTATATATTTTAAAC
>JADKLZ010000167.1:19491021-19522645 GCA_021533235.1 Biomphalaria straminea
TATACATATATATATTAGTTTAAAATATATACGCAACTAACGCAAGAAACCTCATTCACTGACTCGACTATTACTAACTATCCCACTTGAAAAAGTTATTGCCATAACTCTAGAACTAATCTATTTTCACGAAATAGCAGCGGTCAAATTTAACATAAATATTTGTATGCACCATTTCTACCCAATACGTTTTTAAGCCATATAATGAAAAAACAAGTTTAAACTTCCTTTCGTTTCTAAACCCTCTTATAGAAGAAAAACTATATGATGTAAATGGTGATCCGCCTGATCTGGAAACCACTGCGCGGTTTTGTTTGTTTGTAAAATGTTTTACATGTTTCGGAAAATTCCTTTAGAGTTAAAGATAGTTATTTCCTAGTCCAAACCTCCCCCAGGACGACGGGGGATGGGAGCGGGCAGGGTTTGAACCCGGGACCATCGATAAATCGAAACGACAGTCCAGAGTGTAAACCGCAAGACCAGGCAGCGCGGTTCATCTCAGATATAGGATTACTGATTTGAACCCTCCAACAACAAAAAAAATGAGAACGAAGAGGAGTCCTGGGTACAAATATGTGTTTTTTTAATGCTAACATATATAAATATTATAAACGTGGACGCGACATGAAGATCTTTAAAATTGACACTAGCAGCTGGGGAAAATGAAAAATCCACATGGAGATCGAGCATAAAGGAAGGGTTCCGAATCGCAGATGCCATACACAACAGTAGTAGAAAGAAGGATGAAAATGCAACGGCGCCTGCTGATTTCATACACCCAACCTGTGAACGCAGCTGTGTATGTAGGATTGGCCTCTTTAGTCACACAAAAAGTTACAAAAGGAAAATATCGTCTCTCGAGACGTAAAATCCCACAGATGTAGATAGATATTGAAACGACTCTTTCTCTCTCTATCCAGGTTCTCTGTAACACAACACACGACAATACCAACTCAAAGAACTTGACAACACAGGACTCCAAAGTATCGCAACACTTTAATTACTAATAAATAAACTGACTGTACAAATTGAAACTCGGAACACTTACCATAAAAAAATTATACTGTGGATATATGTGTAATGGTATATTTCTGTACTGCTAAAATAAATTCTACTGGCTTCCCCAGCCTCATCCAGGACTTGCACTGGGTTTAACTATTCAGGACCGACTTCACACTGTCTTCACTGTACCGTACTGCCTGGAATCTTGAATCTCGACCTCCTCTCGTACTTGTAAAATGATATATTTCTACACATTCGTTCTTTATATAGGGTTAACAAAGGCCTTCTCGAAACCGACGAAACATCACTCGTCTTTTCTGGATGGTCACATGACCATATTCAATGTGACAAGCCTGAGTACTGCTAACCACACAAATCTTTCCTTAACAGTCGTCACTCATCATAGTCACTCATCATAGTTGACTGCTGTCTAGCGATGACCTGTGTTATTTGTGTCAGCTGGCTACACACACACACACAATTACCTCTAGCCGTGTCGCCATGAATAGACAGTGAGGAGGGGTGACGTAATATGGAATTCCACCCGTCCACCACTTGAGGTGGGCCCCAAATGAGTGTCCGAAGATGGTTTTTACATTAAATATTACACCATTATCTCATGTCATGATGTCGAATGGGAAAATGCAGGGGTCCCTAAAGAGATCAAGCCCCCACCCCAAGGCCCTCAAATCCCTAGCTATATATATGTACACACACATATGAAGTTGTGTGACAGGATATATTGCTTTACTTTTGCATTAATCTATATTTTTTATACTTACGTGGTAAGTCTCTTTTCTTTAAATGACTTCTTGTTGGAAAGAAACACTATTACAAAAGTACACTTGAACCAGGATTTGTAATTGTTCAATTGTGGAAATATATATTTATGGTTTTTAAGTCACTTTGTCACTAACAAAATACAAAATCTAATCTAGTCACAATGAGTCATTTTGTTTGTTTTCAGATTAATGAATATATGATCTTTCATGTCACATTGAGTCATTTTGTTCCCAGAATTTATTATCAGGTTAGAAACAATACAAATTCTATTTTATTAAAATCAATTTAGTTTTGGACATATTATCATCAAATCCCTTTTACTTAAAGTTTTTTTTACTTTTTTCCAATTCATTTTCTATAAAACATTTTTGAAAAATCTCTTTGCTTTTTTTAGTTTCTTTTTTTTTCTTCTAGAAATTAATTTGTTTATCCATGCTAAAATAATAAAGTTATTATGTTTTCTTTTATAAATAGGTTGTGGCTCAGAGCAATATTATTATCGCAGATGAACTGGAGATGTCAACCAAACAGAAGACTTTTTCTGTTGCACTTTCAAGAGAGATGGTTCCCACAGCCAGAGTTATAGTTTATCATATCAAAGAGCCTGAGGAGATAGTATCTGATGTTCTCAGTTTTTTTGTAAATGGCACTAGACAGAATCAAGTAAAAAAAAAATTATTGCTATTTAAATAAAGATCCAATGGGGGTCATTTCTAATAAAACTGGATAACCGTCAAAAACAGTAATAAATCAGAACCTTGTTACTCTTCTTATATCTTTTATAATGAAACCAGTACAATTAAAAAAATTGGATATCCCTAAATTACATTATTACAACAAATAAAAAAAAATATGTATGTTTCAAATTTTGAGCATATGGAAAATAACAATATTTAAGATAATATACTATATACTAATATACTATTATAAAAATCTTAGAAAATGTTCTGAGCTCTATTTGATAATTAGTTACAATTGTTGTGATGATAAATCATACTGTATAAAAGGAATATTGAGTAACTTTTTTTTTGTTTAATGAAATAGATGAAATAAGTTATCTAGCTCCTTTAACTGGTTTCTATTAGTCAAACTTCTCTACAATTTAAGGTTTAGATTAAAAAAGAAGGCTATTTTTCCAATATGGGCTTATTAAAGTATACTATGGAAAATAGTCTTTTTTGGTGTGCTAAAAGGTGGTCGACGTAACAGAGGCGCCCCACGGAAACGCTTCAAAGACCAGCTTAGGCGTCAACTTTCCTTGGCTGACATAGAAGAGAGCACCTGGCTGCATGCGGCGTCGGAACGAGACAGCTGGAGGTCACTCACAAAGGCCGCGGGATACACATTTGAGACCAAAAGAAAATCTGCCGCCGAGGACAAACGCAGACGACGAAAGGAAAATCTAAACCGACCACGGACAATGGCTTTGCTTGCCCTGGATGTGGCAAAATCTGTAGATCACAGCTGGGACTGCACAGCCACGGGAAACACTATATTCCTCACTAATCTTCGGACTCGAAGACAAGCCTTATTATTATTATTATTATTATAGAAAATATTTTACTAAAATTTTTACAGCATTATTTAATTATTAATATCATTTTGCATACTGATGTACAATATTACCCATAAAGCATAAAAAGAAAAGAAAACACTATTTATTTTGTTGATTTTAAGATATTGTAAAGAAAAGTTTCTTTTTACACAGGTGTCACTCTACATTAACCGTGGTAAAGATTTCAGCAGAAATACAGTAGAATTTAATGCATATGCTGATCCTGGTTCTTATGTGGCATTTAGTGCTATGCTACTGGATCTTTACTCTAGAGGAATGAATGATGGAATCACAGAGAATAAGGTTTTTCTAGGTTTTGTATTCATCATAACAAAAATAGAAATTCATTGTTAAAATTAATGGTATTTTTATTTTACAAAAAAAGTAAGTTTGATATTTTCACAATGTTATACGTATGATCATTATGTTGCTCATTGTTTTTTGTTGTTAGACAAGTGAGCATACACATCCATCAAACATGAACAATGACTTTAATATATTGGATGTTACATATAATTTTTTCAGAGATATATATATATATATATATTTCATTTTTGAAGATAGTATAGTTAAAATTGATTTACATACTAAACGAAAATGCATAGAATAGAACTATATTCAGCATACATTTTTTTAAACATATCTTTTGTATACTGAATCATTAGAGGGTGATTTAATTGTATTTTCTTACATTACTTTAATGTATTAAGCTTAAAAAAAAACTCTTGTTTGATTTTTTAGTGACCTCTGAAAGCGGAAAAGTCGTTATTAGTTTGGTGTGGTCTGTCTGTCTGTCCGTCCCATTTAGATCTCGTAAACTAGAAAAGATATTGAAATCCGACACCATGATATTTTAGATCTTTCAAAGTTCTAATGCAACAGCAATTTTTTTCTTTTCTGGAAGCGAAAAATTTAATCTTTAAAATCAACTACGCAAGTACTTTTTTATAGAAATAAAATTTTTATAAAAATAAGATAAGATAATTTTTATTGATCCAATCTAATGGAAATTCAGTTTGATTACAATTGACAACCTCGGCGTAACTACTGTACAAAAACAGTATTGATGAAAAGTTCGAACAACATTCACATACGAATATGCATACACATTCACAACCAGCGTTTTATGAATTTGACTTCTATGTACTTCTCGATAACGACAGCTGACCTCGTATCACTCTGACCGAAAGCACTAACGGATCCAGAACCTTGGAGTGGGGGGGGGGCGATTTTTTTCCAAACCCTAACCCTAACGCCCAGTAAACGTAACTGTATGCATAAACGTACGTACAGCATATATATATATTTTGATATATATAATAATAATAATAATAATAATAATAGGCTTGTATATATATATATATATACGAGAATAAAAAAAGCAGTGTTTTTTAACCTTCGTGGGAAAAAAAACCAAAAAACAGTGATGTTGAGGCAAGCTGGGGGTCTGAGGGAGGGCTGTAAGCTTCGCCAGTGGGATTCGGGGCGCAGCCCCGATGCTAGAAGCGTTTTCTTGCATTTTTAACTGCAGAAACGCATTCCCCCTGACATCTACAGCTCATTATTCATCAGTGGATTTCGGGGCGAAGCCCCGACGACTAAAGCGTTATTTTGCATACTTCACTGCAGTAACGCATTCTCCTGACATCTACAACTCATTATTTATCAATGATGTTCCGGGCTAGCACTGGGTTCAACAGATCAGGACTGACTTCACACACTTGGGCTCGATGTGCCGGACTCGATCATAGATCAAGATCAAGACGCCAGCCGTCTCAACTGTACTTGAAAGTACTTCGCACTGAACCGTCGTAATGCTCCGTACAGGACCACACCGCTGAACTGTGCTGTAGTCGACCGTGCTCTGAACCTTCTGTCGTGAACTCTTTCTGAACCCTTTTTCCGGACCCTCTTGACTGCGACACCTCCGCTCTTTATATAGGGTCCCTGCTGGCCTTCTTGAACAGGACAGAACGCCCCTCGACATTTCTAGGTGGTCAGATGACTATAATATAATTCCCGAAACTTCTTGTTGAGACGCGTCGCGGCTGACCGTAGTAAATCGTCACGCTTGACAGCTCTTCTGGCCTGGGGCAATTTGTGTCGGCTGAGTACACACACTGCTACTACCCCCGTTTCTGTGCTACCACCGGGTTTATAACAGTATCATGCGATGTGGTAGTATGGTGTTGAATGCGGATGGAAAATCTACGAATAATACTCTGGCCTAGTGTCTCTGAGTATCAAGATGATGGTATAGACAATTCATCATAAATATTATTGCATCTTCTGTACTTCTTGACGGTTTGTAAGCAAACTGGTGCGGATCGAGGCGTGTTTCGACTTCTTTCAGTAGATGCTTTAAAATCATTTTCTCTAGGCACTTCATTAGAATTGATATAAGTGCTACGGGACGTAGATTTTTTTTGGAAGCAATAATCTTCTTTTTGGGTACTGGGATTATTTCAGATGTCTTCCAAATGGAGTTATTTTGTGCGTTTGCCAGGACTTGTTGAATATAGCACAAAAGATATAAGCTAGTTGTTCTGCACATAGGTTTACAAGTTTTCCACTTAATTTTTCAGGTCCGGAGGCTTTAGCGGTGTCTACTTGTTTAAATATTTTAATCACTTCTTGTTTTTACACCATTTTTACGCTTTAGCGGTGTCTACTTGTTTAAATATTTTAATCACTTCTTGTTTTTACACCATTTTTACATGTTGCGTGCCTATTCGCGGTGTTGTACAGGAAGTAACTGTCACAACTCAAAAAACACCAACGAAGGCCGAACAAGCAATATAGTAAGTCGACAATCGATTCAACTTTACAATACGTTTAATAATCAATAAGGGAATCCGTCTGTCTTTCTGTGTTAGCCGTCTGTAAATAATCTCAGATAAAAATAGCGTCTTCTTGATAAAGTCGACCTCAAGAGTTCTTATTTTTAATCCCACTATCCGTCACTTCCGTCACTAAGTAAAACTTACCCCTTAATTATTCCCGAAATAAATCTATATTCTAATCATGTCATAACATACAACAATTACTATTAATAGTAACAAACACGGGAGGCTATGTAGTAAGGGAGATAACTATTTACTAAATTTTTAACACATTTAATCATTTACGTAAACGGTTTTAGATTTATGAAAAAAAATTGGAAAAATGTATTGCTAAGTTAAGTAAGTTCTGTCATACTATTACATTCACAAAAAATGTTTACTTTTTTAAAAGAGAAAAAATCTTTTTAATATGCATATTTAAAACAACAATTAATAAGTAGTTTTGCATATTATCTGCAATGCCATTACTAGCCTGCACTTGGCACAAAGGAAAGGACATGAATAAGAGATTGACTCTTGTGATAAGTCTCTTTCGCTAACTTAAGGTATCACTCAAGTCCAAGCCCAAATTAATTCATTTAAATATTTTATCATTATTTTCTTAACTTGGCCCATCCTAGCACACTACCACCCCCCCCTCCAATGCCCCCTTTCTAGGCATCGCTGTCACATTGTACTTCCTTAAATCTGACACGTGTCGCTCTAGACCTTGGCAAGAGTACACACACTCACACTTGTACTTGGCGGACATCAAGTGCCGCGTCTTTGTTTCTATTCCTTGCACAGACGTGGGCAATGACGGAGTGGACTCTCCACCCCATCCCACCTCGCCAGGGAACGCCTCGGGCAACGTCTAGCGATGGTAATCTCTCTAGCTCAAGACAAGCCCCCCTCCTTCTTTCTCCATCGGCTGACCACCTGGGAGAAGACAAAGGGACTCCAGTCGACCCTACTTCAAGGGCTGTCATTTCGCGCCCGCGCACTGTGTCTATCGCCCGGAATCTCTTTGCCCTAAGCAAACAAATTGCCCTAAAGTGGACTAATGATTTGAGCCTACCTTGCAGTCTTCTTTTTTTAACGATCGTGAGTGCCTCTTTGGTAAATGTCTACTTTGCCTTAAATTGGGCACTTAGGTGAGATTATTTAGAAATTCTTATTGCTTTTTTTACTTCCACAAACCCACATTAGACTGGTAAGAAATGCCTATTTTGGACTTTTAGAGACACAAGACGGACAGTCTAGACACCTTGGATGCCATGCCCCCTGATCCAAGTGTTAAAGGGACAGGATTTCTTAGTCCAATTCATTTCATTCTGGAGAGCTGAGAGGAGAGCAACAAATCTTTGTTTGAGCTCTACGCAATTTCATTCCATATTTCTTTCCTTTGGATTTGGTGCTTTTATTTATAGGCAACTTCTACTTGGAGGCCTATCTGCGTAGCGCTGATACCAGACTGCTGACACCAGATCTGAAGATACCAGCCTTACTTACTACGTACAAGTGTCCGCTCAACAACCGCTAGCCAGAGACCCGTCACTGGCTCAACTGGCAGAGGCCGCAAAACTCAGCAGCTGCGAACCGTTGGACTGCACCCGGCGCCTGGATCTACTACGACCAACCCACTAATAGACAGCGTCAACACCAGCCATACCCGTCTCACCAGAGCAGCACATGACATAAAAGCTTAGCAACCAGCCTAATGACACTCAGACCACTTGGTTCTCATATCTTATGATGATAGACTTACCTATGTAAATACGCTACATCCCATCCTAGCAGCGGTACAGCATTTTCACTTTCTGTATTTTCTTCTTTCATGTAATAAACTGTACACATATTTTACTTAATAGTATTTGTTGCCTGCATTTTAAACGATGTGCCTGTAAGTCTTATGTGCAAGTATAGGTTCTCACATTATGAAAATCCCGTAGACACATTTAACGGCCAAATCTTAACCTACTTATCACAACTCTTCACAAACAATTAGATAATCATTATATGATATCATTTAGGCCAGGTATACATCTAGCTTCACTTTCACCTATCCCTTGGACTGTTGGGACACCACACAGTATCTATCAACCTTGTTTCTCTATTCTTCTCTCTCATTTACCTTTGATAGAATTTCATACTGATATCCTTTCTGAAAATATTGAAACCTGTCTTTTTACCTGCCTGTGTGGACCACTTAGGGACCGATGTTGAATTTGTTTCCACACAAACTGTCTTTGCAACCTTGTTATTTAATAAATTATAAAATCTATCCATATCTTCAAACAAAAATATTTTTTTCTTTTCATTTTTTTTTTGCTCAGCTGATAGATGAACTGTTAAGTTATGACCAGCCTGCCAACAGTAGTTACAAACACCTATGGAGAGTCAGTGACACAGAATATCAATACACTTTTTTTCATGGTTCAGATTATGGTATTGATGGAAACACAACATTCAAGGTTAGAATTGGTTTTCCGTGCTTCTATCTTTGTTCAAATAAGAAAATGTAAGTTGTGTGAATCCTTTAAGTTATGTGAATCTTAAAATTTGTATATATTTCGCATCAGTAATTTTAAAGAGATAGATGGTCAATTTGAACTATTACTGTGTACTATGTCATTTACCCCAGATAATATTTTAAAATATTCCAAAATTGTTTGTTACATTTTACTAGCATTAAGTATAGTTTTTTTTTTTCATTTGTATAAGTAGCATGCCATTTTCCTCAGAGTGTGTCTCTTAGTCATTTTCTCTATGAATTCTTTTCATTACTAGACACGGAACACAAACTTTCACATTTTTTTACCAATGATTCATAAGTCAATTTAAAAAACAACACCTTTCACAAGAACCACCCAACACATCGTATAAGTGAGCTCATCCGATGACATTCTACTCTACACATTTGCTCATATGTACAAAACAAATAAATACTTCCACCCTAAACACATTGCCCTAAAGTGGACTAATGATTTGAGCCTACCTTGCAGTCTTCTTTTTTTAACGATCGTGAGTGCCTCTTTGGTAAATGTCTACTTTGCCTTAAATTGGGCACTTAGGTGAGATTATTTAGAAATTCTTATTGCTTTTTTTACTTCCACAAACCCACATTAGACTGGTAAGAAATGCCTATTTTGGACTTTTAGAGACACAAATGTATAAAAATATTGTTTTATGATTTGATGTTTGCTGCTATAATTTCTAATTCTGATGAAATCAACAATATTTATTTCATTCAGAGTGCTGGAATCATCATTATCACTGATGCAGATGTCACAAGATTACCGAGTATGTCTTTTTCAAAACAAAATTTTTTAAGAGTCTAAGAATCAAATAAATAGTTAAAGTAGAGATAAATCAACAGCTGAAGCACTTGCGTCACTAAGGGGTGCGGGGGGTGAGACCCACCAGGGGGTGACACTGAAATCAGAAAACGCACTTTAAAAAAATGGAACTTTTACACATAAAAAGTACAACCTCAAATGTGTCTCTAACAGATAGCATCAACATGTTCCAGACTTTCTTGAATTAATTCTATTCCTATCATGAGAAGAATAGTGCGTTGTTGACGCCAGGAGAAAGAGTTTCTGAAACTCAGAAATGTTGAAACACGCTTGACCCCGAGGCTTCGACCCTGAAAACTCTGAGTGAGCTTGAGGCGCTTTCCCAAACATCTGACCAGTTAAGTCGCGAACGTAACAATTGTTTTTATTTAATGTTGAGAAACACCTAGACTTAGCCCTTCGAGCGCCACGCAAGCTCTCTCCAAACAATTAGTGACACGAAATTCAGATTTTTAAATATGTGTGACGCTATGTTAAACGTGAACGGCCATGTTTTTGCGTTTCTCTTTTCGGCTTTCATTATACTTTCATATTAAGTCTGACTTTGTTAAACGTATTTAATTTTGTCTAATGATTTGTCTCACAAATGTCAATCGACTTTCCGTTGCCACTTCTGTCGAATGTCTGTGTGGTAAAAGATTTCTCTATTGGTAACATTATCTCTGTATGTTATTCGTAGGATACTTCTAAGCCTATTTTATGACATCATCGTGAGGCGCGGTGGCTGAAAACACGAGTATAATTTACAACCGTAAGAAGCTCTGAAGTAATCTCTAATAAAAATATTTTAATTCTAGGTCTCTCAATGAAATAATTTTATATACACATATAATACACATTCTATGTAATAACTTTTGATAAAATGTCAATGCAACGACATTTTTAAATAGAATCGAAAGCCATTTGTGTTTGTAACCAATTAATTAATTAGCCCTCAAAATTTTTATTGTTTAAGTTAACATAAAAAAATAAATAAAACAACAGTTGTTTTTTTTACGGGAGATTTCTTTTTCAGTGGGGGGGGGGTTGACAGCCATGCTTACCGCACCGGCTTACACCGACCCTAAAGACGCCACTGAGCTCAAGTATTATTGTTTTCATTAGAAGAAACTTTTGTTCCTTTTCATACTTGTTTCATTTGAAGAGATTTTTGTTAATAAAAAGAAAGATATTTGTACAATTGTTATGATATCTTTTATTTGGTGAAGATGTAGTATGGTTATAGGATTATGGCTGAATATGACAGCACCCTTAATGTCATACAGCAGAGCAGATTAACTTCTATCAGTAACGAGAACAATGTTTCCAAAAGTACTAACGCAAAAGTAGATCTAGATGAAGTAGGCCTAAATTATGAACACTATTAGAAAAACATCGGACATTTTTTTGTTAAATATAAAATGTGACTTCGACACTTCGATTGTGTCTGGTTTTGTTTCTGTGATTTTTAACTGACCCGTAAAGGAAAAAGACTTATTAGTTTTGCATGGAATGTCTGTCCGTCCAACCCGTTTAGATCTCGTAAACTAGAAATGATAGTGAAAATCCGACATCATAATATTTTAGACCATTCAAAGTTATGATGTAACGGCTACTTTTTCTTTTCTGAAAGCGAAAAATCAATTTTTTTAAATATCGTAAGCAAGCATTTTTTTCATAAAGATACACCACTTTTACAACTATTCACTAATAATAGTAACATACGCTGGAGTCTCTTTAGAAGGGGAACCATATAACACACCATATTTTTAACACATTTACACAAATGGTTTTAGATTTTATGACAAAATTTTTTTTTTTTTAGAAATGTATTGCTAAGTTAAGTAAGTTCTGTCATACTTTCTACTACATTTACACAAAAAATATTTCCTTTTTTTTAAAAAAAAAATAATAATTTAGTATACATTTATAGTGGCCTTAATTTAAAACAACAATTAATAAGTAGTGTTTCATATTATCCCAAGAACTGTAGTGCAATACAGTACACTTATAACACATAACTAAAGGATTTTTTTACGGAAATATTTCTTTCTTGAGGATTGGAATAAGTGATTGAGTCTTTACAAAACAATTAGGCCTACATCAATTAGATTTTGTAGCCTTGCTTTTTTCTTTTAAAGAAAAAGTAAGCATTTATTTTCATTCTTTTACCAACAAATCTAGAGTTCAACTTAACATTCATTATGAAGCAAGCAAAAGAAACGTTATATTCTGATGTATAGGGAATATCTTATAATGCTAATCTACTTTTCCATTGAAATTACGAAATGTAGGCTACTATCTGGGAAGAAAATTTATAACAAAAGTTTTAGAAGGCAGTACATTTATCTTGGAAAAGTGTCTTTCATTGTTTAATGCATAATAGTAATTTGTTCATAGGATTTAAAAAAAAACATAAATAACACAACACAACTTCTGGATCTACGTTAAATTGACTCGAAGTGAACTACTTTAACAAATTATTTAAAGTCATCGCGCTGTGAGGTAACAGTCAACATCAGTTGTAGTAACCTAACACAATACTACAGAAGACATATCTTGATCCTAAGCTTTATTGTACAAGAATGACAAAATAGTTTTAAAAAACACAGTAACACACACAAGCTAACATGGACACCACGACATTTCGGCACAAAACATAACAAGAAACATAAATACACAACATCAGTACTGACCGACAGAATTGAAAAAAAAAAACAACTAATTATTTAAACATTTAACTGATATTATTATTTTTTTTTGTGGTCACATTTTGGAGCGATCATTTTTTTAATTTGTTTTAGAAACTTCTTAGGGGTCACCAGTCCTATTAAAATAAAAAAGTAATTTTCTCCTTTCAGACCTTGTGATTTATAGAGCAGTCCAAACCAAATACTAAATAATGAATGAATTGAAAAAATAGTCTGTTTGTCTCTAATACTGTTTTCCCAATATACCTAAATATGAAAGTGATGCCAGTAAGGGACACAAAAACGAAAATGAAAATTAAGAAGGTACATAAAACAAGGTTACAGAGACAGTCTGTGTGAAATACAAACTCGGGCCCCGAAGTGGTCCACGTAGAGTCTTCATCAGGATTCGAACTTTCAGTTCCAAGTGCTTTACCCCTCAGCCACAGCCACAATCTCCATATATTCAGTTAGCGTACACTTATATTTTTAAGATAATAATTATTAACCTTATCCATACAGTCAAAATTAATAACATTTCACATTGTAATAAAATGAAATTAAAAAATATTTATTTTTCTAATAAAATTAGATAAATTGGCAACTTGGAAAAAAAAATGCATGACCCACTATAAGGTACAATTGACCTCATTCAACAATGGTAAATAAACACATTTAGTCAGGTCATATTATTGATAAAACAATTTAAAATACGTATCACGTGACAACCTTTATCCATTACATAATTTGTTTAGAAGATATATAGAATCACGTGGCTAAATGTTGTTTGTTTACGAATGGTGAATGAGGTCCATTGTGTACAGAAGTGTAGAATATTCGTATTACACAAATAACAAACTAGTGTTTAAGAGAGAAGACATTAGGAACTCCATTTATTATGTAAACACTAGCGGTGTTGCACTGACGCGCTAGTGTGCAAATCACTGGCGGATCGGGGGGGGGGGGAGGTGCGAATTTTAGTAAAGAAATCACACAATTTGTATACGAATTTATTAGTAATGTTAAAATGTTATATACAAATTAATTATAGTTAAAGCTATTTTTATTTTATTTCGCTCCCCCTCTAGTATGTTGGCCGATTTGATGGGATGGGGAGGTGGCGATGGCATCAATTTCCCCCCCCCCTCCATAAACTTTCGAGTGGGGGGGGCGGTCCAATTTATTTGTATAAATCACAGCTTGTTAATGGAATCAATTAAATATCTTAAATATATATGTAATTAAAACTAGTTATTGATATTTAACCGATCTTTATATTGTCTTTTCCCTGTTAGACGATTGGGTGGAGGGGGGTGCGATTGCATCTACTGCCCTTCCAACCTAAAGCCTTTGAGTGTGTGTGGGGGGGTCCTCCTTTTATTTAGAAATCATAGATTGTGAACAAAATTAATTGAATTACTATATAATTTTATATTATATCGCTACACTTCTGGTATCTTAGCCGATTCGGCGAGTGAGGGTGTGATAGCTTCTACTGCCCTCCCCACCCTAGCCCTCTAAATGGGGGGGAAGCGGTTATATTTTTATGCAGAAATCATAGTATGTGAATAAAATTCGTTGAATTTCTATATAATAAAAGCTACATTTGGATGTTTTAACCCATTTGTATATTATGTCGCATAGACACTCTGATCTCAAATTTTATCATCAGTAAATATAAAATGAAAAATGGTTTTACCAGGTGGGAGGGGCGATACATACAATCACCTTCCGCCCAACGGATAAACCAATACTTTTTCTTTTTGTATTTTAGTTACTTAAGAAATTACAAAAGGAAAAATAATTGTCACTAATATAATTTATATTTGTTATAAATTAAACTCTTTTATCGTGTCGCTCGACCCCCTAGTTTTTAATGCCAAACGCAATCATTAGCAGAAATTATAAAAAGGAGCGAGGATTAACGTTTTAACTTTACCGCCCCCTTCCCTTTTCAGACGAAAACATGACGTTTTAAAACAGAAAAGTCAAATATGACGACACAGTTTATTCAATTGCACACGAATTTATCGTAGCTTTTTTAAGAAATACTTTTTTTTTAAATTTAGAATTCATATGAAATTTTTCATTATAAGATTAACAATTGAGATGAGTTCTGAACCCAAATATCATTATCTTAGTCATCTTTTTCCAACCTTTACTAATACTGATATTTTTCTGTTGTATAAAAAAAACTTGGAACTATAACTCAGACCATGATTACATAATTATAAATCCTTAAAACGAAAAAAAAAAAAATAAAGTAGAATCTGATTGGGTCACTTAATTTCTCCTTCCACTTTCGAAATTTTGTGTTTAGAGCTTTAAATTATAGTTCTGTAACAAAACAAAGTAACAAACAGCTTTTTGAACAAAATGTATCACTTACAAATGAGCTTTTTTTTTATATTTTTTTTTCGAATACATTTTTTTCGTCGGCGATCCTCAAAGTCTTAATCTGAATATGTTGGGTATCTTATCTTTCAAGGAACAAATCAGTTGTATTTGCATTGTAGTAAAACATTATTCAAAAGGTTTAATTTTAATAGGATGAATTATGAGCTGTGGATGTAAGGAGAATGCGTTTCTGAAGTGAAGAATGCAAGAAAACGCTTTTGGCGTCGGGGCTTCTAGCCTATATACATACTAATATATATATATATTAGTATGTATGTATATATATATAAATACATACTGTACGAGGGTTTATGCTTAGAGTTAGGGTTTACTGGGCGTTAGGGTTAGGGTTTGGAAAAAAATCGCCCTCCCCCCCATCCAAAGTTCTGGATTCGCTAGTGGTGCAAATGTACATATAATACTATTATGTTATATCTCTCTTCTTGAATTTAGAAAATATTTTTATTAGAATAACTAACAAACTAAACTAGTCAACTAAAAATGAATTCACAAATCAAGTCTCTTGGGTTTGTTAACCATTCTGCCTGAGCGTGACACGTGGTCTAGAGGTGTTAGAAGAAGCAGTGTGTAGTGGCGGCTCTACATCTAGCGTAGTTTGTAATCTTCGACTCTCTAGATATTGCGATTGTAGTTGTTCTGACATGTCACCTGGAAAGTCATAATTATTGTCAAATCTATTTGTTTTCTCAGAAGACTGTGTTTCCTGTTTCTTCTGTAGACCTGATTTCCACTTTTGACATTATATGATCTAGGCTTAGGATGTTTCGAAACTATTGTTCCTGGTTTTCACTTAGAATTAAGTTGCATTCTGACTGCCGTTCCGTCTTGTAGTGGATTATGACTCTTAACACCTTTCCTCTTGTCATAATAATGTTTCTGAGACTGTTTCTCTGAGTCAAAGTGTTTCTTCACCACTTTGAGATCTGGCTTCTTAGGGGTTCCTCGCTCGAAGGTAACAGATTTCTGGGTCGGCGTCCCATGAGTAATTGTGTTGGCGACAAATTAATATTAATCAGTGGAGTAGTTTGTAGTCTAATAGCGACAGAAATTTGTCTTCGCTTTTCTTCCACAGATTCTTCACTGTTTGAATAGCTCTTTCAGCTTCGCCATTTGACCTCTGAAAATGAGGACTCGACATTTCATGCTCTATTCCGTATGATTTACAGAAATTCAGAAATTCTCTAGAAGCGAACTGTGGCCTGCTGTCTGATCTTAGTCTTCTAGGTATTCCATGGCATGCGAATATACTCTTCATTGCTTCGATGATATCTGATGTAGTTTCCTGTGGCAGTTCTTTGTCATCAATAAACTTTGAGAAGTAGTCAACTAGAAGAACATACTTTTCCCCCTCAAAGTTAAACAGATCACATCCAACCATGCTGTATGGAAGGTCTGGTGTCTTGGTAGGCATTAGCGGTTCTGACACATTTTGATTCTGATGTTCAGCACACCTGCTACAATCCCTAACTGTCACTTCAATGTCTGCATTCATGCCTGGCCAAAACATGACTTCTCTGGCTCGCTTCACTATTCCTAAGTGAGTCTTGTGAATCAGATTTAGCATGTATTTACGTAAGCTTGGTGGCATGACTATTCTCAGACCTTTGTAAATAATACCATCTGAAGATGATAACTGGTCTCTTTAATCCCAATATGGCCTGACTTCAATTGGAGTCTCGCTTATCGTGTCTGGCCTACCAGTCAATATTACTTCCCGAAGCGTTAAAAGTTCTTTGCTTATACAGTATTGAATTACACTGTATTTCGAATCACTTACAGAGATCATATGCACTGAATCATCTGTAAATTCACATGTCAGTGTATCAGTTCGTTGTAGTAGTGCTAGGCATTCTGCAGTGTTACCATTCAAAATGTTCTCTTGGCAAATGTCTACTACCTCAAACCTTGCTTTCACCTCTTGTGTATTATTCTTCAAAGGTAGCACCACTGCTCCTAAAGTCTTAATGATGTGATTAGCGTAAGACCTGAGAGACTTTGCTGAATATGCAATTTTTACTTTGTCTTTGAGCTTTTCAAATTCTGACTTGACAAGAATGTTACAGTGGCGATTCGGAAAATTAATGTCTTGCCATGCACAACTAGTCCACTTGTCTTCAACGACATTGATATTTTCAACTTTACCCTTCTTAGACTGGCTACTTACAGTGCTAATAGGTATAATATTTTCATCACTGTGGCTGTCATCATGTACTAGAGTAACGTTGCTTCTTTTTCTGCACATTTGATACCAGTGGTTTTTCTTCTTGCAGAAATTGCATGTGGTTCCTTTTGCTGGACAGTTTCCTTTTTCATGGTTCTTGCCGCATTTACTACATAACCTTTCTGAGTTGTCTTTAGACTTCTGCTTGAGTACATTGTGTGACTGCCTCTTGATTGCTAGAACTTCTTGGTCCCTAAACATGTTCACTTGGCTTTGCGAGATTTCATATTGTTGTCCAATTTCTATAGCCTTGCTAAGTGTCAACTTCTGTCCCTGATCAAGTAATCTTAATTGTACCTTTTCGTGTATGACTCCACTAATGATCAAATCAATAAGCATATCATCTGGGTTGTCATACTCACAGTCCATAATGAAAAACAAGCTTTAAGTCTTTAACAAATTTATCAAAACTTTCGCCTTCTTCCTGCTTTCTCTGATGTGCTCTAAATCTAGACACTCTTTTATTTTGTCTTGGCCTTATGTAGTCTTCTACTTTCTTCAATAGCAATTGCGGATTTCCCTCTTCAGTTTCAGTAATATTTATAGTTTTGTAAACTTCACCGCCTTGTTGACCTATCCACAGTCCCAGCCATTCGGCTTTTTGTTTACTATTGGCACCAGCTAACGGTCCTTTGAAACAAAAGCTCACCTGCTGTTGAAACCTTAAAAACTCTTGATGCAGATCTTTAGCATTCCAATTCAATATTGGTTGCTCAAAATAAAAAGAAGCCATTATTAGATTAATAAAAACCTTTGTATGGACAGCTTGTTAATCCCACCTCTGACACCATGTAGAATATTCGTATTACACAAATAACAAACTAGTGTTTATGAGGGAAGACCATAGACATAAATAAATAAAGACTCTCAATGCAGGTCGATCCAAGTGGCTCGCCGAGTAAATTTTTCTTTGGCATCATCACAGATTTTTCAAATCGTACGGTGCGCGAAAAAAGATGCGCGACGGCACTTCGTTTCTCTTTGCCTTTGTAAAAAACTGGAAGCTGGTGTTCCATTAGTATAGTTCCATGCTTAGACTGTCAAGTGTAGGGCTCTATAATGACGATATGTCAAAACTACGCGCTATAAAAGTAGTTCGTTCGAACAAAGCGCCAAACAAGAGCAGGCACATTTAGATGACATTTTTTGGGGGTGAAAATTTTGAAAATTCTTTTTTTTTTAGTAGCGAAGAGGCTGTTATGGATATTGAAGAGGTTATTATAGAAAGTGAAGAAGTTGTTACGGATACTGAAGAGGGTATTATGGATAGTGAAAAGCTGTTATGGATATTGAAGAGGCTTCTATGGATAGTGAATATAGTACTTGAACTTCCTCATTTCCCAGTACATTACTAAAAGAACTGACAAAGGACATTTTTCTAATTATACACAATTATCTTTGAAAGTCATGAAACGTATTGTTTATCATAGATATTGTAGGCCTTATTTGTATTTCCCAAAAGACAGGGGCGTATCTAAGGATTCGGGGGCCCGGGGGGATCGACCTCTTTGGGGGCCCCTTGCATTTTGACATTCGACATATGACATGACATAATTTACGCAAAAAAAAATATAAGCTCAAGATCAAATTGGTTCAATATAGCAATAAACTTAACAAAAAAAAATCATTGTTTATTGTTAATTAGCTAAACAATGCACAAGTGACATATCTCAATTCATATCTGTACAGCTAAGACATCTATAACATCCTCTACATCGATACTTTCTAGTATTTATGACTTCACTGACATTTAAGCCATGAAAAGCCTTTCTTGCGTCTTGTGCTCCTGGAATAGTTTTTGATTAACTTGATCTTTGAGAATGACGCAATGGAAGTGGCCTGAGTTAGCGGTATTCGGAGGAGATTGCAAGGTTTGAGCACACGTAATTACCATATGTAGCCTGTTTCCGCAATATGTCTATTGTGGATTGTATTACTGGTTTGTTGATGAAAACCGCTCGTACATCAATAACATCATTGAACAAGCGATTTGCCATTTATTTCATTATACAAACAGGAAAAAGTAACACAGTTTGTCATAAGAGTGTCATCATCCAACAGGTGTCTTGGTTAAAGAAGAAACCATAATGGATAAAAAAAATTTCCAGCCTTTTTAATCTGTCCTTCATCCCCATATGAAATCTGTCCAGCACTTCTGTCGCAACACGTTTGAATTGCAGTTCGTTTGATAGTCCTACATTAGAACTCAACTTCCCATAAAGTCTTTTCTTTCTTTTGGTTGTTTTGATTGCAGGGAATACATAGAATTCACTACCTTTTTTTGCTTTTTCGTTGGATTGGGTGATCAGCTTCGTCGGTTTCTCATCATTTTGCAGAAATCATGAATGGGTTTCAATTTATTTATTGTTTATGTTTTGTTTGAAAGCAAAAGGATTCAGAGTACATAAATGTGGGAAGGATACATTGTGACAAGTAGGTCAAAGATGGTGGCCGTTTAGGTGTCTAGGGGGTTTAGATAATTTGAGGACCTTGACTAGCACATAAACTAACAGGCACAGCGTTATGAATGCAGGCAACAAATACTAGCAAATTAAATATATGTACAGTTTATTTACATAGAGGAAAATAAGTAAAGGTAAAAAGCTGTACAGGGTTAGGTTGGGGCCTAACAATTTACATAAACTGAAACTATCATCATGAGATATGAGAACCAAGTGGTCTGAGTGTCATTAGGCTGGTTGCTTAGCTTTAAGTCCTATGCTGCTCTGACGAGACTGGCGTGGCTGATGCTGAGTTGTCTGTTGGTGGGCTAGCGTGATCGTCCTAGCGCACGGGACAGTCCAACTATACGTAGCTGCAGGGGCGGGTTTTCTGGCAAGCGATTGTTGGTCGGACTCTTGTGAGTAGTAAGTAAGGCTGGTAACTTCAGTTCTGGTGTCAGCAGACTGGTAACAGCGTTACGTGGATGGGGCTTCCAAGTAGGAGTAGCCTGTAATAAAAGCTGCAACGAGATGCGTAGATCGGCTTAGCCATAATGATGACACTGGGAGGTAGACGCCTTTTCGTGAAGGGCATCTTCAGATTGTTTAAATAGAAACTATAATCTAGTTTCACAATGGTAAGGGGAGTTAATCAATTAAACATTACATCTCATCAGGGGAGACAATAATAATAATAGTAATGAAGTCTCACAAGGGCGATAATACATAGTAATGTAACATTTGATGTGAAGAAACTATAACTTAGTTTCACAAATATAAAAGGGGGCTAACACATGCGTATTGTATTCCGTCAGGGGTAACTACAATAAATGTTAAATTGTAAGACGCACCTCGTCACGGTGAGATCATTACGAGCCGCTTGGATAGCGAGATGAAAGGGAAAGGGGGGATGGCTGATGGTCAGTGACCAGGTGGCTATTGTTTACATCTGGCCGTGTGGCCTGAACAGTAGGGTACGGTTGAATGGAGACATTGCCCGTTCAAGGGACATAATCTCTAGAAGTTAAAATTCAATACAAGGGGAATTAATTCAAATCTTTCCTGAGCGCAGGGTCAGTACGCCATTTAAAATCAAGGCGATCAACCGAGATAAGATAATGATAGGATAAGACAAATAAGATAATGTTTACATGGTTTTACCTAAGTAATAAGTCTGGCCGATTGGCCGATAAAATAGAATATAGAAATAGTTACGGCATTCCTTGTCACGGAATGAGTGTAAATATATACTTGGTAATAATACATGTTACATAAATATTATGATAGTTCCCGGTCAAGGAATTTATCAATAGTAATATAGTGGGCTCGTGGCGAGCGGTAAATTAAGGACAGCTTAAACCCCCCTATGGGTCAAAATTTATGCTTTTTTTTTATAGCTGAATATTACACAGCATTCATTTCTGTAAAATTTGGTGCATACAGCATGTCGAAATTCAAAGTGGAAGGTTTTAAAGTAATTAATTTATATTTTGTAATTTTATATATATTATACATATTTTTATATCGAAATTATTTTTTTTTTCATATTAGCCATTTTCTTGTTTTTTTGTTCAGAGATGGCGTGATAAAAATTTTATTTATGAATATATTGCCTTGAAATTTGGTACAAATAATATTATATATACAAGTATGAAAATGAAGCAGAATAAATACAAACGGTTGAAAAATTTTAGAGTTATAAATTTCATTCTTTGCCTAACCGCCTATAAAAACATGAAATTATGGGGCGTGACTATGTTAAAAGTTGTAACTTTTTATCTATTCAATGAATATGGTTAATTCTGCTTCACAATCTTCTACTAGTAATAAATAATAAATAGCTGAAGTTTTATTAAACTTGATCCAGTAGTTTTCAAGAAATCTTGACATGAAAATTAACAATTTTTTCATCATTTTAGCTAAAAATAGCCCAAAAAAAAATTTTTTCTAAAAAAGTTGATAAGATATAAAGAAAAAATGTTTATTTTATTCTTATTTGCATGCCTACACACAATAAAAAAGCATTTTTTATTATTAAATCATGCAATTTCTATTTGGGGGTTTAAGCTGTCCTTAATAGTAGCTAAAGAGCTAAATATATGTGGCAAGAATTACAAATAATTCTAGTCCAGATAAAGTGGATGACTTTGACAAGTCATGATAATAAAATATAATACATAAAGTGACTACTTACATACTCCAAGATAAGAATTACACAAATAAGTACACAAATATAATGCACTAAATAATGCACAGATATATAAATACACATAGTAAGTAAGAGGTTACTAAAACACTTTACACAAGCTTACCACCAATCCAAGTAAGGGAAAGAAATTAAATGAATATAGTATATAGTAAGCGTAAGCTCAGACAAGCGTGTTTACTCCGGGCAGCTCTCGGAAAGAATGAGAGTAAGATTACTCGCTATGTCTAGTTAAAAGGCTAAGGTGGACAGGAAACGGGATGGGTTAGCTATTACGCATATCCTGTCGCGTGGTCAGGGTGCACAATAGGCTAGGGACACACCTTGGGAGGGGCATGACCTGTGGTGGCGCAAGTTATCTCTTTGAACAAAGATAAAGCCGAAGATATCGTAAGCCAAGGAATAATCCATATAGGATGGGCCCAACGTGGAGATAAGACAGTCGTGCTAAACATAGTTGAATGTTTGAACTATCCCCGGTCAAGGGCAGATTAGCGACAAGTGGCCTTTGTTGATAGCTCGACTTAGTGTTAGCCTAAGAAGGCCCAAGATGACGTCGAAGTCTGGCGAGAGGTATGGGGGGGGGAGGTGGTAATAGTGCCTTTTGTTGAATGTGTGCCAAATTTACGTGAATAAAATGGACCACAAAATAAATTAATTAAATCCCTTTTACCGAGTGATACCATAAGTGGGCGAAATTTATTTTTGTCACATACATATCTTGCTATGCTCGAGTATAGAAATACTCCGATAAGCATCACAACTGCTGATGAGTAGAAGACTCAGGGACATCATTTCAACTGATCCCAAATTATTGAAACCATCGGGAACTGAAAATGCAGAGATATTACTCAACGAACGATAGATTAAAAGCAAAGTGAAATACCATGCAAAAGAAAGACTACCCAAAGATTACTCTGTCGGAGAGAAAGTGAGAGTTCGTCTAGGACAAATATGTCAGAAAGCAGTTGTCATTAAAAAAAATTCCTCACCCAGGTCTTACATCATAAGCAAACAATGGGAAAACATACAGGAGAAATCAAAGCTTTTTGAACAAGAGTTTCGATGAAGATATTTCTGGGTACTATGATACCGATGAAAGCAACGAACAGTAAATTGTTAGAACAAACGAAACAGACAGTTATAGACCAACGTCTAGAGAACCTGTTGTGCCAGTCAAGACAACCAGAAGTGGTCGAATTGTTAAAGTTTCTAGTAGATATCAGTCTTAAGAATTTTAAATGGAAGGATGTGATAATAACTTCAAAAGGAAGGATCTCTGGGGTTAATTTGGGGGAAAAAATTGAACAATTCATGTATAGTGCCATAACCCTATTGCCCTATTGTCGACGCAAAAGGGTTAACGGTGATCAGCTGATATTTTTTGACACAGGCCAGCTAAACAGTTTAGCGTGCTACATCGAAAGGGAAGGCATGAGCTTTGCACGTGACCACTGTTATGGTCATCTGATCATAAGCCTGCGTGTACGAGAGACAGTGGACAGTGTGTAAGAGAAAGGCAGTTCAAGACAGGACACGGAGGAGACCAGGTCTGTGAGTCGGGCTATGAAGTCGGGCCTGGTTGAGTCCTCAAGTGAAACGTACAAGTCCGGGAAGAGACAGTAGAGTTTATAGAGTTTAGTACGTGATGTACAGTTTAGCAGTTGTAGTTGTTTATTGTGTTGCCAATTGTGGCATATTGGCTGTTTTATTTGACCAGTATTAAAGTACCAGATTATTTGGAGCTCTTGTTGTCAAGTTCTTGATGTGTTGATGTGTTGTTGTATTTAGCAGTGTTTACGGATAGCCTGAGATAGGAAAGAGAGAGATACGTAACACTGGTGTCAGAAGTGGGATTTTCCTATGGCTTCTGTAAAACTGCTAGATGAACTGAATCTGAAAGAACTGAAACAAGAGCTGAAATGGCGAGGACTGAAGTGCTATGAAGGGAACATTGAAACTCTTAAAGATCGTCTCCGGCAAGCCCTGGTGGATGAAGAGGAAGATCCAAACACGTACCTCTTTGAACTCGAGCCCGATGTTGTAGAGCTCTTGATCGCCTTTCAAGAGCAGATGTCGGCTGGCTTCCAGAATGGGATCAAAGGTGACTCGCAGAAAGAGACAGATGAAAGAACAAGAGAAGAAAACAATAGTACAAACAAAGCTTTTGCTGAAGACGTCCATAGTGTGAGTGCCTCCATCAGCCAGATAGAACAAGACAACGTTGTGTCTTACCCCAAGCTTGTAGCTGGGGACATTCAAGACATCTGTCGACCTGTCAATGCTGATGAGAGGAACTCAAATCTTGATGGCTGCACCCAGATTTTTAGCAAGAGCGTTATCTGTCGAGCCCCGCATGGAGAATGCAAACTCCAAGGAACCCATCGGCGAGGTCTGTACCCAACAGACGTTTGTCCAGCTGTTCAGACCAGAGAGAGAAGTCCTGATGGTGTTCAGAAGAATGCAACGAAACCTGATGCAGCAGTTGGTGGACTTCTGCAAGCAGAAAGTCAGCGACACGGTGTGAACCCAACAGACGGTTGGTCTGTTGACGAGACTAGAAGAAGCCCCGATGGTGATCAATGAGGTGAACTAGAGCCTGATACTGAAGATGAGGTACCTTCGCAAGTGGAGTGGTGCCAACTTGCCCCACTAGTTTGTCCCCCGGAGAAGGCTGAAGACGAAGTGTGCCACTTTTCCCCTCCTGTGGACCTGAAACCCATTCCCAAAACCCATCTCTTGAAAGCCCAACGAAGCAACCTGTTGGGCCAACGATCTTGGTGACCCCGGTCCCTGCATCTCATCCCTCCCCATGTGTTAAGTGGCTGCCTTCAGTAGTGAACGACAGAAGAAGGCGACGTTTGCTGAGTCCAAAGTGCATGGGGATGCGACCACGACGTCAGTGCAAACAGGTGAAGGTCAACTGGAGCAGAAGGAGAAACAGACATTCGTAGACTACAACGCAGATGGCTCCAACGAGATGGCTATATAAGCCAACTGTCGCCCCCACCGATAAACCTCCTCCTGCATCGATGCACCTCAACTGCCCATGTCGTGAGGTAGAATGTGTCCGGGACGGACAAATCTGAGAAGGGGGCAGTGCTATAACCCTATTGCCCTATTGTCGACGCAAAAGGGTTAACGATGATCAGCTGATATTTTTTGACACAGGCCAGCTAAACAGTTTAGCGTGCTACATCGAAATGGAAGGCACGAGCTTTGCACGTGACCACTGTTATGGTCATCTGATCATAAGCCTGCGTGTACGAGAGACAGTGGACAGTGTGTAAGAGAAAGGCAGTTCAAGACAGGACACGGAGGAGACCAGGTCTGTGAGTCGGGCTATGAAGTCGGGCCTGGTTGAGTCCTCACGTGAAACGTACAAGTCCGGGAAGAGACAGTAGAGTTTATGTAAGTGATGTACAGTTTAGCAGTTGTAGTTGTTTATTGTGTTGCCAATTGTGGCATATTGGCTGTTTTATTTGACCAGTATTTAAGTACCAGATTATTTGGAACTCTTGTTTTCGAGTTCTTGATGTGTTGATGTATTGTTGTATTTAGCAGTGTTTACGGATAGCCTGAGATAGGAAAGAGAGAGATACGTAACAATAGTTTCAAAAAAGGGGACAATTGTTGGATCTATCTCAGGAGAATGAAAAGCTGCCAGGTTGAGAGAGTGATTATCACAGTTTAGAAATATTGTTTTTAGATTTATGCCTAACAGACGTATCCGCAGGCAAGAAAGACAGCCACTCATTGTGGATGCTTTATCATAGGTTTAACCAATGCGTCACTTTGTTTTTTAGTCCCACCCTGGTCAACCCGAATAATGGGCAACTCTAGCATTATTAAGAATAACTATTGGATCTGTTATACTGGAATCCACCATATATCATACAGTTTTATTCGTGGCCAGTAGCGGCCTTAGGGGGTGGCAAGTGGGGCAGCCGCCCCAGGCCCCGCACTTGAGAGGGGGCCCGCTATCGAAGATTTTATTGTCACAAACTTGATCACCTCACATTTTCCTAATAAAATCCGATTGGATGTCAATGTTAATATTCGAAATACAATATTTGGATTTGCTGCTTCCGCCTATGTGTTTTTTTTTCAATGGGCTATGGCCATGGTAGTAATTTTTAAACCTTTTTTTTAGTTGAAAGAATTTGAAACAATACAGTAGCGCAGCCAATAGTAAGCCATCAATGGCTACGCAATGTTCTATCTTTTGTAACAAAAAATAAGGAATGCCCATAGCGTTAAGGCGGACATACTGTCTTGTTATTGTTACAATTAGAGACTTATTAGCCGGTTAGCGTGATGTGGTACGGTATATATAGTTTATCCTTACGGCTAAGGGCTCCGCACATGACACTCGCCCAGGTCCCCGCGTACTGCTAAGGACGCCCCTGTTCGTGGCAACAAAGAGAGTAATATTCTTAGTTTTTGCTGCAAGCACATGTTTGATCTCTTTTGAAAATAAAATAAATCGGCAACAAATGTAATAAAGATTTGCATTTTAAAATGTAACACTAACTTTAACTTTTCTCTGTCGGAAAAATATTTTTAAAATGTCAACAAAGTCAACGTACTGATAGACCTACATTTAGATTTAGTCTTTGTTATAAATTTAATCCATAAATGTTGAAAAAAAAGACACTTGTTGACACTATTTGTCAATCAAATACATTAATTTTTGTATTTACAAACAAATTTTGGACACCCGTTTGGAGGCCCTCCCTAAGTGGGGGCCCGGAAGGGGGTTTAAAAGCTTCACCCCTCCCCCCTTTAGCTACGCCACTGCCAAAAGACATTGCATGAACAAATAAGGATCGGGGTTTTAGCAGATTTTAAAACAAAATGAACACTGACAGCTGTTTAATACTACCTCGCTTTTGGGTGTGTTACTCCCCCAAACTGAATGTTTGTTACTGTCAGCCATGCTGATTGTTCAGTGATCGTTCCCAAGGAAATGTATGGAAAGAAGTATTCAATGATTGGTCGCATTGAGAAAGAACTGTTCAGCGTTGTGAACTATCAATGAAAATTACTGGCGTAAAGTAATTCATCGCATAATGAATGTTACTTTTACTTAACCTTTCATTTCGTGGTTATCGTGAAGATGTTAGGTAACACGAGCAACAAAGTCAATTTCTTAGCAGTGATAGATTTCATCTCAAAGTATGATTCAGTGTTGGAAGAACTTCCTTAAGAAAACACAAAACACAAACACTTACCTTGCCCCACAGATTCAAAACGAGGTAATAGACCTGTTGTGCGACGCAGTTTGGGCCAAAATAATAAAGGAGACCCAATCCGCTCCATTTTTCTGTATCATTGTTGACATAAAAAGGTGATAAAATTAGCATTATTTTCCGATAATGTGTTTTTGATCTACGCTGATGGATATCCAAAGGAATAGCAATCAGAGAGTCATTTCTAGGTTTTCATATTTGTGAGAACCAGAAGTTTATAGAATTAGGTGAACAAATATTACTGGTAATGAAAAAAATCACCATTTATCTTCAAATAAATTGCGAGGCCAAGGCTATGATAGGGCTTCCAATATGTGTGGACAGTACAATTACCTTCAAACCTTACTAAAAAAAGCAGCCACATGCGCATTATGTTCACGGTGGTAACCACTACTTCAACTTGGAATTCAATGATTACGTCAGCTGTGTTCAAAAAGTTTTAGATTTGTATAGCTTGGTTCACATCAAGATGGGCACTTCTTGAATCCAAAAGGGAGAGCATAGTTTAAAGTATACTGTGTCCTTTAAGATGTTCATCAAGGAATGATGTTCTAACAGCATTGAGATTATGATAATTTGATGTAGTAAAGAAAAAAAAATCATGGAAGCTGCAGTTGGAAGGAAGTTATTATTATTATTATTATTATTATTACGCTTATTGTCGAGCACAAAATTGTAAGCGCAATCAAGGTTGTGTCAAAAATGTTGGGAAAGTGAGCAGCAAAATTTAGGCAAAGCTGTGAGTCAACTGGAGAAGATCTATAAGAAGTATGCTATTTAAGAAATAAATATTGGAGAGTGTAAACAATGAGGATGCTGAAGTGGCTCGATCTTGGGGTATCGATCCAGTGTTTTTTGATGATTCTACAACTGACTTCAAGTTTTCCAAACATTGTTACAACATGCATGTGAGATGATATTTCTCCCTTTACCATTGACAGTTTGCTCAGCAGAGCGGTCATTCTTGAAGTTACGATTGATCAAAAATTTCTCAAGAAGTTTAAAAGAATTTGTTAACAGTAGTAGACCTACTTTCTTTTGTCCTCACCATGTGGTACTTGTTTATAAAGGTTTGATGTATAAGATTCAGCGAATCAAATCTAAGATATTAATTTGCAGTTAAACAGTCAGTCATGCTCATATGTGTGTACATGTTCCTCTGACTACCTGTTC
The DNA here is from genome assembly GCA_021533235.1 of Biomphalaria straminea. Taxonomy (NCBI): domain Eukaryota; kingdom Metazoa; phylum Mollusca; class Gastropoda; family Planorbidae; genus Biomphalaria; species Biomphalaria straminea. The sequence continues at coordinate 19,518,923 of JADKLZ010000167.1, forward strand.
TTTGGATCTCTTGTTAATTGGATCTCTTTCTCTATTTATTTGGATCTCTCTCTCTTGTTATTAGGATCTCTTACTTATTTTTATTTCATTTATTTTCAAGTGTGTTTCTAATTTCAGACCAAGAATCGTGCAATCCATTAGATGGAAAGTTTCCTTGTTTCTCGGGTGTGGAGACAGAATGTTTTACTAGTGAGCAACGCTGCAATGGACTGTTCGATGGATGTCCAAACGATGGTGCAGATGAATGGGGATGTAAGTGTACGCAATTTATATAGTTCTGCTGACATGTAACATTACTAGGACTGAATAATGTATCGCCAGTGAAAGTGTGAGTCAAATGATAAATAATTTACTTTTTTTAAGTTCACAATCTGCTGGAACGTCTCTCGCTGGAATTCAATATCATTGGGAGCTCTGAAATGTTGAGAGAGAAAAATAGAGAAAAATAAAAACTTACCCTTCGAATGTTTTTTTTACGTAGGAAAAATCACTGGAAGCTCCTCCGAGTAGTCTGAGTACATAGTCAATGTCACGGTCTTGACACTTGTTGTCTCACCCTTAGTTTGATCCATTGTTACGTCTCAGATATCGAGACAGATATATCTAATGTTCCCCTTTCAGATCTTGTGGTCAATAGGGCAGATGATGTAAAGGTCAAATGATTCTGTGACTTACGGTTAACTAGGGTGTCATATGGCCAGCACAACGACCAACCGCCTTTACTTTTCCCCAGACAGAGACTTACGTCACAATAAATAAAGATGAGATTAATAGAATAAGCCAGAGAAAATCCTCACGGACAATTAAAACCAACGTATGGTACTAGTCTTTCTATTTAAATTGTTCACCGATTTCGATCTAAATATAATATATATACAATATACAATATTTTGTTACCCCGACCACTCCCCTTCTTTCCGAGAAAGAATCCTAGTTAAGCGAAAGCATAGATTTATTAACTTCATAATATTCTAATTATACGCATTTAGATCTAACAGTAGTATAGACTTAGACGACGGTGCGCAAACTTTTCATGAAAATTAATTTATTAAACCCAATAAAGCCTTAGATTCGGAAATTCTCAAACGCGATAGTCTTTTCAAGAACGCGATAGTGCTTTCAAAACCGATGTTGGATCAGGACCTAGAATTCTAGAAAGCAAAATTTAAATTTTAAATTTATACTTAAAAAAGGTTACAAAGACAGTTTGTGTGAAACACAAACTCGAAATCGGCCCCCGAAGTGGTCCACCAGGAGTCTTCACCAGGATTCGAACATGGGACTTCCAGTTCCAAGTGCTTTACCCCTCAGACACAGTATCTCCATATATTCATTTAGCGTACACTTATATTTTTAAGATAATAATGATTAACCTTATCAATATTTTCAAAATTAAAAACATGTTACATAAATCATGTTACATTGTAGGCTAATAAAGAGAAACTAAAAAATATTTATCCTTCCTACAAAATTAGATAAATTGGCAACACCAAAAAAAAAAAAGAATTCTTGACCCACTTTAAGGTACAGCTGACAAGACATTCCCGCCGTTAATTGTCATTCGACAGACAAACTACACAAAGATATAGCTACATTTACGCCTACTTGTAGATATAAATCTAGATTCAAGATGTAAGTCTAAGCCTTAATCTAGTAATACATCTAAGCCTTAAACGAAGTTCGTATCAAAATTATTTTTTTAAAATAACATTTGAATAAGTATTTTATTCCATGAGTTAGTTAATTAATGAAAAATATATTTTATAATGATCCATTGACATTGACACATTGTGACCTTTGTTGCTATTTTTTTTATCAATGCGCGAATCTATGAATGAAGCTTGGTATATTAATTGTGAAGCCTGTGACTATAGCCATGAACACATATAGACTGGCCAATAAGAGAGTTTTATGAAACAAAAATTCGTGCATTGCAATTGTGTGTACTTTATTTTATGTCTATAAATTTTGTTTAATCTCTAAAACTGAAGATCATGCAATTTAAAAATTTTTCATAATCGGAAATCCGAATTCTATAGATATACATGTTTTCAAGTTACATGAAGTTACTTCCTTTTTCCAGTCTATATTTATTTATTTCTATGCCTGTGACCATTTTAATAAGACTTTCTTACTTCCCCTAAAGTTTTTCATTGAAAAGTGGTGTAATTTTTTGATAAATCTGCTTGCATGTATAATTTTAAAAAATTAGATGGTTCACTTTCGGAAACAAAAAGTAGCCGTTGCATCAGAACTTTGAATGATCTAAAATATCATGATGTCATTTTTTCTTCTAGTTATTGAGATCTAAACAGGACAGACGGACAGACAGGCCACACAAAACTAATAGCGTATTTTCCCTTTTCGGGGGCCGCTAAAAATGATAACTGTCAAACCAGTCGCGTCACTTGGATTGGTGTCATCCAATGCTATTAGCTAAGGGTGTCACCCTCCCCCCCCCCCGCCATCAACTGTATCCAAACTTTACCCAGTTCATCGATAGTTACAAAATGTAAAATGAGAGTCAAATTGCATGTTGCAGCGGAAATCTTCCCTAGCTGTAAAGAAACAGTCCCGACTAGGAGTGGACATTGTTGCTCTAAGTGAAGTACGTTTGGAAGGTCAAGGATCACTTATAGAGCGGGGAGCATGTTACACTCTCTACTGGTCTTGGAGAAGCCTCGAGGAAAACAAGCAATCTGGATCTTAAAGATAAAGCAAATTATCGCCAAAAATCTGCAGGATATATCTGTCATTCTGCTCGATTGATGTCACTTAGACTCTCACTAGATGGATCTAAGTTCCTTAGAGTGATTATAGTCTACTAGTCGACCGGCGGCATACCATACGCCGCTATTTTGCATGGCAGGCCTTTGGCACTGCAACATATGTGACCGCAGTGGGTCCCGCACTTTCTCTGGACCCGTGCTAAGTTTTAGGCGTATAAATTATTAAATTGAACCATTTTATAACATGATATAACAGATTTTCCGCGGCCTCTTGATTTACCAGGAGCCCCTGGATATTTCCAGAAATGTTATTAAATATAGGCCTACGAAAAAGTCCTGGAAATCTCCGGAAATTATTGAAATCTTTTGTAAGTAAAAGTAAAGTAATTTGTGATATTAATTAAAGTACTTCTAAAGTCAAACCTAAGAATAGTATATATCTGTGTATTGTGGTTCTAGTTTCAAGAGTCTTACGACACAATATAATCCCTTCCGGGCTCCGGCTTCCACTTTTTTAACCTCCCTTCCATTCACTACACAAATTCATAAGAGAGTTTTAGGAAACAAAAATTTGTGCATTGCATTTGTGTTTACTTCATTTTATGTCTATAAATTGTGTTTAATCTCTAAAACTGAAGATCATGCAATTTTTAAATTTTTCGTAATTTGAAAATCCGTATTCAATAGTAGATATATATATATTCATGTTTTCAAGTTACATGAAGTTACTTCCTTTTTCCAGTCTATATTTATGTATGTCCATGCTATTTTGTGAATGAAAAAAGTGCGGATTGGGATGCACCAGTTTCCATTCACATCATGCTGCGCCATGGGATTTTCCCATTTACTTGTTGCTTGTTTGACCTTGTCTTTTGAGAAATATATATATAGATGGTTGTTGTTGCTAGGCTGAACTTTTAAACTTTTGTCGACTTTGAGAATTATATATTGTGATGTTAGGCTTGTCTTCAGACTGTACTGGAGTTAACTTCAA
>JADKLZ010000167.1:19542645-19563853 GCA_021533235.1 Biomphalaria straminea
TGACATATTACCCCCTCCTCCATTTTAAGCATTTGTATGGTAATATAAATGCTTACATAGTAGTGAAAAAAAAATGTTTAGAATTAATATAAAATTGTACATAGAAAATACCATACATAAAAAACTTAGAGGATGGTAAAAGTAATACATTACAATGCTCTGGAAAACTTGATATGAAAATGTGACAACTTGTTGACAATAAAATTCAAATATAGTGCCATAAACATGGGAACAAAATTATTGAAAACTTGTTAAAAAAAAAAATTCTAACTAAGTAGATGGAAAAATTTACAAGGCATAACATGCATTGAAATATGAATTAAATTTTGAATGAGTTACTTCTCTTTATGGTACTTGATAATAAAATATGACAATACAAAACTGATATATTACACCTGAGGAAAAGAAAAATATATACATAATTATGAAAATGATTAAATACATCTGGAGAGTGTGTCAGCGAAGACATTCTCACGTCCAGGAATTGTCTTGACCTCGAATTGGTAGTCAGTGAGTTGTAGACTCCACCGAGTTAAACGACTGTTCGCTAACTTCTTTGAGTTCAGAAATGCTAGTGGTGCGTGATCAGTTAGTAGTGTGAAATGAGCACCTAGTAGATATCTGGAAAACTTGGCTATGGCCCATACAATGGCTAGACATTCACGTTCGATGGTTGAATATCTGGTTTCAGCTGATGATAACTTCCTGCTGATGAAAAATACTGGGTGTAAAGTCTCTTGACATTTCTGTGAAGTGTCTTGGTATTTCTGCATTAGACATGCACCTATAGCTGAAGAAGAAGCATCTGTGGCGAGGTAAAATTGCTTCTTTGGATTCGGAAGTTTGAGAATAGTGTCTCTTGAAAATTCAGCTTTAATGTTCTCAATTGTCTCATGTAGCTTTGTAGACCATGGGATCTTCGTTGGTTGTCCTTTCTTCGTGAGTTCAATCAGAGGAGCTATGAGTGCTGTATAACCTGGTATAAAATGTCTGTAGAAGTTACACAGACCCAAAATGCTTCTCACTTGCTTTTTACTGGTGGGGACTTTGATGTCTATTATGCGTTGAATAATGTTCTCTTGTGGTCTCAGCGAATTATAGCTGACTTTATAACCCAGGAAGGATATTTCTGACATGGCTAGTTCTACCTTACTAGGCTTTATGGTAAAACCATGTTGTTTCAGTATGCTGAAAACTTCTTGTAAACCTTTGATGTGTTCATTCCATGTCTTATGGAATATGCAAATGTCATCTATATATGACACTGTGTCAGAGCGATTTCCTAGTATGCTGTGGATAGCTCTATTAAAGGTGCTGCTGGCGTTGACTAGACCAAATGGCATGAAGTTAAAATGGAATAGTCCATAAGCTGTGGTGAATGCCGTAAATTGTTTGCATTCTTGTTTGACTGGTATTTGATAATAACCTCTGGACAGGTCTATTTTGGTGAAGAACTTTGCCTCTGAAAATTTGGTCATGAGATCTTCAGGATTTGGCATAGGATATGAGTCGAGTTGGGTTATTTTGTTCAATTGTCTGAAGTCGACACACATTCTTGGATTTGTCGTCTGGTTCCGTTTGACAAGAACTATTGGTGCAGCATAGGGAGAGTCGGAATGTTCAATGATTCCTTGCTCTAATAGTTGGTTAATTTCTTGTTTAAGAAAGTCTCTGTAGTGTACTGGTAATGGATAAGGTCTTGCTTTTGTAGGCTTGGAATCAGTAAGTATTATATTGTGTTCAGCAATTGAAGTTTTGCCTGGAACATCTGTAAATATTTCTGAATGTTCTTTGAGAATGTTAGTCAGTTCTTTTTGTTTTTGCGGTGGCATTGCATTGAGTTTTATGTCTTGCCAAAACTCAGTTTGTTTGTTAGTTGTTTGTGGCATGTTGATGTCGTCGAATTCAGACGTGTCATTTTCATCTTCTTCTGGTATGACTGCAAGGCATGATATGGCTCTTTCATTGTGTTCTGGATTAGTGATATCTTCTGTTGTATTATATTTCTGTAGCATGTTGACTTGATAGATTTTCTTTTTGTTGTGGATGTCTATCTCATAGTCAACATCTGTTATTTTTCTGAGTATAGAAAATGGACCTTGCCATTTTATAAATAGTCTGTTGCTTTTGTCTGGTAGTAACAGACATACTTGATTTCCTGGTTCAAATTGTTTTAGTGTTCTGTTTCTATTGACTCTCATTCTGGTATTGGAGTTTGCTATGGCTGTGGCTTCATTTGCTTTCTCACATGCTGATATGATTACGTTTCTGGTATCTTGCACATGTTGGAATGCAGTCTTGGTTTCTGATAAAGTTGAGTTTTGGCGGATGATTGATTCTTTGAGGATTGCCATAGGTCCTCGTGGGTTGGCGCCATAAATCATCTCGAAAGGAGAAAATCCTGTGGTTTCTTGAGGACTTTCTCTGTATGCAAACAGAGCTGCTGGTAGCAATAAGTCCCAATTCTGCGGATTGTCATGTGCTATTTTTGAGATGCACCTCTTCAAAGTACCGTTAAATCGTTCGCAAAGCCCGTTGCTTTGTGGATGGAAGGGTGTTGTGAACTTCATCTTGATGTGGTACATGTTCGTGAAGTCTTTGGTAATGTTGGCTGTGAACTGTGTGCCTCTGTCGGAGAGAATAACTTCTGGGAAACCAATTCTGGAAAATATCTCTGACAAAGCTCTGGTGATGTCAAGTGCTGTAATGTTGACTAGAGGTACTGCCTCTGTCCATCTTGTACATGCGTCAATCAATGTCAGGACATAGCGATGGTTTCTTGCTGAAGCTATTGGCATAGGACCAATCAAATCAACTGAGACTTTTTGGAATGGCTTGTCTGTCAATTCCATGTCTTGAATTGGTGCCTGTGACTTGTTGTTCTTGGGTCCTTTGACTTGGCAGATATGACATGACTTCACATACTTCTTGACGTCTTTTATGATACTTGGCCAATAAAATTCTTTGAGGATTCTGGCTTTAGTTTTGACTACACCCATATGGCTGGCGTGTGGAATGTTATGTCCTGTGGCCATTATTTGTTTTCTGTATTTCTGTGGCACTATTATTTGCTGAATGGTATTGCCTTTGTGTATGGCATTCTTCATCAGGAGACCATCTTGAAAATATGGTGTATTTGCTGAATTTAGCTGATTGTTTGCTTGAGCCTTCTGATAAAGTATTTGTAATGTTGGATCTCGTTTCTGTTCTTCTTTGAAGTCATCGTGTAGGAGATATGACTTGTCTTGATGTACTTCAGTTTGATCAGTTAGAGTTCTTGTATCATTGTTAGAGACTCTGGGCATGTCGTCTTGTTCGTCGAAATTCAACAATGGACATTCGGGAATTGGAGGTGGACGTACGACCGGTGGGGATGGGCTTGATGTAACTGGGGGTGTCCATGTTGAATGTTCTTGATTGTTGCTGGCTACTGGACTAGTAACTGGTTCTGTTGCATTCTGCATAGCTTGGGTAACTATGGTAGCCATGTGGTGATTTTGGCTAACTTCTTCAGGTGCCAACTGTTCTTGTTGTTTGGTCATCGATCTTGTCATTACCGCAAGACATTTTTGACCTTGCTCTATGGCATTTGTCCATTCATCAAGTTCTTGAGAAGTGCATTCTTTGACTCCCTCTATGTTTCCAATGATTAGGTCTACTGGTAGATTGGGTGTAACTAATGCTTTTGTTTGACCACTGAAGAATGGTGTAGTAACATAAATGATGGCTTCAGGTAACTTGCTGACAGTTCCGTTGAAGGCAGTGGCTTGGACATGGTTGCCTGTGAAGCGGTTTGCGTGTACAAAGCGTTCATGTACTAATGTGGACGTGCTTCCGGTGTCGCGAAGAACTTCCACCTTCATGTCTCCTACGAAGCCTGGATAAAATTTGAGACCATTGGATTTAGCAATGACTGCCATTGTTGAATGTTCATTGTAGTAGCTTCTGTTATATGAGCTTCTGTTTGGCACATATTGTGGTCTGGAGTCTTGTGAATGACTTCTGTAGCGAGGATTGTTATTTGGTTTATTATTTCCAGGTGCCTTGTTGAAATTGTATTGCTCTCTTTGAGTTGGCGATGTGGGTCTATCATAATTTTGATTTTTTGAACTTGACTGTTTTTTCCAACATTCATGAATTTGATGACCTTTTTTATGGCAATATGAACATTCTATGGTTTTGCTGCGGCATTGAGAAGTAAAATGTCCTGGTTTGTGACATTTGTTACATTTGATTTTGTCATCTGGCTTATATCTTGCATTTTTGTCTTGAGCGAAGCAGACAAAGTTTTCTTCATTAGATGGTTTGACTGACTTGTTTGGATAGGCTGCCTTATATTGTCTTATGATCTTGGTTAATGTCTGGATATCAGTGGGATTTCTCTCAATAATGTATGATTGAATATCTTCTGAGTGAGCATGTGTGATGTTATCAATGATAATATGTTGACGAAGAGCTTGGTAACTTTCTTCTACTTTGGCCATGGATACCCATCTATCAAACCACATTGACATATTGGCTACAAATATTTGAGGATCATCATTTTGCTGTGGCCTTTCATTATAGAATTTCTTTCTATAGTTAGCTGAAGTTGCTCCGTATTGGCGCAGTAGAGCTTCCTTGATATCATGGTAAGTGCTGCGTTCATTGGTGGACAGTTGTGAGCAAATGTTGAGAGCTTTGCCAGTCAAGAGAGTGAGGAGTGAACTCGACCAAAGTGTTTCAGGTATACTGGATGTGGTAGCTATCTCTTCAAATCTAATGAGGTATGAGTCCATATTATCAATCTTCTCATTAAATGCCGATATTTTGTTCATCAGTCTGTATTTATCGGTCATACTTGATTGCCCTTGATTCGGAATGTTTTCTTTGTTTTCTTTATTTTGTTTGTCATATTCCATTTTTTCTTTTTCATGTTGCCTTTGTTTTTCGGCGTCTTGTCTTTGTTTTTCAGCGTCTTGCAATTTCTTTTCTTCTATTTGCCTTTGTTTTTCAGATTCTTGTCTTTGTTTTTCAGATTCTTGTCTTTGTTTTTCAGCGTCTTGCAATTTCTTTTCTTCTATTTGCCTTTGTTTTTCAGCTTCTTGTTCTTGATATTCTTTCTCTTCCTGTTTCTCTGCCCATAAGTTTGGCTTGGGAATCTGCTTTTCTTTTGCTAGTTCCACCAATTCGAAGTATCGTTGTGTCCTATAACTGGAACTGGTAGCCATTTTATATTTTTGTGTATTCTTTTTGTATTGGAGCAAAATGTTCGATATCTGGATTTTGTCTTATCTCAGATATCCTTATAATATATTAATAGAGTTCTTGAAGCCTTAGTCTGTTAATGATGCTTGACAGTAAAATTGTACTTTACTGGAGTCTAAGTCTTGATCTACAAATCTATTGAGCCGAGTACTTTTAATCTGGTTTAACAGTTGGTTAAATCTGGTCTTCCGTTTACTTTGTGCCAGACAAATGATTATTTACTGGTCTTCCTTATAATGCCAGGTATTTATTTTACTGGTCTTTTTTTTTATAATGCCAGTTATTTGCTTTACTGGTCTTTGTAATAATGCCAGTTATTTGCTTTACTGGTCTTTTTAATAATGCCAGTAATTATGTATATTGGTCTTTTGCCAATTACATATAATAGATTTCGTGAGTTAAACGTAACTCGAACGAAAATCATTTGTAAAATAATTATCGATAACCAACTGACCTGTTTAAACACAGAAATTCTGTCCTTCGTTAAATTAGAATAAAGTTCCTTTGAAGTGTTTGAAAATTGTTCCTAGATCTTGAATGATTCCGTTAGAAGTTGTCCACAAACTTTCTATTTGTCAAAGTTGTCATAAATGTCACAATATCGGATGGAGCCAGATGTCACAACGTCGGAGGAGCCAGATGTCACAACGTCGGAGGTGTCAGATGTCACAATGTCGGAGGTGCCAGATGTCACAAGACCTTTCCTATCGTCTAGATGCCAGATGTAGCAATATTTGATGATGGCGGATGAATGACTGACTTCGCCAACTTTATCTTGAGATGTAATAACAAATTTGTTGTCCGATAGGAGAGTATACTTGTGTTGCCGGGGAATCTAATTTGAATTAGATTGTAATCATGAACACAGACGAACTAGGAATCAAATTGAATAACTTCCTCATAGAAATAAAACACTAGAAACTTTTATTCAAATACAACTTAAGTACAGCTTATGTACAAGGTATATATTAAAAATGAAAATACAATACTAAGGCTCTTTCTTCAATATTATTATAGAACACACTAGAGACATGAACCTATCGCTTCCAAAGCAAAACTCAGACTGGCCTTTTGCGCGCCCTATATCAGCTGACCTAACTCTTTTAAAAAGAATGTTTATTTTCAAATCAACCAATAGACTTGCGACAATCATTGTGACGTCATTGAGTTAAACTTGCGGCTCTGTTAAGGGACTAGACCTTTTGTGTAATTCTTGAGGCTCAGTTAGGGTTTTCTAATACTAATTTACACACAAGCTTTTAAATATAAATTAAATCTATAATAGCATCTGTGACAGTTGTATTCGTTTTGTCTGGATGCGTATAATTCCACACTTTTTGTTTGTCTTGCTATCTAACTTCTGTCTTTATAGTTTATACTAACACCTTGAGCATTGAAAATGTTGTGATTTAAAAAAATTGACTGAATGTTGCATGTGAAACTCTCTTTAGGTATAATTAAAGATATGCAAATTGATTTAAAGTCTCCACTACAGAGGATTAGTAGAGTCATGCGATACTATGACAACAGTTCTTGGGCATGGCAGGAAATTTTTGTCAAGTAAGTCTGAAAACTTATCTTTTTTTAAACATTTAATTACATATTTGTTGTTTTACTATTTTTAGTGCAAAAAAATAAATAAATAAATAGGCCTAAGGAAGAGTAAAATATAAAAAATAATTATAAAAAATACTAATACAGCGATTTTTTGCTCTTAATAAATTATGAATGTTAGATTTAAAAACAAAACAAGATTACAATGTGAGTTTGTGTTATAACACAACAGGCGGCCCCTACCGAATTCACCAATGGACCAGGATCGTTTAAAGTAATAAAATTGTATAAATTATTTGGCTTTATTTTTCGCATAAAAGCAAACAGGACAGCACCTCGTTGATAAGAGTAATTATAGTAGCGTTAACCGATCACCTAAAAACAGAATGGAAACCTCCTATACAGTGAGTTATTAATGAAAAAGTTTGTGACCTTATAAAAAAAACTACCTCCCTTGAAGTTTTTCATTTAAAAGTGGCTTTGTTTTTAAAAATCTGCTTGCATGTATAATTTTAAAAATTAAAAGCTTCCCTTTCGGAAAAGAAAAAAGTAGCCGTTGCATCAGAACTTTGAATGATCTAAAATATCATGATATCTCTTTTTCATTTTCTCTTCCCTTCCACGGATAACAAATAACAACCGTTTGAACGTTGTATGTCAGTGGTCTTCAACCTTTTATGATCTACCTCCCCGTTTTCGTGCCCCCCCCCGTAAGGGCCATAAAGATCCACTCAGGCGCCAGGCATAGAGGAAAGTACATGACAGCAGATGGCTTATGAGAGAAATAGTTGGAGAGCTCTCACAAAAGCTGCGAGACAAACATTTGAGACTCAAAGAAAAAAAGACGGAAAGAAAACTAAAATAGACCATCAGCGGACAACGACTTTGTCGACACAAAATTCAGGCAAATATTAAGGTCTCAACTGGGTTTACGTAGTTATGTGAAACACTGTACACCGCCCAAAATCTTCGGAATCGAAGACATAACTCACAAGGTGAATAGTGGATAGATCTGTACACTATGCCATATTACTTATTTAGCCATTGAAGCGTCCAACCACTGTTAGTCGTCATAAGCTACATAACTAGACAATTTTGAAAATATATTTCATCGCTAACAAACTTAAAGTATATTTGTGTCACATGCAAGATATGTTTTGAAAAACTTTAAATTTAGTTTTAATCAATTTTCAAACAACATCATAAGACTTAAAAAAAAAAAAAACTATGCATTTTTCTAAGAGGCCACTAACACATAACATGCTTTTGTTGTTGTTGTTGTTGTTTTTTAAATATTGTTTGAATAGTAGATTTTTAGAATTGTCCATGAATATTCTTAATTTTTTAATTTTGGATATTGCTATATGTTCGTGAAGCCGAAATTCTGAAGATGCAATCATATTCCAAGTAGAACATTGGACTAGTTTTTATATAGTGGCAACTCACTAAAACTCATGAAAATACATCTCAAAATAGCAGGAAGTTTTCATATCAACACTTTGTCAATGTTTTTGTTTTAAAAAAAAAGTTAAATTATTCTATTTGAATGTTAGCTTTACAGTTGTTTTTTTTTAAATTAACATTTACATATCAAGATATAAGCATATGTAGATAAATAAAATTGCCGCATTATGATCATAAAATCATTGCCAAGTGACAAGAACGGCATTTTTATAACGTTTTCTAGAAAAGTCCATGACAAAAGTGTACACATTTTCACAAATGTACAAAATGTCTTTTATAACTTTATGCTGTGTTAACTTTTGGATTGCTGCATTTCGTATTACGTGCTTAAATGATTATTAGTCTTTCCTGAATATATTTCTTAATTTATAGGGAAAATACACATTTGCCACTCAAAACACGCATTTCCAGGTTTGGGAATACTCATTTCCATTTTGGCATGTAGGCATCTCCAATTAAACCATAATCAGAAGGCGTATTACCTAGTTTGTATATCAAATCATACACGTTAAGCCGCGCAAGATCTAAGAACAATACCTTGTACACATATGAAATACAATAACAGAGTAAGAATTTAAAAATAAAAATGAGTTTCCCGAAGTTAATTTCTAACGTTATTTCTGTTCTTAAATTAGAAGCAAGTTAACTATAATTTGTCAATACTTACTTTGCCAGCTATCATTTCGAAGAAATTATTTTTTTGTTTTGTTTCATGTGCACTTTTAGTTCTTCTTTCCCCCATTATGCACAGCGCCCCTTAACTGCCCACTAATGTGCCCAGCGCCCCCTACCGCCTCTAATTTCACGAAAACGCCCATGATAGCGCCCCCGTTGAAGACCACTGTTCTATGTAATTGTTACCAGTGTTTAGCTGGTAATATTCTTGCTGGCGATGGGGAGATTTTAACAGTTCAATTCTTGCGAGCTTGGCGCTTTGTCGCAAATGGCTGTATCTGTGTCTTTACAATGGAGTACATTATTCTTTGCGCATCGAATATTAGGATATTAGAAGAAAATATTTCAATGTTGATAGCCTTACAATGCATTTGAACAGCGTGGGCGACCAATGACAGCCTTCGCTCCAGGTTCCTTCAGGCAGCACACAAGTTGGCTTCTTAGTTGTTAAAACTCTTTACAATCACTGATGCACTGTTATTTTCCTATCCTAGTTTCTGTTTACGTGCGCTCGCGCGCACCACCAGCACTGGTGCAAGGCAGGGTTACAACCATAGACATATATATATAGACTGGAAACAGGATCTTATTTTCATTTAGGAAGAGTCAAATATGTTTTATGTCCACATCTACGTTAGAAAAAAATGATGGCAAATGAGCTATAAATTCTATGACGTAAATTTCAGTCTATATATAACTATGATCTTTAGTTTTGAAAAGTACAAAACTTCATTATTCCTAATATTAGCCTTTATAGGCTACGCATGCACCTATGCGCACCATATCAACAATTTCATATTGAAAGACATAGGAAAATATATATAACTAAATCTATGCTTGCCCAAATTTTTCCAATAATAATTTGTTCTTCATCGGCCAGTCTATATATATATGTCTATGGTTACAACATTATAATGAAATTTTATTCAGTTTTTTTTTCAAACTTTCTTGTTTAGAGTTTACTTATAGTTCGTCCATCGTGGTTCGATGATGACCACTTTGTCATCCAGTGGGCTGAGGGCTTTGCACTGGGGTTTTGTGCCTCCTCATGTGGCTGGTGAGACCTATGCGAGCCCGGAATGTTCGGCCGCACTCTGGGCAGGTAATTCCAGCTGGAACTAGTGTCGTTTGCCTTGCTTTCCTTCTCTGGCGTTTTTCTTTCGCAAGGGTTGTTCTTTTTTCCTCAGCAACCTGTGCGCCGGATCTCACAGCGCGGCGCCATGATACTCTGTCATGTGCCTCTGTCTCCCATTTGCCTGGGTCAATGTTGAACTCCTTTTGAGGGTGTCTTTGTAGCGCTTTTTTTGACCACCTTGGGAGCGCTTACCTTCTCTTAATTGGCCATACATGAGACGTTTTGGGATGCGGTGGTCCTCCATCCTGCACACGTGTCCTGCCCATCGCAGCTGGGACTGCATCAGGATTGTGTGGATGCTTTTCAAACCCGCTCTTTGAAGGACTTCAGTATCTGGCATTCTGTCTTGCCATTTGACATTTAGTATTTTTCTTAGACATGTCACGTGAAAGTGATTTAGTTTCTTGGCATGTCTTCTGTATACTGTCCATGTTTCTGAGGCATAGAGCAATGTAGGTAGGATGACGGCTCGGTAGACACCTAGCTTAGTGTTTGTGGTGATACCACGTCTGTTCCAGACATTGTTTGATAGTCTGCCATATGATGCACTGGCCTTGGCGATGCGAAGGTCGATTTCGTTATCGATATTTCCATTTCTGGAGAGTGTGCTGCCAAGATATGTGAATTTGTCCACTGCATTTATATCGTGTCCATTTATAGTGATGCTTGGATCCGAGTAGGCTTTCCCAGGAGCAGGTAAATATAAGACTTCAGTCTTATTTGTGTTAATGGTAAGGCCAAAGTCTGAGCATGCTCTTGAGAGGTGACTGACTATGCTTTGTAGATCGTCTTCAGAGCAGGCATTTAGGGCGCAGTCGTCAGCAAATAGCAAGTCTCTGATTACTGCTGAATTTGTTTTTGATTTTGCTTTGTGCCGCCTCGGGTTGAATAGGCCACCATCAAATCTGTATGTTATATTTATGTGTTTACTAGTCGATCGGCGGCATAGCATACGCCGCTATTTTGCAGGGCAGGCCTTAGGCACTGCAACATATGTGACCGCAGTGAGTCTTGCACTTTCTTTGGACCCGTGCTAATTTTTATACATATAACAGATTTCCCGCGGCCTCTTGATTTACCAGGAGCCCCTGGAAATCTCCTGAAATGTTATTAAATATAGGCCTACGCAAAAGTCCTGGAAATCTAGGAAATTATTAAAATCTTTTGTATTGTAAAAGTAAATTAAAAAAAAAATATCCGGAAATATGCTATGCTATTTTGTGAATGAAAATATTGCTGATTTGGATACACCATTTTCCATTCACTCAATGCTGGGCCATGGGATTTTCCCATTTACTTGTTATAAGTAAAGCGAATGCGTGAATTCGTGAATGACAAATTCTATGACTGGAGCTACAAATAGTTATTTGACCCTAATTTACGCGATATTAAGAATAGAATTACATTCATGTAACGATGCTTTAGAAAAACAAATTTGAATGTTAATTTGATTAAAGTATGAAATGAATGGACTATAATTGGTATGTTCATGTGCTAAAGCATAAAACTATCTTTGCGTAGAGAAGTTCTATAATCTTAGAGTTGAATTGGAGTTTTAGATCTAGATCTAGGAACAGAGGGATGAGTTACCTTTCGTAATCATGTCTAATGAACGAATGTACGTAATTTGTGATATTAATTAAAGTACTTTCTAAAGTGAAACCTGAGAGTATACTCTATCTGTGTATTGTTGTTCTAGTTTCAATAGTCTTTTACGACACAATAATCTGGAAATACTTTTAATATTATGACAAAAATTGAAAAGAAGAGAATTATATAAACACCACTTTCATTCACAAAATAGTGCGCCATGGGATCTTCCCTATTACTTGTTGCTTACTCGGCTGAAATTTTGAACTTGTCTTTTGAGAAATATATATATAGATTGTAGCAATGAGTTCTAATAGAATTTATTTAAAGAGGATTAAATCCGCATTTTTTGTGCGTTTTGTCTGTCGGTCTGTCTGTCCGTCATGTTAATATTGTTACGGATATCACTACTCAGGCTCTCTGTAAACTGCACCTCACGACCCCACCGACTGAAAGAACTTGACAACTCAGGGCTCCAAATAAAAATAGTTTAATTTCAATAAATAACAGCCAATATTGTACAATTGGCAGCACGTAACACAAAACTGTACTAAGATCTCTCCGTTAATAGCCGTACCGCCGTATCAACTCTTACACTGGTTTCTCCGTCTCGTCTCGGACTTGTACTAGGCCGTCGTATTAACCGTTGATCGGGAAATTGTGACTGACTCGTCTCTGATACCTTCGCTCGTTATATAGGGTCCCTGCTGGCCTTCTAAAACCGGACGGAAGATCACTCGACCCTTCTAGTTATCGCATGACTGCAGCCCTCGTGACGCTCCTGAGCTCTGTTGATGACGCCGATCCTTCCCGAATCGTCACGTTGACACTCGTCTCGGCTGACCGTCGTATCTCTTCACGGTTGACCGCTCGTCTAGCGCTGGCCTAGGGCGATTTGCGTTGGCGGACTTCACAAACATACCACTACCCTCATCTGTGCCACCACCAGGCTTATAACAATATATTTGAAAAAACCCTACAAGCTATTGAAAATTTGATTAACCTTTAATTTTCGTTTCAAAACATCGCAATAGTTTTAAGTATGAACGCAATATATCTCTAATATATATATATATATATATATATATATATATATATATATATATAATTATATATAATAGATTTTTCCAGATATTTGTATAAATAGTAAGAGAAAAAGAGAATTCCAGATAAATGTAATACCGTTAATTAAATTTTTGTGATGTTCTCGTATAAAAATTAGATGTAGCCTACCACAGCCTTGTGGAGAGATTTTCATACCATACTTATGTGTTTCGAAGTTTTTTTCCTTAAAAATCGGAACATATTATAAACGATAATTAGATGTTGTTACCTTTTAGTTAGAAAACTAAATGAGAGAGAAGTGAGATTTTACATAAAAAAGAGTTAAAATATTTGTCATAAGATTGTAAAAGAAATAAGAAATCCGGAACAACATTTTTTCGTAAATGAGATGATTATTTTTTTTTATTAGAAGAGGGATTTCAAACAGTTATTTGGCGTTAGTAGATTTTTAAATAAAATTCGGAAAATTTAGGCGACGATTTTTAAGAAAATGTCAGTAATGTAGGTCGATTCTTTTCAAAACAAAATCCGGAACATTCTTTATTGATTAAAAAACTTTTGTTTTGTTTCAGCAAGAAAATTAAAGGTAAACGAAGTCTAAAAAGTGATTTTTAATAATCGTTACTTGTGAATTAATTGCTTTAAAAAAAATACGGAACAATTTGAAATCGATAATCAAACCATAGTCTTGTATAGTCAAAGAAGATAAGTGCAATATTAGTCAATTATGCGATTTCAAACAATCATTTGACATAATTCATTTTTATAACAATATCCGTAACATTTTTACTGTTAATGAAATATAAGTGAGTATAGAGATTTTTATTTAGCATTTATATGCCTTTCGCATTACAAAAACGGAACAACATATTATTGATAATGTCTTTTTGAAATGTTTAAGCATTGAAATTAAATGTAATATGGGATAGAAGAGCAAACAATCATTTGTTGGCGTTGATTAGTTTTGCACAAAAACATCCGGAAAAATAAATTATAGATACTTAAAACTATTGAGATGTTACGGGAGGAACACTAAAGGGTAAATCAGATTTTCAATAAATTTAATAGTTATTTTTTTTAATTAAACATGATGGACAGACCGGCCGACAGACAAAATGCACAAAAAATAAGCCTCTTTTGTGATACACAAACTCAGAGGCGGCCCCCGTCGGAGTCGGATCCCTGTCTATTCGCAAGATGTTTCAGATGTTCCTTCTAAGTTGAAAATAATTAACTTCTCGCTGGACGACGGAGGATGGCGAGCAGGATATAAACCTGCCTTATCTTGATGTTTGCGCACTAGACTGTAGTTAGGATTTATCGTTGGTCCCTGGCTCAATTCCTGTATGCTCCCATCCTTAAACTATCGCAATATTTCAGAAAGAACAGGTAAAGGTTAAATTATATTTTTAAAAGCCTTTAGTGTTTTTTTTTTTATCTAACCGTGACGGACAGACCAACCAACAGACAAAACTCACAAAAATATGCTTCTTTCATTCTAATGGGGGCACTAAACAATTTATTTTTTTTTAATCTAATTTTTAAAAAAAATTAAGAAATTAGTTTAGAATTATGTCATTGCCGGGCTTTTCGCTAGTACACGCAAGTCGCTGCTAAAAGTTCATTTTAAAAAATGTGCGTGATATCTCCATGCGGAGTGCATTTCTTATAGTAACATTTCCTCCCTTAAATTTACGTAATTGTTTTAGAATTGGTGTTTTGTTATTAAAAAATCGCTTGCATAATTAATTTTATAAATTAAACGGTTTGCTTTTAGAAAACTAAAAGTAGCCGTTGCACCTAAACTTTTCAAGCCGCATTTAATGGTGAAATAATATTTTTCGTATCCCTTCTAGTTTTGGCGCTCTGACACTTAGACTTAGGTCCTCCCGCTACGTTCGGCGTATTGGGCGGTAAGCTGTCTCCATAAAGACCTGTCATTAGCAATGTCTGAAGCCTCCTCCCAACTGGTGTCAACCGTTCTGAGCTTCTCCATGAAGTTGTGGCGCCAAATAACACTGCTTGCGCCCTCCTCGCATTGACCTCCATGTCATCGCAACTCTTAGTATGCGTATTTCATTTTGTCCTAGAACATGTCCGCAATCCTCAGGCGACGCTCTGTCACAACCTAACTAAATGTTTTTTGACTCCCAGTTCTGGATAGGATTTCCTTGTATGAGACCCGATCTGTGTAACTGACTGCCAAAATCCGTCTCAGCGATTTTTGTTGAACCACATGTAGTCTTTTCTCAATTTTGACAGATATGACTTCCAAGTATCAAATGCATATGTTGCAATTGGAATGACTATTGTGTTGAGAAGGTGTATTTTTGTCTCGAAACCAATGGCATGGCTGGTCCAAATAGGCTGCAGCCTTTGGAAAATGCTCCCTACCTTGTCTATTCGGCAAGCTTCATCATGGTAGGCATCCCCATCATTTGTTATGATGCTGCCAAGGTATGTGAACTTGTCCAGCTCTTCAAGCTTTGACTCGCCAAGTCTCACGGGGGCACCCTTTGCCTTATATTCTTCTCGCAAAATTTTAGTCTTATCCAAGTTTATGCGGAAGCCTATTCTGGGTGCCTCTCTATCTAGGCTCTCCGTCAATTCTTGTATTTTTTTATTTGTAGACCAGAGTAGTGCAACGTCATCAGCAAGTCAAATTCCGTAATTCGGTTTTGTTCATGCCATGGAATATCAAAGGCAGTCTGGTTCATCGGTTTCCTCATTATGTAGTTGATGGCTAGGAGGAAAAGGAAGGGAGATGCATCCCTCTCTCACACATGTCTTGATGCTAAAAAACTCTGTTGTTCCTCCTTCTGTTTTAATGCAGCAAGTAGACTGACTGTATAGGTGTCGTAGGATCTGAGAGAATTTTTCTGGGATGTCGTATTCTCTAACTATTTTCCATAGCAATTATCCGTGGACACTATCAAACGCTTTCTTAAAGTCTACGAAGCTGATCGTTAGACGTTGTTGGTACTCAAGACTTTGTTTTATAATATTTCGTTGAACGAAGATCTGCATGTACATGATCTGTCTTTTCGGAAACCTGCCCCTTGCCTCTCATCTACAGACTGTTGAAGCCATCTCAACAAAACAGTGCTGAAAACTTAGCCCGGGACAGAGAGGAGAGTTTTTGCTGTCTGCCAAGTTGCCCTTTTTTGGAAGCTTTACAATCACTCCTTTTTGCCAGTCCTCTGGGACTTTTGAAGTTCGCCGACAGAGATTTAAGAGATCAGTCATTCTGTTAACAATGCACTTTCCCCAATATTTTATCATTTCTGGCAAGCCCTGGTGCTTTGTTGTTTTTTGGCTCTGCAATGGCCCTGGTAACCTCCTCAGCAGATATTGGGTCTGTCTTGACATTGAGATCATTGTTCGAAGAGGTGTCCTTGAATGTGTAAGTCAGGTCTGGCGACGGTTGGTTAAGGGTCTCTTTAAAGTGCTCTACCCATCTTGCATCATGTTCTTCTGTCGTTAGAAAAAATTTTGCTTTGCTTGTTTTGCCGACGCTTAGCGGAACTCACATATAATTAAACGGGAGGGGGTAGCATGTCAAATACCATTCAGGAATCTGAGAAAACATGGAACTCAGCTCTTGAAGAAAAGCATGCCTTACGAAAAAGCGCAAGCCAGCTTGTGGACGGAGTGTCTCTCCAAAGTAGGGCTCCTCAGCTATATGAAAAAGTGTTTGAGATAAACCATAGTCGTTCTAAGACTGAAGTAGGTCAATATTATCCTAAGCCAAAACGTCCTCTGCACCAAAGCGTCTCGCGCCAAAACGTCAAATACCGTATTTATTTAGTGTATCATCGGGTTACGGGGTCAAAGGAAAATTGCGACTTAAAAGAGCTGAAGGCCTGAAAAATGTCGATTTGTAAAATGTTTCATTTGTTTTCGGATGCTCCTTCGGATAATTACATCCTAGCTCAAACCTCCCTCAGGATGACAGGGGAATGATTGTGGGTTCGAACCCGGGACTATCGAGATCTTTGATCGACAGTCCAGAACGCATATAACACGCAGTCACCATATAACAATGAAGTGACTTCTTTCAAATACCTTTTTTTTTAATTTTTTTTTTGGTGTCCCGTTTATGTGTCCGTAAACATCCAGCAATTATCTGTACCAAGTTCTTTTATTTCCACTTCATGACTACACATTTAGTCACCCTGTAGATTGTACTGTAGAATATGCTGCTGACTTTGCTGGTTCGAATCTTATGTACCTTCATTCTGCATGTAATACTAGTATGTGTAAATCCCCTTTTAGATTTATGTAATGGTATCAAGAGTAATACCCCGAACTTACGGGGGACAGAGCCAAGATGGCTGAATAAAGAACTACTTTGTTTACTTTTGAAATTGTTATGTCAATTGTACAGCATATTTTTACAGGCTACATTTTATTAATGTTTGAGATTGAGTGTTGCATTAGTAAATATTTGTATTTTATCTTCATCGGTTTGCTTTCCCAGCTTACATTTCTCATTTGCTTTTTTTTCATCAGACTTTAAATTCTGATGATTGTTCTTTTTTTTTTTTACATTCTTTTAGGCCAGATGGGAGAACAGATTTTCGCGTGGATGTTCCCAAATATCCATTGTCTTGGGTAATTAATGGTATCTCTATAAGTCAAGAATTAGGATTTGGAATTATGCAGCAACCAATAAAAGTAAGCCACTGATAGTATACAATTGTTTTAGGATCAAAATAACGGTTAGCATACAGTTGAACCTATGAGTTCCACAATCTCGCTTGGAGGCGTCCAAAAGCATTTCTGGCCCGATCAGATGCTTATCAACCTCCCTTTAAAGCAGTGATTCCCAAAGTGGTCCATATGGATCCCAGGGGTCCACGAGGACTTCCTGGGGGTCCACGAAAGTGAAAAAAAGAATTGGGGGTCCATGACATCCAAATGGGGGTCCACTAGAGTGGATCTCATTTAAGAAGGAATTAAATTTAATATAAATCTCACATTAATAAAATCACCTATTATATCATACAAATATACATTATTTATACTTTAGTATAGCTAGGCCATTAAATATAACATTGACTATTGGGATGAAAAACATATTTTAAATTTTAATACCTCATTTAAATAGCTCAATTTGGTCTAGAGATAAATAATATTTAACATGGTTTAATCTAAATATAAAATAGACGGTGGTGTTAATTTAAAAAAAAAATTTCTTCTTTTCTCGTCGAACTTATATTGCCTATGTGTCTTTTATTTAACATTTTATGTAATGACACCATGAAACCACCTAAGCTGGAGGATCTTTAGAGACAAAGCCACCCTGATAAGATTTAAAGAATAAATGAACACTCCATGATAAAGTTGAGAAAAGATATACAATTGATAAAATATTCGATTTCAAATTTTGATGAAGATATAATGGTTTGCTGTGTCTTAAAATATCTTGCAAAATTATGAAAATGACATACAATTGGGGGAAAAAATGAATGATTTAGCCAGCCGTGGAAGTTTTTAAAACTATTTTGCACACAAACCTGCATCTGATATTTGCAAAGAAGTCTTCTAAGCAACAAATAGTTCAAAGTCTATATATGAACCGATTTCTGCCTGTCATGAAGCATTTTTGGGCACATGTTCGTTTATTTATGGATAAAGAAATTCACGACAAAATTTCGTTTTGTGAAAACTGATAATTGACAATAAAGTCGAATACATATTTTATGTTTTGAAGGAATCGTTCGAAGAAAAAGCAAGCCCTGTAACTATTATATCAGTAGCAACAAATGGAGCAGTAGCATATCTAGATTACAGGCATATCTTCAATTTGTTATCAACGCAGTTATGAGAAACTAAATACGCAATTACTTGCTCAAATGTGAAGAGAAAATGACAAGAACATTTATCAGTTGAATCACAAAGCACCAAGAGAGTACCAAATTACAGCAGAACTAATTATCAGCACAAAGAAGTGCGTGATGTATGTGTGAAAAATTGTTTTATTTAATTTAGTAACTATATTCGCATAGTGTAGTTTTGTCTAGTTATAACTTTAACAAAAAGAAATGTAGACTGTACAGTATTTGAAATTGAACTTCATTACTTCCTTGTCAAACAAGAGAGTGTTAATGTGCCATTTTTATGATGCAGTGCTCCTATTTCTTCTCTGTGGTTGTCATATAGCTCATTAGTTATAATGATAATTTTTAAATTATTTTTTCTCCATTGGGCCATTCAATAAGTATTCCAGCTCCTTCGTTTGTGGTGGCTTTCTGAGAACAATCCATGAAACCTCTGTTAGGGCAATGGTATTGTGGAAAAGTTCACTAAATTCTTGAGCTCTGTTGGAATATAGCTAAATATTTCTTTCTTCTTATGCAAGTATTTCAAACAACATATTTCTGCAAACAATATATTTCTCTATACAGCTGGTCGAGTCAACCTTGTCTGGTAATGATGTATTTTTTTATTCAAATTATTATGGCTCAAGAAATCCACGAAAAACAGCTCTTTGTGAAACCTTTTACTTAAACAACAAATCTCAATATGAAAAATAATCTCCGTAAGAATTGGAGTCGAGCTTGCAAACCTTTAAAAACAAAAAGTTTGCAATGTGTTTAGTGATGGTAAACGATACATATTAACTGTTACATAATTAATTAAAATGTAGTTTTAAATTACTTTTTCAGTCCTCGTGTCACTACTTGGAAATTATCTAAACAAAATGTGTAATTTGAAATTGATGAATTTTCAAAAATTCAATATAACTTAAACAGGGGGTCCACGGAAAACCAGAAAACATGTCAAGGGGTCCACGAGACAAAAACTTTTGGGAACCACTGCTTTAAAGCAATGCTTCATTTGTTATTATTCTTACCAGATTTGTGAACTTGTCTACCATGTTAAAGGAGTGTCTATTCACGGTGATCTTTGGGGCTTAGAAGATTTCGTTGAGGAAATTCTGGGACATGACTTCAGTTTTTTCCCAGGTTTATAGTTAAACAAAAAGCAAATTCGTTGACCGCGAGATAGAGATCATATTCATTGTGAGCAAGTAAGGCGTAGAGAAGCTGTGTTATGACAATTCCTTTGTTTTCGTATGGGACAGTAGACTTTGAATCTCCTGAATCCGGGCTGAATCCCCCGGCTATCGAGACCAGTATAGGCGCAAACATTCTTTAACTGGCATAGAAGAATGCACCTGGTTGCAGGCGGCATTAGAACTAGGCAGCTTGAAGTTCACTAACAAAGGCTACGCTTTTCAGAAAATCCACTGCCGAGGACAGACGTAGACAGCTAAAAGAGAATCGAAATCTATCAGCTGTGAACTACAGTTATGTCTGCGCTTGCTGTGACAAAATATGTAGGTCGCAGCAGGGACTGCCTATACACGTGAAATACTGCTGTGGCATTTAATGTCTCGAGAGACTATCTTTTTCCTTTGCAACTTCTTGTGTGACTAAAGAGCCCAATCCTTGATGCCTAAAACTAAAACTAAACTAAACTAAACTAAACAGCAGTTGCGTAGCGTAGGGGGGGAGCTTTTCAAAATCTCCCGGGTCCCCACTTAGGGGGGGCCCCCAAACGGGTGTCCGAAATTTGTTTGTAAATACATAAATTAATATATTTGATTGACAAATAGTGTCAAGTACCAGTACGTTTTAAAATATTTTTCCGAAAGAGAAAAGTTAAAGTTAGTTTTACATTTTAAAATGCAAATCTTTAATAGATTTGTTGCCGATTTATTTTTTTCTAAAGAGATCAAACGTACTTGCAGCAAAAACTAAGAATATTACTCTCTTTGTAGCCACGAACAGGGGCGTCCTTAGCAGTGCGCGGGGCCCTGTGCGTGTGTCATGTGCGGGGCCCCGTAAGGATAAACTATATATACCGTACCACATCACGCTAACCGGCTTATCCGTCTCTAACGCTGTAACAATAACGAGACAGTATGTCCGCCTTAACGCTGTGGGCCTTCCTTATTTTTGTTACAAAACAAAGAACATTGCGTAGCCATTGTTGCCTTACTATTGGCCGCGCTAAGTCATAAATATACTGTATTGTAATTGTTCTGCATTAAGAAAATTCTTTCAACTTAAAAAAAAAGTTTAAAAATTACTGCCATGACCATAGCCTATTGGGACAAAAACACAAAAAGCAACCAATCCAAATATTTTATTTCGTATACATCTACATCCAATCGGAGTTTATTAGAAAAATGTGTGGTGATCAAGTTTGTGACAATAAAATCTCCGATTGCGGGGCCTCCCCTCAAGCGCGGGGCCTGGGGCGGCTGCCCCACTTGCCACCCTGTAAAGCCGCTACTATCCAGGACTAGGTCTGGCCTGTGGATACGTCTGTTAGGCATAAATCCAAAAGCAATATTTCTTAACTGTGATAATCACTTTCTCAACCTGGCAGCTTTTCATTCTGCTGAGATAGATCAAACAATTGTCACCTTTTTTGGAACTGTACATGAATTGTTCAACTTTTTTT
>JADKLZ010000167.1:19563953-19578048 GCA_021533235.1 Biomphalaria straminea
AGTTGGAAGGATATCGAAGCTGATCACCCAATCCGATGAAAAAGCAAAAGAAGGTAGTGAATACTATGGATTCACTGTAATCTAAACAACCAGAAAAAAAGAAAAGACTTTATGGGAAGTTGAGTTCTAATGTAGGACTGTCAATAGAACTGCGATTCAGAAGTGCTGGACAGATTTCATATGGGGATGAAGGACATATTACAAAGGCTGGAAAAAAATGGATACCCTTGGGTTTCTTCTTGAACCAAGACATCTGTTGGATGATGACACGCTTATGATAAACTGTGTTACTTTTTCCTGTTTGTATGATGAAATAAATGGCAAATCGCTTGTTCAATAAGATCATTGATGTACGAGCAGTTTTCATCAACAAACCAGTAATACAATCCACAATAGACATATGGCGGAAAAAAGCTTCATATGGTAATTACGTGTGCTCAAACCTTGCAACCTCCTCCGAATACCGCTAACTCAGGCCACTTCCATTGCGTCATTCTCAAAGCTCAAGTTCATCAAAAACTATCCCAGCACAATGACGCAAGAAAGGCTTATCATGGCTTTAATGTCATTGAAGTTACAAATACTTTAAAGTATCGATGTAGAAGATGTGAAATCATATGAATTGAGATTTGTCATTTGCATTATTTAGCTAATAAACAACGGTATTATTCATTAAAAGAGTCTTAAGGGGAGGATTCACCTCAATTATATCAATTTTCTCATTTTTTTTACTTTTTTCAAATATGGTTTCAAACGATTATTCATCCATTTCTCTACAGTTTTTCATTGTTTTTAGTTATATTAGACGTTTTACAATATTTTAAAATAATTTTACAAAATATCAAGTGTTCTAATTAATTTAGCTCATTAATTATGCAAAAAATAAAAAATAACGTAACTTTTTTATTTATTGTCCGATTTACAAAATTTTTTCACTAACATTCATATTATAAATGCTAGAATCTTATCTGTATCAACAGTATAACTAGTTGTAAAATGAATTACCATTGGTCCAATAAACTCATTTCCTGTAAATAACTATTATTCCGACCAATCAGCGATCTCTTTGCAAAAGCTTATGGAAGCTTTATCATAAACAATTCCGGCGCATGCTTTTGTTTATATCGCTAGTCTAGTGTTTATTTCTTCAATATTATGGATAAAATGACAAAGTGTGATCTAATAAAAGAAGGAAGAAGCCAATAAAAGCGTAAAATTAGAGGGAATAAATGTACTGTAAGATGAAAACAATCTAGATCTAGATCTACTACAGGTATGGAACCTAAAGCTGAGTCTAGATCTATTGAATTAGACTATTAGACTATCGTGAAACTGATGTTATTGATGTATGTTTCTGCATCTAATTCAACACTGGAATATAGTGTATCTATATCTAAGGAGAGTAGACCTACTACGTTCTTATTTAGGATGATATCTCTTTGTTGACATTTAAGCCCTTATTTCCTTGATACAACTATTACTTAGTATTACCCCTCCTTAGGGTGAAGTGTAGACTATCTCCCGTCCTTAGGGTTAAAAGTAGATGAAAACCACAAGTAAACCATTATCACAAGACTATTTAGTGACTAAAAGAAAGTGAGGCTTGTCAAGTAAGATAGTTTTACATTGCAGCCATTCTTCAGATGAATTTTGATGTGAATTTTCTTCCTATGAAAATATAAATGTGAGCTTTTAACTAGCTATCTATAATGTAGTTATTATCAGAGATACAGTCACAGATCCCTAGCCCATATGAATACTGCAGCCCAACCTTGTAAATATAGGAACAGAATTCTACATACAGCTGAAAGTAGGCCAACTGCTAGTGAAAGCATGTTGACAGCAGCTAAAGAAGTGAAATAAAGCATGAACAGATAGCCGCATCATGTAATGATATATGGCAGAGAAGGGGCTTTATAAGCAAAAATGGAATAGCAACTGTTTTATCTGTCAATCCTTATAAGGCCATGTTAAGGTTAGGTCTAATTAATCATTGTTTTACCAAATAAAAAAAAAGACTTTCATCAGAAATCATCCTTGAAAAGGGTTTAATTGTAAACGGAGATTCACTTGTTGAACAAATGACAGATAAGGGCCGGGGGGAGGGTCAAAAACATAGAAAAATGTTCAAAGTAACACCAAAAAGACAGGATTATGAATACAAGTGGAAGAGAAGGCCATGGCTGATAATCCACATCTCTTTGGGGGTATTAGGTTAGTATTCATTGAAAAAAAAACATTTTTTCCCTTTAAAGTTCATTTTTCTCCTTTTTAATTTTTTTGACAAATTTCTTGACATGGAATCAAATTATTTAAAAAGTTGTTCATATATCTTCATGAAAATTGGCACATATCAAGAATGATATGTTTTGAACTCACCCTACTACTTTGGCTTTAATTAAATAAAAAGTTTTAAAGTTATAGTCATTTATAAAATGTTATTTTGAGTTTTTTGCGTACAAAAAAACCACCATAAACAAAAAATTTTTTTCAAAGGGTAAAACTCATCACAATATAATAATTTTAGTAGGGCAAGTTGATAATATATGTATAAACATATTTGCAAAGTTTCAGCTTAAAATCTTTTATACTTTATGAGAAATTTGTTCCCAAATGTTTGTTACTATTTATAGTAACAGGCAGCGGTGACGTCATACTAAATGTCAAAATTGACATTTGACTTTTTTTTACTCGTTTTATGTGTTTATCAAACTATTTGGAAACTTTCATGGCTGTGGTACCATTCTAAGACATACTTTGGTTTTAAGGTGAACCTGTTACCTGTTACCTGTTACCTATCCCTTAGTCTGGTGGACCGTTGGGGCGCCAAGCAAGACATGTGGACCATCTTTCTCCAATCCTCTCTATCCTTTGCCCTGATTTAAGGTGAAACCTCCCCTTAATGATTTTTTTTTGTTAAGTTAACTGATATACTGAACCAATTTGATCTTGGGCTTATATATTTTTTGCGTAAATTATGTCATGTCATATGTCGAATGTCAAAATGCAAAGGGCCCCCAAAGAGGTCGATCCCCCGGGCTCCCGAATCCCTAGCTACGCCCCTGGTCTAATGCCTAAGGATTGCTATGATGATAAGCTAAAATTTAATAGCGTAAACTGTGAGTTTTTCTTTATTAAAACTTCTGTTTTTCTGTTTCTGTTGCTTTTAAGGAGAGAAAATCATTTACCATATATATATATTGGCATTATCTAACACATTATGCAAACGGTTGTAGGTGTTTTTACCAAAAAAAATTTTTTTTTTCATTTTAATTGTTATGTTATGTAACTTATGTTATACAAAATACTATATTTACACACAAACAATGTTTACTAATTTTGAAAGAGAATAAAGTATATTTAGTATGCATTATACGTTGAACCTAAATAAAGACCTAAATAATGTTTTAAGTAGCATTTTTCTTTCTCCTTCTATAGGTCGCAAACACTACAGATAAAAAAAGAAATCAAAATTAACGATTCAATTATACTTAACCTCCACTTACACCTATCCTTTGATCTGCTAGGGCACTACATAAGATCTGTCTACCTTCTATCTGCATTCTTATCTGTCATTTGTCTTTGATATAATTTCATTCGGATGTTCTTTCTGAAAATATTGAAACCTGCCTGGGTGGATCACTTCGGGGGCCGATTTTAAGTTTGTGTTTCCACATATATATATATATATATATATATATATATATATATATTTAAGCCTCCCCAGTGGTGGGAAAAAGCGTTTTCTTGCATTTTTCACTGCAGAAACGCATTCCCCACACATCCGCAGCTCATTATATTCATCAATGGAGTTCGGGGCGAAGCTACGACGCCTAAAAAAGCGTTTTCTTGCATTTTTTACTGCAGAAGCGCATTCTCCTGACATCTACAGCTCATTATTCATCCTAAATTTGTAACTTTGTTTTGTTAAAGAACTATAATTCAAAGCTCTAAACAAAAAAAAAAATCGGAAGTGGGTGGAGAAATTAAGCGTACCAATTAGATTCTACTCTAATATTATTTTTTTTAGTATTTTTAGGATTCAAGTTTAAATTGTGAGAAAAAAATTTCGTATGAATTCTAAATTTTCCAAAGCAAAGTCTTTCTTTGAAAAACTATGATAAATTCATGTGAAATATATAAACGTTGTCGCTTTTTTGACTATTCCGTTTTAAAGCATCATGTTTGTTTCTGGAAAGGGAAGGGGGAGAAGAGTGAAAATGATTAATCCTCCCTCCTTTTTATAGTTTCTGCTTATGTTTGCTTTAGGCATTAAAGAATGGGCGACTCGATATAAGAATTTAATTTATAGCAAATATAAATTATATTAGTGACGGATTTTATTTTCTAATTTAGTAGTTTCTTAACTATAATAGAAAAAGAAAAAGAAATGATTTATCCTATACGCGGGAAGGCGATTGCATGTATCGCCCCTCCCACCCGGTACAACCCTTTTTCATTTTATATTTACTAATGATAAAATTAGAGATTAGATGTGGTACAACATAATATAAAAATGGGTTCACATATCATTACGTAGCTTACATTATAGAGATATCACAAACTATGATTTCTCTATACAAATAGGACGCCCTCTCCACTCATAGGGCTAGAGGCAATCGTCCCCCTCCCTTACCTTACCAAATCGGCCAAGATATCAGAAGAGGAGCGACATAACATAAAATTATATTTTAATTCATCTAATTTTGTTCACAAACTCTGATTTTCCAATAAAAGTAGGACCGCCCACCCCAACTTCACTCAAAGGGTTTAGATGGGAAGGGCAGTAGAGGTATTTCCCCCTCCATCGTCCAACAGGGGAACGACATAATATAAAGATCAGTTAAAACATCAGTAACAAGTTTTAATCATAAGATATTTAATTTATTCTGTTAGCAAGCTGTGATTTCTACATTGGACCGCCCCCCCCACTCAAAGGTTTAAGGGAGGGGCGGTATTGATGTCATCACCCCCTTTCGACCCCATCAAATCGGCCAACATACTAGACGGAGGAGGCGAAATAATAAAAAAAATAGGCTGAAATTTAAATAATTAGTAAATATTATTAACATAAGTAATACATTCGTATACAAATACTAGAATTCGCCCCCTCCCTGGATACGCCAGTGATTGTATGCCGGTGGTCGATTTAGATTCTCTTTTCGACGAATAGGCCTACGTCTGTCCTTGGCAGTGGATTTTATTTTGTGTATCCCGGAACCTTTATAAAAAAATCTCCAGCTATGTTGTTCTGAAGCCTCCTGAAGTCAGATGCCCTCTTCTATGTCAGAAAAAGCAAGCTGGTGCCCAAGCTGGTCTTTAAAGCTTTTCTGTGGCACATCTCTGTTTCATCTACCACCTTTCAGCTCACAAAAAGACTGCCTTTTGAAAACGCTCGTCCCCTAATACGGGATAGTGCTTTCTCCAGCGTAACTGTCGGACCTCTATACTCATGGGCGCCCGCAGGATTTTTTCCAGGGGGGTGCAAATTTCCATCTACGGATAATATTAAAGAAAGGAACTGGTCCCCCCCCCCCCTTGTTAAGCTTATCCGTTCGGCCTATGCCTCCCTCTGTGGATCTAACAAATATTGTTAACAACAAATTGCAATTAATATCCGCCAAACTAGTCATCTCAAAATTGTGACTGGGTTCTTATTTCTCGCTCCTTAGTGTCTCACACTAAAAGGTAAAAATGAAACTTTTTTTCACCAATTCTTACATTAACCCATTTCTGAAAGCTAACCATCACGGGGCAGCCATTGCAGTCTTGGCCGAGTAGTTTATTCAAGTCTAGACTATGTTTAATGTATTCGCTAACAATGACGTTAAACACAGACTGTGAACAGGAACAAAACCAGTAACGTGTTCTCATATACGATCATCATCAACAAAGAAACCGAAAAGTGTCTCAGATATCTGCAGTTTCATCACCAAAATACACAGCAAATGCAGTCAATTATCGATGCTGATGCTCTTATTTTTTGTTTTTGTTTTGTTTCTTGCTGCTGCTTTTGCTCCGTTAATTCAAATCGACGTTTTGCCTAGTACGATGGCATGTGATGACATTCATGGTATATCTTTCGACTCACACATGTCAGCTCTGCAAGGGCCGTTATCTTCTGCTTCAATGATTAGATCATATCCGACCATGTTTGACGACGGAGTCAACAAAAAGCTAGCTATAGCATTCATACTCTCCCGACTTGACTACTGCAACGCCTTGCTAGCAGGTATATCTGATGACAAAATAACCAAGCTGCAGCGAATTCTAAATAACGCAGCACGATTAAACAGGACTAGATTCTGCTTTTCTAAAAGCGACAAATCTAATTTTTTAAATCACTTATGCAAGCATTTTTTTTCATAAAATACACCATTTTTACAACTATTCACTATTAATAGTAACAAGCACGGAAAGCTCTTTAGTAAGGGAAGTAACCATCTACCATTAAACACATTTATGCAAATAGTTTTAGACTTTTGTAGAAAATTATTCATTTACATATGTGTCGCTACTCTACTTAAGTTTTGTCCTACCAACACCATATGTATACAAAAATAACGTTTCCTTTTTTGTTTAAGAGAAAAAAATCTATTTAATATGCAAATAAATGGAAAATAATTTTAAAAAACAATTAATAAGTAGGTTTTCATATTATTGCTTAAAGTACAGTACACGCACATGATAGCGAGACGCTATTAAAGGATCAGCCTTTTCTTTAAATACATAAGGCATACAGGGTAGCTGTATAAAGCCCTATATTGGCGTGCTAAGCCTAATTACTTGCTACTGTCAAGAGGCATAGCATTGCTTCAAAGTCAATTCCCTGAAAGATTGTTAATGTTGCTTTGTAACTTGGATAATGAATCCACTTATGTTGAAGATTATTACTGTTAAAGCAATAATACTGAGTCCACTTATAAAAAGAAAAAAAATATTGTCTTCGATATATATATATATTTTTAAAAATATATGAGACCCTCAGTTTTTTTTTGTTTTTTTTTATGTCTATAAATAGTAGATATTAAATGAATTGTAATTTCTTGACCACTTATGTTTTTTTTTAATGTCTATAAATAGTAGATATTAAATGAATTGCAACTTCTTAACAAAAACAAGATTACAAAGAGAGTTTGTGTGATACACAAACTCAGAGGCGGCCCCCGTCGGCGTCGGATCCCTGTCAGATCCGCCTATTCGCAAGATGTTTCGGATGTTCCTTCAAAGTTGAAAATAATTAACTTCTCGCTAAATGACGGAGGATGTGGAGCAGGGTATAAACCTGCCTTATCTTGGGGTTTCCGCACTAGACTGTAGTTCGGATTTATCGTTGGTCCCTGGCTCAATTACTGCATGCTCCCATCCCCTCCTGTGGAAGGTTTGAAATAGGAAGTAAACTATCTTTAACTCTGAAGAAACAATCGAAACATGTAAAACAAACAGACACATAACCCGGGAGCGTCGAGATAATCAGTTAAGCATGCTAACTGGTTACAAACTAATAGCCTGATATATACAATATGTCACACGAGCGATTTTAAATAATCTTTCAGCATTGATCTGTAGAGATGTAGATGTACATAAACTAAACTTCTGATTTAGCACTCTTAATATATATCTTATTAATTATTATTAATAATAAGTTGGATGTAATTTAGATAAAATTTAGGTAAAATTAAAATAAAAAGCCCAGATAATCAATAGAATGAATGCAATATTAAATTTAAAAATAGAAGATTAGTTTTAGTTTATTATAACATTTCAATGTAGATCTAGACATAAACATCCGGAACAATCTATTATAGATATTTTAAACTATCGCAATATTTCTGAATGAAAAGTAAAGGTTAATTATTATTTTCAAAAGCATTTAGTTGTTTTTTTTTTATCTAACCGTGACGAACAGACCAACAAACAGTTAAAACGCACAAAAATATGCTTCTTTCATTCTAATGTTGGCAATAAAAAACATTTTTTTTTTAAATGTGATTTTTTAAAAAGTTTAAGAAATTAGTTTAGAATCATGTTATGTCCGGGCTTTACGCTAGTACACGAAAGTCGCTGCTAAAAGTTCGTTTAAAAAAAATATATCAAAGGTAAACCACAGATCTTATTTAATGCCCCAGCGGTCAAAATATACATCTTCCGTGCTTTGATCTCTCAACGTTTGCCTTGTAAAGCTGATGTTCAAGGCAACTGCCACACCTCTTTAATGAGTTCATTACTTAAATAGTGAATATTCATAAGCTAGAACAAAATATAACGTGAAACCTTTTGGCATTATGTTAGATTATTAATTGTATTAAATTAGGTTTCATTTATATTGCATACTAATTAGGTTTTTTCTCTTTAAATACTGCTTGCATAAAATATTTTTAAAAATTAGATTTTGAGCTTTTAGAAAAAAAAAGTAGCCGTTGCATCAGAACTTTGAATGATCTATATTATAGTGATGTCAGATTTTCATTATCTCTTCTACTTTCTGAGCACTAAACGGGACGGACTAATTGCGTCTTTTCCCCTTTCGGGGGCCGCTAAAAAAGGGATTTTTTTTAGAGATATTCATTATAAGACATCAGTTAGGCCAGGTTCACATTTAACTCAACATTCACTTTTAAATATTATTTTGTCTGCTGAACCGCTGGGTCACCACACAAGATCTATCAACCTTCTTTTTTTCCATTTTTCTGTCATTTTTCTTTGCAAGAATTTCATTCTGATGTTCTTTCTGAAAATATTGATACCTGTCTTTTTACCTGCCTGGGTGGACCACTTCGGGGCCGATTTTGAGTTTGTGTTTTCTCACAAAAAGACTTTGTAACCTTGTTATGTTTGTAATGTTATCAAAGTGCCTTGAGCCTACATCAAGTTTGTTAACAGCGCTCTATAAATTAAACTTTATTATTATTAAGAGCTTACTTCTATAGTCTGCAATCGTAAACTGGTGGACGTGTTTAACCTGCTATTTTATCTAACACTAAAACCGACCTTAACTCCGCATAACATAAATACACTTACACATATGACTGCACTCCTCATTCTTGTTCAGAGAAACTTTCACATTTATCGTATTGAAATAAAGTCAGCAAGGATTTCTTCTCCAGGGAAAGAAAAAAATATTTATCCCATTCTAGGCCTTATAACTAAATATAATAATAAGGCTTATTATGTGCAAGTGAAAACAAATTGTCACGACTTACGTGCAACAAAATATTTCACACTTTTTATTTATTGTACAAAAAATTGCATGACTATAATAAAGCGTACATGGTCAGCCATCAACACCTGATTAGCATATTCTAGTTTATTACAATAATAGTTTTTCCTTACAGCTGTACTTCAGTGGAAACAAAACTTCTTAAATTGCTACTTCTAAGAAATTACTTTTTAAAAAAATTTGCTACAATGTGGCTACTAGAATCTAGAGGGGTGCACGTTGGCCATCTATTCCTATTAAGCCTAGACTAGTCAACTCCAACAATAACTTATCCTTATGATTGTACTACAGTGGAAGTACTACTTGCTCGGTGACTACTAAGAAGTTAATTTATTTAATGATGCAAAAAATTGTCTAGAATTTTGCCACTCAGAATGCACTTGCACCCCCCTACGGGCGCCCATGTCTATACTGTCTGTACCGGAGTGTTCTGTATCGAGACTTAAGATACTTTCTTTCTATTTCTATAGGAATAGATAGATACCTATTTAAATTTAACATTTATTACTAAGACTAAAATTGTTTATTTCCGAATATCTTTTAATAATTATTGCACTGGAAGGTGAATTTAGTAATATACTTTTGATTTAATGTATCTTAATAGTTTACTTTAGATAGATAGATAGATAGATAGATAGATAGATAGATAGATAGATAGATAGATAGATAGATAGATAGACAGATAGATAGATCTGTGGTTTGGACCTATAGGCTTATCATATATATCCGCTTAATAAGGATTTTTTTCGTGGTACATGAGGATTTGGTCGGATTAAAACTATTCCTATTTTTGTTCAAATCTATCATTTATTAGTTATTAAGAACAAAATAATTGTTCTTACAAAACAGTCATCGACTTCCTAAAGGAGGAAATGTTTTTTAAAAAAAAAGGATGTGTATATTTTACTTGCTGTGTGTTGGACTAGATTTGTATACATTATTATATGTGTTTACATTTTGGACAAGAATGCATCTTTTACATTCATTTTACTGTTGTCTCATTATCAGGGGATGTTGTTACACCTGGTTTCTTTGAAAGTTATTTAAATGCTGAGAATGTATTATATCGTCCATATGGTGGTGGAGAAATGGTGACATTCAATTTCGCTTATAACGTGCTAGCGTTGGTGTTTATGAGAAATTCCAACCAGTTGGATGCTTACCAGACCAAAACAGTTTTAAATGAATTAAATATTGGTACGTACAATTAGCTTTAAAAAAAAACACTTTGAAATTGTATAGATTATCTTGATGCAATACCAAGGTACCGTATTTCTGACATGTATGCATTAATATTTCAGCTCTGCAAAGAATATATAGCTACATGAATGAGGATGGATCATTCAAAATGTTTCGTGATGATGATAACTCTAATCTCTGGTAAAGTAAAATCAGGGCTGAACAAAAAAAAAGTAAAAACATTATTCAAAATGTTATTAAAAATTAGACATTTTGAGCGCTTCAAAACAGTCAAATATAAAAAGAGCGTTCAGACCTCGTTCTGATGACCTATTATTCTGACCAAAAAAGTCTACTTCAAGAGGTCTCACTTCACACGAAAACATATTAGGATAAAGTTAGGTTATGTATTTCTCTAAATGAAATGCTATAAGAACTCGATGCACTAATGTTTAAGAATCCTCGTCATCTCTCTCGTATTAGTTAAGACATTTTTTTTAGTCTAACTAGGCCGTGTGACGTATTTAAAAAAAAAGACATACTGGCTAGATTTAGATCTAATCTAGAATTTCCAAACTAAATCTTATTTAGATTTTTTAGACTAGATCTAGATTTCTGTTCTAATTAAAATCACTGTACATTCTAAATCTAGAATTTCAAAGGTCTAGATAAGAATGATATAGACTAGATCAAGATCTAGAATTTCAATTTCTAGATCTAAATCTAGACTTAAAGTGTATATATTGATACATATTGTCTATTTCTATATTGCAGAGTTATCAAATATTAAAACTTAAAGTACTATTTTTAAATTTAATGGTGCTTGAAGTCTATTGATAGATTATCTAGGCTTTTTTTAAGCGGCCCCCGTAAGTGGAAAAGCGCTATTAGGTTTGTGCAAAATGTCCATCTGTCCGTTTGTCACTCTCAGATATCAAAAGCTAGAAGTGAAATGAAAAATGTTATTTACGGCAGTCACATTAATGATGTAGTCAAAAAAAAAAGAATTTGACCATGCCGAGAAACAGGAATGGCATCTTGAGAAGGCCAGACTGCTGGCAGACAAACTTGGTATCGGATTTTCAGTTGGTGCTGCCGAGAATTTGCAATCGACTCACACCGAGCAAAAACAGCAGGTTTGGATTTTGGGAGTTATTACAGAACACGTCTTTACATTACATATCTTGATTCGTTAGTTTCTTCATTACATCTCGCTTTTCAATAATAATGCTCAGTTCAACTTGTTTTTTCTTCATGCTAAAACGATTCAAGAGCTGCAACGTAAAGAAGAATATCAGAATGCACGATAAGCGTTCATCGCCAGCTTGTCCTTTGCGACGAGAAGCAATTCATTAGTAAAGTTATTGACAGTTTCGGCAGCCGCAGTCAACGTTTGCATTTTTTATTTGATCTATAATTGATAGGCATGAATCGCACGGATAAACTTTAATAACATGTACGGTAAATAGCTTGTTCAAATGTTAATTTTTTTTATTTCATTTCACGAAACACGTATTTGAAGTGCACTTTATATTGCTTTGGTTTGTGGGGCGGGAGGACCCAGTTCTTTTCTTAAGTTTCTCCGTAATAAGAAAATTGAAGCTACGAATCTGAGTCATAAGTTGGCTATTTGCACCCCCTGCAAAAACCCTGCGGGCACCCATGCCCTTTACATTGTTTACAGACCATTGCTCGGTGTCTTTTATGGCAAGATGAAGAACGAAAAAATACAAAGATGGCGTCTGGAACTTCGGCAGTTTAGCTATGGATGCAGAAATCAACTGCGGCAACCGGCTGCAAAAGCCAGTGACAGGTCTTGGCAGAGGCTATTAAGTCAATGACGACTTACCAGTTTGTGTTGCTTGCTGGATGAAGGTCTCTGAGCAGAAAGAGAGATCACTTAAAGAAGATATACGCTGCAACGATACAAAATAAACCTGTTAGCCTTAATGACACTGCGGTGGTGTAGATGCTTTCTGGGAAGGACATCTTCAGAATGAATCTGATAGGCTTATGCTTAACATCACAGAAAAGGAAACACGACGTGTGATATTTAAACGTAGCTAAGGGAGATAAACAAACTGAAAAGAGAATGCTATCGTGGGAGATTAGAAAATAATAAAAGAATGCTATCAGGAGAGATAACAAAATAATTTTTAAAGGAAGTGCACATTCATAAGTCATTACTAGCATTACATAAACTAGTAGGATGAAAAGAAAGGGGAGATCAACGAGTGAAGCTTGCTTGCAGCTTAACATATATACATATATCTGGTTGGGACAAGGTCTCCAAACTAATATGTAGAAATTAATGCAGGTACACAATACACTATACACATATGTATACACTGAAACAATTAATGTCAGATGAATCAATTGCAAAGGAATTACAATGTTAAACCAAAATGTATTCTTAGTGAAATAATATTGTGAGATAATATTGATAAAAAATTTAAGGTACAATTAACTAAATGTTGAAATACCATGCCAAGAAATTAATTAGTTACTAATGTGCTAAAGGTTTCTGGTAGAGATAATTTATCCGAGATAAATCATTAAGTGCTAAGTAGCCAAATATATATGTTAATAATTAACACACATTCAGTCTAGATTTAATCCGTATAAATACACTGGAATTAATTAGTATAAATACACTGGCCACTGAGGTGCATAAATGTTATACTAGATCTAGATGATATGACGAAATTTTATAAACATGAAGTCACTAAATAAAAGTCTCATCAGGTCAATGTGTTAAACAAGATAACACATTTACCCGCTCATTAATGCATAGCTAAGTAAACTAATAAAGATCCTATAATGACATAAATAAAACATACTTACATTAGTCCAGATGATTCATAAATCATATGAAATATACCGGCCGCGTACACCGGGACCCCGCCATATTCATTTTCTCTACCAGGCTAACCATGCAGGATAAGCCATTTATGTAACGGCCCCTTGAGGGACGGCGCCTGGACGTTTACAAACCTGTAACAATTCCCCACAGTGATATTTTAAAAACTTTCCTCCAGAAAGAAAAGCGACTATAAGATATGTTGTTAGAAACAGACTATAATTGGGTTGGGCAGGAGAAATGGGGCAAGAAGAAAAATTGCGCATGTTGAATTATTGGGTCACGATGAGAAGGGGGGGGGAGGGGGGGAAAGAGAGAATTTCTGTGGTGACCTGCGAAGATTAATATCTCAGCGTGAACCTCTTCACCGGTAAAGCTAACGAGCCCTTTTTTATTGGATAATTGTTCGCCATAACGTGTCTGAACTAACCGGTCCGTTAAGAAACTTTTTATCCATGTTAGAGTTTACCCCGCGGCCCATCAGCTTTAGTATTAATCCTTGTCTCCAGACCCTATCATACGCCTGTTTCAGATCGAGAAATACTGCAAGTGTTGACTCACCATACCTCTCTCTACCATCTCTCTGAAAACCTCCGCTACTTCCTGCATAAAAACCGTAACTTGGTCCATTGTGCTGCGTTTCTGTCTAAAGCCACCATGCTCCTGGGACTCTAGGTACCACGTAAGCCGCCGGTTAATGATTCTCTCAGCAACCTTTCCCACACACGATGTGAGGGAACCTGGTCTGTAACTCTCAGGGTTGTTAGAATTTTTACCCTTTTTAGCGGCCCCCGTGAAAAGCCGCTATTAGGTTTGTGCAAAATGTCCGTCTGTCC
>JADKLZ010000167.1:19578148-19594845 GCA_021533235.1 Biomphalaria straminea
TCTGCGAAGAGAAGTTCTATAATCGAGCCATGGGACCTTCCCATTAACTTCTTATAAGTGAATTCATGAATAAAAAAATACAACAACATATGCGACCACAGTGGGTCCCGAACTTTCTTTGGACCCGTGCTAATTTTTAGGTGTATAAATTAATAAATTGAACCATTTTATAACATGATATAACAGATTTCCCGCTCTAAAGTCAAACCTGAGAGTAGTATCTATCTGTGTATTGTCGTTCTAGTTTCAAGAGTCTTACGACACAATATAGTCTCTTCCGGCTTCCACTTTTTTAACCTCCCTTCCATTCGCTACACAAATTCAAAAGAGAGTTTTATGAAACAAAAATTTGTGCATTACAATTGTGTGTACTTTATTTTATGTCTATAAATTGTGTTTAATCTCTAAGACTGAGGATCATGCAATTTTTATTTTTTTCACAATTTAGAAATCATAATTCAATAGAAGATATATATTCATGTTTTCAAGTTACACGAAGTTACTTCCTTTTTCAGTCTATATTTATTTATGTCTATGCTATTTTGTGAATGAAATAGTGCGGATTGGGTCCATTCACACCTATGGCCCAACCTACCAGACTACAGCACCGCTAAGATCATCCGATGGTTCTACACTATTTACCAACAAGGCGGACATACTAAATCGGTGGACAGAACACTACAGTACTTTGTTTGGTGATAAAAGGCACGTATCAGAGGAATCGCTGGCAAATGTCCCTCAGAAAACCAAAAGAGAGGAGCTCGACGACCCACCGACATCTGAAGAAATTGAAACAGCAATATCTGAACTCAAAAGACACAAGGCACCTGGCTCTGATGGACTTCCTGCGGAAATATTTAAAATGAGTGGTGTCGCCCTAACCGAGAGGCTAACAGACTTGCTCACTCTATGCTGGGCGAAGTGCGTAGTCCCACCTGAACTTAGAGACTCCGTAATCATATCCCTATACAAAAAGGGTGACAAGTCTAACTGCTCCAACTATCGAGGCATTACACTTCTGTCGGTAGCAGGAAAGATCTTTGCTCGAGTGTTGCTCGACCGACTAAACCAGTCCTTAGTGGATGAGGTCTTGTCTGAAAGCCAATGTGGTTTCAGAGCCGGTAGAGGTACAACTGACATGATATTTGTTCTGCGACAGTTACAGGAAAAATGCAAAGAGCAGAACCTAAACCTGTACGCAGCTTTTGTGGACCTCACCAAGGCTTTCGACACGGTCAGTCGCGATGGTTTGTGGAGGATTTTGGCTAAGCTGGGGTGCCCACCTACGTTCCTATCCATCCTCAAGCAGTTTCACGTTGGACAGAGAGGCCAGATCAGACACAATGGTGCTCTTTCTGATCACTTCCCAATAGAAAATGGCGTGAAGCAGGGCTGTGTACTTGCCCCTACTCTGTTCGCTATCTTCTTTGGCGTAATGCTGGGTCAAATGAGGCAGCGATTGCATGAAGGCATCTACATCCGGTTTCGTTGTGACGGCAGCGTGTTTAATCTCCGACGTCTACTATCCCACACAAAAACAAAGGAGATGGTCATAACGGAGCTTCTCTATGCCGATGATTGCGCCCTGCTAGCTCACAATGAAAATGACCTCCAGAACGCGGTAAACGAATTTGCCTACGCTGCCGGCTCTTTCGGTCTATCTATAAACCTCGGGAAAACAGAAGTCATGTTCCAGAAGTCACCCAATGAAACATACTCAGCCCCAAGGATCACAGTAAACGGGCATCCCCTTAACGTGGTAGACCACTTCACATATCTTGGTAGCATAGTGTCAAATGACGCCTCACTTTCAAGGGAAGTTGATAACCGTCTGGCCAGGGCCAGTAGCGCTTTTGGACGCCTTCAGGCGAGAGTTTGGAAGAACAAATCGCTCCGCCTACCTACAAAAATAAATGTCTACCAGGCGGTGGTTCTCTCAACCCTTCTATATGGCTCTGAGACATGGACACTATATAGAAAACAGCTAAGACTCCTTGAGCGCTTTCACCAAAGATGCTTGCGCTCCATCATGGACATACGATGGCAAGACCGCACTACAAACAGCGATGTCCTTGCGAACGCCGGTATAGACAGTATAGAGGGACTTCTTATGATCCGACAGCTACGCTGGGCAGGGCACGTATCCCGTATGGGAGACGAACGTATGCCAAAGGCAGTCTTTTTTGGTGAGCTAAAAGGTGGTCGACGTAACAGAGGCGCCCCACGGAAACGCTTCAAATACCAGCTTAGGCGTCAACTTTCCTTGGCTGACATAGAGGAGAGCACCTGACTGCATGCGGCGTCGGAACGAGACAGCTGGAGGTCACTCACAAAGGCCGCGGGATACACATTTGAGACCAAAAGAAAATCTGCCGCCGAGGACAAACGCAGACGACGAAAAGAAAATCTAAACCGACCACCTGCGGACAATGGTTTTGCTTGCCCTGGATGTGGCAAAATATGTAGGTCACAGCTGGGACTGCACAGCCACGGGAAACACTGTATTCCTCACTAATCTTCGGACTCGAAGACAAGCCTATTATTTTGCGTTATTTTTATATTTAGATCATTGAGAGTTCAATATTTTACTCTCTTAAATATACGTTTGACTATACTTTAAACAAAAGGGCGCGGTGGCTGAGCGGTAAAGCGCTTGGCTTCCGTACTGGAGGTCCCGGGTTCGAATCCTGGTGAAGACTGGGATTTTTATTTCGGGACTTTCGGGCGCCCTTGAGTCCACCCAGCTCTAATGGGTACCTGACATTAGTTGGAGAAAAGTAAAGGCGGTTGGTCGTTGTGCTGGCCACATGACACCCTCGTTAACCGTGGCCACAGAATCAGATGACCTTTACATCATCTGCCCTATAGACCACAAGGTCTGAAAGGGGAAAAAAATACTTTAAATAAGAATACCGGTACACATTTTAAAAATATATCTTTAGATCCACTTAGAGAAGCAGCTCAGGCTTATGTGTATATTATGTAACAGAACACAACACAGAGTTTGACTTTTGTGTACATATCGTACGGATAGTCTGATTCACTTTATCTGTTGGGATACTTCAGCATAATATGAACAAGGCATTCGATCTGATTACTTAACCCAGTATCAAGTTACACTGAATAACGTTTCTTTAACAATGGGAGAAACAGATCTGAACAGAAAATTAAAATAACATTTTCATAGACAATTTTACTTTTTTTTATTACTAGATGAATTCATTTATTTTTTAAATTATCATCTTTTTGTTCACGTCATTATTAATTATTCAAACGGACTAAATGCATGCTATTTGCAGAAAGAAAAACCCGAGCAAACCCGGTAAAATTTAGCTAGTGTTACTATAAGAAATACACCCAACATGAAAATATCGCGCTAATTTTTTTAAATGAACTTTTAGCGGCGACTTTCGTGTACTAGCGTAAAGCCCGGCAATGACATGATTCTAAAATAATTTGTTAAATTTTTTAAAAAATCAGATTTTTTTTTAAATTGTTAAGTCCCTCCATTAGAATGAAAGAAGCATATTTTTGTGCGTTTTGTCTGTTGGTTGGTCTGTCCGTCACGGTTAGATAGAAAAACACTAAAAGTCTTTTGAAAATATGATTTAACCTTTACTGTTCTTTCAGAAATATTGCGGTAGTTTAAGGATGGGAGCATACAGGAATTGAGCCAGGGACCAACGATAAATCAAGTACGCAAACATCAAGATAAGGCAGGTTTATACCTTGCTCGCCATCCTCCGTCGTCCAGCGAGAAGTTAATTATTTTCAACTTAGAAGGAACATCCGAAACATCTTGCGAATAGGCGGATCTGGCAGGGATCCGACTCCGACGGGGGCCGCCTCTGAGTCTGTGTATCACACAAACTCTCTTTGTAATCTTGTTAAGAATTGGAACAATGGTAGCCAGCCGCCATGCCTTAGGGAAGTCCCCTTGAATCCATGTCCGATTTAGTAAGCCGTGAAGTTTCATGAGGCCAATCGTGCCTAAATTCTTTAGCATCTCTTCCCTTATGCCATCTTGCCCCGATACCTTATGTGATCGAGCCTTTTTGATTGCGAAAGCCACCTCCATCATTGTAAAGGGCTTAGAGAAAGTTTCCGTCCCAGCCTCGCTGTCATCCCAACTGCGTTTTTCTTTGGCTCTTCTAACACGGTCAAGGGCCATCGACACCGAAGTTTTCTTATGGGCTTTGGGCACTCCAGGAAATGTTTGTTTAGTGCCTCAGCTCTATTTTTGTCAGTTATAATAGGGCCACTTGGTGTCTGGAGAGGCTCCGCTACCCTCGGTTCTCCTACTCCAGCCAAGTTGTTTAGTAGCTTCCATGCCTGTCGTCCATCCGCAAGATCAAGGTTGATACAAGTCTCCTACAATTTCTTGAGTGATTCTTCTGACACATTGTCTCTCATCAACGCAGTGAGTTTATTGTAGGCTCGTCTCGTCTCTTCTGTTTTATGCCTGGCGCTGTCTGACAAGATGTGCCAACTTTCGTGACCAAAAAGACCTGTATTTGTGCTTCCCATTGGTCCACGGAATGGCCCTGCGAGCCGCAGATAATAGAGCCGTCACAAAGAGTCCGTATGTTACGTTAATGTCCTCAAAATCAGTGTCAGAGCGCGTACGACGTAGTGTGGAAAATTTGCCTTCGCGTACACCCACTTACGTCTAGGGCAAACATTCCTCCGTGTGGTTCCAAGATCGATTGTAACCATTTGAGGCAAGTGATCTGATCCGCAGACACCACGCACAAATCTGGTTTCGACTCCCCTCCATGCCCGGAGTGAATGAATGTTGCTGGGAAGTCTTCATCATTTAGGAGGACCAGAGTTGTTTCGTCGCATAAGTCGAGCACTTTCCGTCCCGAGGGGTCGGTTGTAGAACAAACTATTACCTATATTTTGGCATTGAAATCACCCGCCACCACTGTTCTGGTGCTTGAGAGGCTATTGCCATCGAGCGTAAAGACACTTCGCTGGGAATTATAGACATTTAGGCATTCAAATCTCTGTCCGTCAACCATGAGTGTGTCGGTTCCACCGCATTCCCGTGAGGCGGATCTCTTTACACGAGCAAGTAAAGAATTCCTGACAAAAGTGACTAACTTCTGATCGGCTGAAACGGAACTCTCTCATGCACTCTGTGCGGGAACATCCAAGGAGGTCGATTTTCCCCAGAATAGAGCTGCAATTGCCCCAGGGCTCATCGCTCTCGTGTACGTTTTTTTTTGGTATACATTAACGACCTGACCGAACACCTCAGGTGTCGCTCACTACTGTTTGCGGACGATTTGTTAATCTGGAAGACCGGGAGATCTGCAGCGGCTCTGGATGCGGTACTCCAACGTGACATGGTCACGGTTTCGTGCTACACACAGTTTGGATCCTCTTCACTCTTGGTAAGGACGTATACAAAGAAAACATTTCTCTCTCAATCGATGGTATAGCTTTGAAGATGGAAGCCAAGCCAAAATACTTGGAAGTTAATGTGGACCCAAAGCTGGGTTTGTCTGATCATGTGATATTAGTGAAAGAACAAGCCTCGGAGAGCCTCAAGGGGTTAAACCGACCAAGGGGAAGCAAGAGCAAACGTTTTACGGGTCTCTACATTGGTTCTGTAAGGGGGAAGATGGAATACTCCTCACTTGCACAA
Source organism: Biomphalaria straminea (assembly GCA_021533235.1). Lineage (NCBI taxonomy): Eukaryota > Metazoa > Mollusca > Gastropoda > Planorbidae > Biomphalaria > Biomphalaria straminea. The sequence goes on from JADKLZ010000167.1 coordinate 19,583,802, forward strand.
GTCTACGCTTCGCGAACGTCTCTAGCGGGGCTTGCTTGAGTCAGTGCAGAACCAAGCAATTAGACTCATCTGTGGTACATTTCGTACGACGCCAATTGCGGCAGGCGAGGTCATATCCAATCTTCCACCACTGAGATTACGAAGGTGTGACAAGTAGGTCAAAGATGGTGGCCGTTTAGGTGTCTAGGGGGTTTAGATAATTTGAGGACCTTGACTTGCACATAAACTAACAGGCACAGCGTTATAAATGCAGGCAACAAATACTTTTTATGTAAAATATATGTACAGTTTAATAATAAGAATGAAAATAAGTAAAAGGTAAAATGCTGTACAGTGTTAGGGCGGGGCCTAATTATTTACATAAATGGGGCTATCATCATAAGATATGAGAACCAAGTGGTCTGAGTGTCATTAGGCTGGTTGCTTAGCTTTAAGTCCTATGCTGCTCTGACGAGACTGGTATGGCTGATGCTGAGTTGTCTGTGGGTGGGCTGGCGTGATCGATCCTAGCGCACGGGACAGTCCAACTATACGTAGCTGCAGGGACGGGTCTTCTGGCAAGCGGTTGTTGGTCGGACTCCTCTGAGAAGTAAGTAAGGCTGGTATCAGATCTGGTGTCAGCAGACTGGTAACAGCGTTACGAGAATAGGGCTTCCTGTAGGAGTAGCCTGTAATGAAAGCTGCAACGAGAATCGTAGATCGATTAGCCACAATGCTGACACTGGGAGGTAGACGCCTTTTCGTGAAGGACATCTTCAGAATGATTAAATAGAAACCATAATCTAGTTTCACAATAGTAAGGGGAGTTTATCAATTAAATATTACATCTCATCAGGGGAGACAATAATAATAATAATAATAATAATAATAATAACCAAATTTCGATGCCTACATCCCAAGTCCTCCACCATAAGGTTATACCTGCCCAGAAAGGATGGAGGCCGTGGATTGCAGAACATCTTCAAACTGTGTAAGATGCAAGTATCAAAAATACGATCAAAACTGCACGCCTCCAGAAACGAACTAATTTCCTTCCTACGCAGGTACGACTCCGATGCGACCCCTCTGAACCTACACAATGTTGATGTTAATATCGGACTGGACGACGCAGGGCATGAGATTCGTCAATGGGAAGAAAAAACACTCCACGGAAAATTTCCGGCTTTATTACATGGGGACAACATTGACAAGACCGCTACCTTAGCGTGGCTCAAAGCAGGTCATCTCTACCCTGAAACTGAAGGCTTTGTTACAGCAATACAGGACAGAGTAATTAGGACAAAAATTACGAGAAACATAACCAAGTTGCAAAGCTAATACACCAGCACTTGGCTTTGACACACAATTTGATCGGGAAGGATACTCCTCCTTATTACAAATACTCACCACAAGAGATTCTCGAATCTACTGATTATCTGCTGTACTGGGATAGACCTATTTTGACCGACAAAACAGTTGATTTTAATCGCCCTGATCTGCTGCTCATCGATAAAAAGGAAAAAGTCGCTACCATTATCGACATTGCAGTACCACTATCTCACAACTTAAGAAAAACTGAGTTAGAAAAACAACGAAAATATGGGAACCTAGGCTTGGAGATTAAGCGTCTATGGAAGCTTTCTAAAACAACAATATACCCCATTGTCATTTCAACCGAGGGGATAATAACAACTGACCTCACAGATACCTTCAAGGCCCTTGGCATTCCCAGGAACATTCTCGTTGCCTGTCAGAGGGCGGTACTGCTGCAGACCTGCCACATCACCAGAAAATTCCTCAGTGGAAACTGATAAAGGGACTACAATGAATTTTGTTTCCCTTTAACGAAACCCGACCCTGGCTGCGCCAGAGAAAGAATACTCGTTCTTTTATCATAATAATAATGAAGTCTCACAAAGGGAAACAACCAATAGTAAAGTAATATTTGATGTGAAGAAACTATAACTTAGTTTCACAAATATTAAAGGGAGCTAACATATACATATCTTGCATCTTATCAGGGGAGAATACAATACTAGTGATAGTGGAGAGTCTCCTAAATGGAGATAAATAGTCAACAGTGATGTACACCCGCCAAGGTGAGATCATCCCGAGTAGCTATAATAACGAGATGAAAGGGAAGGGGGGGAGATGGCTGATGGTCAGTGACCAGGTTGCCATTGTTTACATCGGGCCGTGTGGCCTGAACAATAGAGTACGTTTGAATGGAGACAGCGCCCGGTCAAGGGACACGATCTATAGAAGTTAAAATTTAATATAAGGAGAGATTATTTCTATAACTCTTCCAAGCATAGTACTATCGAGCTAGCAAAATCAACACGGTGGTCAGCCGAGATAAGATAATGATAGGACAGGATAAATAAGATAATGTATATATGGTTTTACCTAAGTAATATAATCTGGCCGACAGGCCGATAGATAGAATATAGAAATAGTCACGACATTCCTTGTCACGGAATAAGCGTAAATATATACTTGGTAATAATACATGTTACATAAATATTATGATAGTTCCCGGTCAAGGAATTTATCAATGATAATATAGTGGGCTCGGGGCGAGCGGTAAATTAATAGTAGCTAAAGAGCTAAATACATGTGGCAAGAATCACAAATAATTCTAGTCCAGATAAAGTGGATGACTTTGACTATTTGGTCGTACAAGTCATGATAATAAAATATAATACATAAAGTGACTACTTACATAATCCAAGATAAGAATTACACAAATATGTACACAAATATAATGCACTAAATAAATGCACAAATATATAAATACACATAGTAAGTAATAGGCTATTAAACACATCCAAAGGCTTACCACCGAATCCAAAAGTAAGGACAAAAAAAAGAATGAAATGGATATAGTAAATGAAAGCTCGTAAAGCTCAAACCGAGATGTGAATCCTTTTTCTCAGCTTCTCAGAATGCGAATGACAAGAAAATAAGAAATTATATCTCTTCCATACGCGTGGGTCAGGAGGTGGGGCATAAGGGGAAAGATATACTCTCAAATGTGACAGACTGACTGGCTTGCTTAGATAAAGAGATCCCTGTTTGATCTAGCCGCACGTTTCCGGCGTAGACACAGGGATAGGTACTTGAAAGAGCAAATGTGGTCACCTCGGGAGGGGCACGACCTGTGGTGGCGCCAGTCATCTCTTTGAACAAAGATAAAGCCGAAGATATCGTAAGCCAAGGAATAATTCACATAGGATGGGCCCAACGTGGAGATATAATAGTCGGGCTAAACATAGTTGAATGTTTGAACTATCCCCGGTCAAGGGCAGATTAGCGATAAGTGGCCTTTGTTGATAGCTTGACTAGACAAGTGTTAGCTTAAGAAAGCTCAAGATGACGTCGAAGTCTGGCGAGAGGTATGGGGGGGAGGTGGTAATAGGGCCTTTTGTTGTGGGTGTGCCAAATTTACGTGAATAAAATGGAACACTAAAATAAATTAATTAATCCTTTTTACCGAGTGATACCATAAGTGGGCGAAATTTATTTTTGTCACAGAAGGGAGAGGGCCGTTATGATTGCTTTCGAAAAATTCAATCGGCTGGAAGAAGGCAGCCCTGTCAGAAAGCTGGTCGATAACTGGCAGGGCGGGGATCGGCTGAAACGGAACTCTATCATGCACTCTGTGCGGGAACTTCCAAGGAGGTCGATTTGCCCCAGAATAGAGCTGCTCTTGCTCTACACGTGGCTTCTTCCCCGGCGAATGTTCCTGGAATCCCGGAGGTGAGAGGAAAATTACTTGACCCTGAAGTCAACAAGAAATGCACAAAAGCTGTCCAGAGCGTGGCCAGGAAAACTATCGCCCAGTACCCGGAAACCAATATTACAGTGTACACCGATGTTCCACGAGAGAGAACCTAGGACAGAAAAGTTCTGAGTATGATGTGGTGGTTCGATCCCTGGCGCGACTGAAAACGACGAAATTCTTGGATCGAGTTGTTCGGGCATGAGTAACTACGTAGCAGAAATGGTAGTAATTCAAAACACAGTAGAGTATATCGAAGAACGACTTAATGAGAACACAGCGCAGCCCAATGACATTGTGTTGTTCACAGATTCCTTATCGACTATACAAGCCATTGAAAGCTCTGCCGAGACGCGTCCGGAACCACTGGAAAAAACACTGGCGTGCGTGGAAAAACACAGAATTCGGACGACATTCCAGTACATTCTAGGTCACGTGGGTGTGAAAGGTAATATGAAAGCTGACTTATTAGCATAGTTCGGCACTAAGCTAGGTCCTGTGGATGAACCACAAACATTTGAGCAGGCTCGGGCGATTTTTGAAGATTGGACAAGGGAAAGGTGTCAAAAAGAGTGGGAAAGCGTTAATACTGGCAAGGAAGTGAGGCAAAACCTAAATGGGCCATCTAAATTGGACGACTAGTGGGCAGCTAAACAGGCAGGGCCAGGTAACAATTGCTAGGTACAGAACTGGGGATTGCCCAATTGGTGCCTATTTTGCTAAATTTAAACCGAACGTAAACTCGCGATGCCGTCACTGCCAAGAAGACGTAGAAACAGTAAACCACGTACTTTGCGAATGCGCAAAACTCCAACCCAAAAACGGCCATTCGAGTGAAATAGAAACTGGTTTGTGTGGCGAGTTGGCCTTGTACGGAAACAGGGAAACTCTGCAGCGGACTGCCGCCTTCCTTGTCCATGTAATAAGAGAATAGTGTTCTCAACACGGTGCCCAATGAGTGAGAATCTCACGGTAACCATGGCCGCGGGCACGTTGCTCTGCCTCATCGTGGCGGTCGCGTGGAAACGAATACCAGAGGAAGTGACTAGGCGAAGGAGTAACAAACATTACTCCCGTGGGGGAGCCCACGGTTGGACGAGAGTCTACCCCTTCACTGTGCGGAGTTGAAAGAAAGCTCCAACGACCCTGTCACAAATCCTAACCCTCAAGGGACCGTTACATCAAAGGCAAGACCCACACGGTTAGCTTAGTATGTCGTAGGAAAATGGCGGCGACCCCCGGTGTCAACTTGGCCTTTGGCCATGATTTCTAGTCCATCTGCCCGGAGTGTCAGTTATACCGGAAAAAGCAATGCCCTATAGGCATTGACTCTGGTCTCTACCAGACAGAACGGTGGTTCACGCAAGTTTGTTTTTCTTTCCTGTTTGGCGAACAAACAGGTTTCTTTTCAAACTTAGAGCTCGGAGAGCTTTCTTTAACTATTTTATTTTTTAATAAATTTGCACATCGTGGAAGTGTCATCTGTTCCTTTGTCAAATGTGTTATGCTTTTGGTAAAGACAAAGTTGAATTAGCCACCACTTTGTCAATAGTTTAAAGGTAGGTCTACTTTTATGTATCATTGGCCTTCTAGTACACCTTCCCCGCAAAAAAATAAAGATAGTTATTTCCATTGTACAAAAATTTTTAAGCAAGAAGCATTTCCACATGAATTAATTGAATGTTATACACGTCTATTAAATAGCTTTTCTGTTGCTTCTTAAAATTTCCTGTACTCCTCCATGGCTCCAGACATTGAAGATGCATTTTTATATCCGAACTCGACATATAAATTCAAGCTCACTCCTTTCTAGACATTTTAAGATATTAAGTATATCTAGATCGTTACAGCTTTTTTTCTTCCATTAAAATCTTATTATTTATGAATCTGATCAGTGTTTGCTATGTCAGGCGTGCTGTCAAACAAAATACAAAGGTTTACAGCAATTCTGACCCTTATATGTTATACGTGGTTTTCAAAAAAATGTCTAAACATTTCAACATTAGTACACTTTCAATTAGGGCCTTTATTCGAAATTTCCATCACCTTAAGGAAATTGTATATTCAATAAAGACACGTCGTTAATATGGTCACGAAATATCAAATATTCAGATATCATAGAAACAACTTGTGCAATTTATCTTTCGATTGTTTTTCTTCTTTACATCAATCATATCAACGACTTTCTTGTCAATTGTATTAGTAGTCGAATTCTCTGGTTTTCCTATTGTCCTTTCCTGATGACTATTCTTCATACGTTTTTTTGATATTCCACTTATTAAATTAATTACATAATTTCTATAGCATTAGTTGAGAGTAGTTGACAACAAAAGAAATGCAATTTCTTAATATTACGTGAGTAAACCATCCAAAACAGGAATTTCGGAACCATTCTTTTAACAACTGGCGTACTTTTCTTGTTGCTCAGGATAATGTTTTGCGCAATTCATTTGAAAATGAGTAAAATAGTTAATATATATTGGTAAAATATTTAAGTTATATCATTCGACTAATTTATTGTAATATTTCCTTTACATACAACATCTGAAATTACATACCCAACTTCAGAGATCTCAATTGCTAACTTATTACCTTCCCAATTCTACAACATTTACAATAATTACATCTGAGATTTCAATAATATTGTATGCCTGAAGAATGTCGTCATTTGTTCAATAGTGACTATTGGCTGGTATCCTGATAATACGATGCTAGCCACTATTTCAATAGATTCAATAAAAACATTCTAAAAAATCAAAGCAGTGTTTATATAAGTACAGCTACCATACAGGCGAAAGTAAGGTTTCAAATCTGCTTTTGATATGAATTATGATGTAACGTTTTGGATATTTTGTAGAATTTCAATTAAAAAAATAAAATTCAAATCTGTTTCGCCGAAATATTTTTAAATTTATATAGATCTATTTATCAATTGTGAATAATATGTTGCAATATTCATCCACTGACAATTTTTTTTAAATTTTCAGTTATTCCGAAATGGCTTTTTTTACTTACCCTAACGGGTGTCCCTCTGTAATAAAAATATTTTTCGCCCACTCAAGGTATCACTCGGGCCTAAGCATTTAATTAATCTATTTAATACTTTATATATTTATTTTATTTACTTAGCCCATATGGTGCTAAAACACGCTACCGCCCCCTTATCCAAACCCCCCTCCTCTCTAGGCATCGATGTCACGTTGTATTTCTTAATCTGACACATGTGTCACCAGTCTCTCGGCAAGAATAAACTCCCCTTTTTGATCTTGGCAAATATCCGTCGCCAAGCCCTTTCACTGGACCGACAGGGACAAAAACGGAGTTAACATCCTCTCTCGTCAGGTGACACCTTTCCTTACCCTTCCCTTTCGGAAGAGGCTAGTCGCTTCAAAGGACCCTTTTAACTCGACAACAATGATCGTCTGGCGCTGGCAATCTCTATTGTCCTAGACAAACCTTCTTCATCGTCTAACCACCTTGGAGGGACAAGAGACACAAGCCGATAATTTCCTAGTCTTACAATGGCGTCCACGTGATGTGTCTATCTACCGGAAACTATTAAGGTTAAGCGATTATCTCTTTGCCTAGAGACGGACAGTCTAGACACCTTGGAGGCCCCGCCCACGGATCCACGTGAAAAAGAGACAGGATTTCTTAGCCCAGTCTCATTTTCATTCTGGAGAGCTGAGAGGAAAGATTCATATCTTTGTTTGAGCTCTACGCTTATTCATTTCTTATTTCCTTACTTTGGATTCGGTGGTATGTAGCTTTGGAAGTGCTTAATAATCTTTTACTTAGTATGTATATATTTGTGCATTTATTTACTGCATTATATTTGTGTACATATATGTGTATTTCTTATCTTGGATTATGTAAGTAGATCACTTTGTGTATTATATTTTCTATCATGATTTTTCCGACTAAATAGTCAAAGTCATCCATTTTATCGGAACTAGAATTTGTTAGTAATTATTGCCACGCGTATTTAGCTCTTTGGCTATAACTATTTATTGCTGATAAATTATCGCTCAACACGAGCCCTAGCGTATCTATATATTATTGATGAATTCCTTGACCGGAAACTATCATAATGTTTATGTAACATGTCTTATTACCAAGTATGCATTTACGCTCATTCCAGGACTAGGAATGCCGTAATTATTTATATATTCTATTTTATTGGCCCTGTTAGCCAAAACATATTAATTAGGTAAAACCGTGTATACATCATCTTATTCATCTTATCTTAACATTATCTTATGTCGGCTGACTGCCTTGATAATTTTGCTGGCTCACTAAAACTGCGATTGGAAGATATATATATATATAAATTATCTCCCCTTTTCTCATTGTACCTTGATGAGAATCGCGTCCCTTGAACGGGCACCATCTCCATTCAAGCTCGCTCTATTGTTCATGCCCCACGACCAGATGTAAACAATAGCGACATGGTCACTGACCATCAGCCACCCCCACCCCTTTCCCTTTCATCTCGTTATCTACCGATATATCTAAGCGATATGCGTAATGATCTCACCGTGACAGGTGTGTCTTACATTTTAATACTACTTGTTATTTCCCTTTAGGGGATTTCCCATTGTTATGGTTGTCTCCCTTGATGAGATGCAATATTTATTTGATTAACTCCCTTTGGTATTTGTGAAACTAATTATAGTTTCTATACATCAAACATTTTATTACTATTTGTTATTTCCCTTTATGGGGCTTAACCATTATTATTGTTATCTATCCTGATGGGATACAATGTTTATTTGATTAACTCACCTTGCTATTTGTGAAACTAGTGTATGGTTTCTTTATAACATTCTGAAGATGTCCTTCACGGAAAGGCATCTACCTCCCAGTGCCATCATTATGGCTAAGCCGATCTACGCATCTCATTGCAGATTTATCTATAAGCAACTTCTACTTGGAGACCTATCTTCTTAACGCTGATACGAGTCTTCTGACACCAGATCTGAAGATACCAACCTTACCTAATAATTACCAGTGCCCAATCAACAAAGCTCGCCAGAGACCCGTCACTGACCACGAACCGTTGGTTCGGAATCTGGATCAATTACGCCAGCCCACCAGCAGATAGCGTCAGCATCGGTCACACCAGTCTCGCCAGAGCAGCGCAGGACTTAAAAGCTAAGCAACCAGCCTAATGACATTCAGACCACTTGGTTCTCATATCTTATGATGATAGTCTCATTATATGTGAATAGTTAAGCCCCATCCTAACACTGTACAGCATTTTACTTTTTACTTATCTTTTCTCTGTAAATAAACCTGTACATATTTTGCATATAAGAATTTGTTGCCTGCATTTTAAGCGCTGTGCCTGTAAGTCTTATGTGCAAGTATAGGTTCTCACATTCTTAAAACCCCCTAGACACCTAAAACGGCCAAATCTTAACCTACTTGTCACACACACCCCCATCCCGAAAAATAAAATCCTAGCCACGATCATGATTCACCTATCCTGGATTTCTTGACGGAAAGGGAGAATGAGGAATTAGTTACTCATTAATTAGCTATTAAGAGGGGAAAATCGCTCTATAAGTTGTAGATATTGTCTTTGAAAATAGTATTTTAAATTATTTTCCTGTTAAAAAAACACAGCTTTATGTAATGCTGTTGGCGACTTATATGTAACGCATTATATGATAATATATTCAGGAGCTGCCTGCACGTTTGAAATAGTAACTTTTTGTTTTCATTTTTTTTAACTTCTTTAAGTAAATGTACTGTTTTTTTTTTTTGTTTAATCTTTACAGGCTAACTGCGTTTGTTGGAAAAACCTTGGCTGTAGCAGGTGAAGAAGATTATTGGGAATTAGAACTATATATTGCCAAAGAATGGGCAGCTAAAATTGTAAATTTTATTTGCAGTAGACAAAATACAACAACAGGAGCTTTTGAGCCATTGGAGAATGAAATAGCTTTCGACAGAAAAATGGTAATTTTTTTTAAAAGGTTGTTTCTTTGTTGTTGGTGTTTCAAATACAGTATTTTTACTTCAAAATATCATATTATAGCCTTGTATTTTGTTAATTTTTTAAAGGCATCTTTGAGAAAAATGAAATCTGATGTAATGATAACACAAACAGTACCTTTAACAGCTTATATTCTTATTGCGTTGGAGAAAATGTCTAAATTTGTTGAGGTAATCTTTTGCATTAAAAAATAGTAAATCTATTTTTCAAATTAGATATAAATTATAGCTAATGCACAGTAAGATATGCTTGTAATGATATTTATTACTGGATATATTTAAGGTAGCCAGATTAAGTCATTAATAGAAGCAGGCCAATTGTAAAAATCATAGAATATAAATTTCGTGTCTATTATTTTTTTATTTTTCAGAAAAAAATATTTACGTAGTTTGTTTTTTTTTCACTTAGGGGACAACTTGTTTAAATACTGCAAAAAGAAATGCAGTCAAATATTTACAAAGTCAAGTCAATTCATTGAGCAAGGATGAAATCTTTTACATGGCCATAACAGCATATGCATTGTCTTTGACATCTAATGCTTTTGACATAGTTAATGAGCTGTGGAAATTGAAGAGAAATGATTGTAAGAATGTTTAAATAGGTTTCTAGTGTAGTATAATAAATTTTAATGTAAAATATTAGATGTAAGATATATTAATAAATATTTTCTATATTTAGCTGATTTTACTTACTTTGCGGACCAACTGGTCTACGAGAATCCATCCGCTATACAAAACAACGTAAGGTATTTGATGCCTCGTCAGGAACTTCTCAATGATGCTTATGCTGTTCAAACAACAGCCTATGCACTTCTGGCTCACATTACAGCAAACAAGGCAGATAAGTTAGAGCGCGACATGACTATGACTTGGCTGAACACTATGAGAAACTCTTTTGGAGGGTTTTCCTCTACTCAGGTAATGATTAGACACCACTCAGCAAGGAGACATTATTAATGCAGGGATATTATGCGAACTACATTAATTATCAATATTATCCCGCTGTTTTTTTTTTATTTCAAGTATATCTCATTTTTCAGGATACAATAGTGGCAATAGAAGCACTAATGGAATATACTAGACAAGATCAAAAGCGTAATGAATCAGATATGTCAATAGACCTTCAATCAATGGCATCCCCTGGCTGGAAGAATAGTGTATACATTGTCAGAAATAATTTCACGCAACTTTATCAAATTCCTGTAAGTTAGAGTAAATCATATTGATATTTCTATGGCCAGAGTAAATCATATTGATAGTTCTATGACCAGAGTAAATCATATT
>JADKLZ010000167.1:19629971-19640702 GCA_021533235.1 Biomphalaria straminea
CTGGAGAAAGATGGTTGGTGGCCTATGCCCCAGTAGGGACCACAGGCTGAGATGAGATGAGATGATGACTTGAGGTCAGGCTTTTCCCTGAACGAGGAAAAGTTGTGTCAAAGAGATACTGCTCAGAAGGGAGCTAAATCTCAGCACAGTCAACTTGTTACGAAAAGAGTTTCAGAATGTCTCGGTTAATTAACTTGCAAAACAATATAGTAGAGTCATGAAACTTGGCGCCTACTAGGAAAGGGAGAGTGGACTTTCAATGTTAGATTCCTTCTCTACCGTCTGCTGTATTTATATTGATTTATATTTAAAACGAAGTTTCTTATATACTTTCTATAGTGCAACGTTAATTATTAATGTATTTGGCAACTTCTCGAGAATTAAAAATGGAGACTTCGTATATATTTACTAGGACCTGTTTATCTGGAACTTTAACACACATAGGGGCCACAAGCAGAGATGACCGAGATGATGATATACAGATAGCGATAAACAATCTCTAAATTTTAAAAAAAGTTAAACTCTATTAAATGACGTCGAAACAGGAAGATGCAACAACACATAAAGCTGTATGTTACATTCTTAGAAAACGATACAATGATCATTTGTGTTTTTTTCTTTTTTACTTTTAAAACTCATGAAGTCAAGACGAGGATACCAAATTTAGATCCACTTAGAGAAGCTGCTCTGGCATATGTGTATGTTATGTAACAGAACAAAGAGTTTAGCTTTTGTGTACACATCGTGCGGATAGTCTGATTCACTTTATCTATTGGGATACTTCATCATAATATGAACCAGGCATTTGATCTGATTACTTAAACACAGTATCAAGCGAAGCTTTTATTACACTGAATAAAGTTTCTTTAACAATGGGAGAAACAGATCTGAACAGAAAGTTACAATCACCTAACAAAATAAAAGGTTAACATTTTCATTTACAATCTATCTTTTTTATTACTAGATGAATCGATTTATTTTTTAAATTATCATCTTTTTTGTTCACGTCATTATTGATTATTCAAAGGGACTTAATGCATGCTATCTGTAGAAAGAAAAACCCGAGCAAAGCCGGGTAAAATTTAGCTAGTATATATATATATGCTGTACACACGTTTATGCATCGGGTTAGGGTTTACTGGGCGTTAGGGTTAGGGTTTGGAAAAAAATCGCCCCCCACCCACTCCAAAGTTCTGGATCCGCTGGTCTACTCTCAGGTTTGACTTTAGAAGTACTTTAATTAATATCACAAATTTACGTTAAAATAATAATTTCACTGGATTGTTCCTTTTAATCTTACTTCCATTTCCGGATATTTATCTATATATATATATATTTCCGGATATTATTTTTTTTACTTTACTTTTACTTTACACAATATTTTAATAATTTCCCGAGATTTCCAGGACTTTTTCGTAGTCCTATATTTAATAGCATTTCAGGGGATTTCCAGGGGCTCCTGGTAAATCAAGAGGCCGCGGGAAATCTGTTATATGTTATAAAATGGTTTAATTTAATAATTTATACACCTAAAAATTAGCACGGGTCCAAAAAAGTGCGGGACCCACTGCGGTTGCATATGTTGCAGTGCCTAAGGCCTGCCCTGCTAAATGAAGATGTTGTTTTGTGTACCTGTGATGTCCTGTAAATAAATATCGTTGTCCTCGTTGATTTGCCTTCCCTTGAGTTAATGCAATATACATATTTATATAAATATATACGCACGTTTATGCATAGGGTTATGGTTTGGAAAAAAATCGCCCGGCCCCACTCCAAAGTTCTGGATCCGCTAGTGTATTAGGCCAATTTATAATGTAAAAGTAATAGATTTAGGCTTATAAAGTTGACTACAAGTTGAAGTTTAAGCAAAATATGTTTGTTTGAAAAAGAACTATTTATGTCATCTATTTATATGCCTCTCTCTCTCTAAGTATAGACGTTATTTTTATAAGGGGTTATCTATTCTTCAGTCTCGAAAGACAATGGATGCGCCCAGATGAATCACTGGTTATTATTCATGCCCTTTTTTCTGTCTTGGTGAGACTTATAGATCTAGTAAAACTGAACACTTTGTATCTGCAGCTGTCAAATCATTTACTAGCCATTGTAATCCTTATTGCAAACAGGCAGTGAAGCCGCATCGTTCGCGAACATCAGCTCCTTATTCAGGATACGTCATCCCTTCAATTTGATCAAGCCAGTTTAAGAAGCCTTCCATCCGATCTACTGTGGATATATATTCCATCTTCCAGAATTGCATAGGAGCTATCGAGTACAAACTAAAAGTAGATGCAGAATAGTGTTACAGCCGAAACACATCCTTCTTTTAGCCCGCTCTTGATGGATAATAACCTAAACTAAATAATAAAGTGTCAAACTGTACAGTTCCTATCATGTAAAGCAGACACTATTTTCAATTGCTTATTCAGACATTCAATTTTCTCTGCTTAAGTATAAGCACATTGCTAAGTAAAGATCAAATTTCTGTTACTTTCTACTCAAGTCACTCAAGAGAAATTATATTTAGAAATGATTGTCACTAACTTTTAAATCGAAAGTGATTTACCACAAATGAGATTATCTTTAAATTTCACCAATTACATTCTTTTTTTTTTCTACAAATGTTTCACTTTAAATTGTCATTGGGAAATAATATGTAAAATTTACCTTAAGTAAGTATTATATTTAATCCTATTTCAACAGTTTATTTCAATTCAATTCAGTATGAGAATTGTAGAAAAATTGCTCTGTGGTAATTGCACTGTGATAGAGCTGGGATCAGCTTTTAAGATGCTGTTCTTTGTTGTAACTATTTTAAAGTATATATTTATAACTAATTTGAATTTCTTTTCTTTTTTTTCTCAGTTACTTATGGTTTTTGAGGATTGTACATCAAATAGAGGAACAAATTTTATCTGCTTCCAATTAGACAAACAACATGGAAAAGTGCTATTGTACTGAGTAGAAAATATATGTCATTTATAGTCTCTTGTATCATTGACTTATGAAAACAAAATGCAACAGCAAATTATCAGTTCACACATTCTAAAATGAGGAAAAGCACTGTAAGCTGCATTAATTAAAAAATGCTCTAAAACTGAAATACATCTACTAAATGTTCTTTCTCAGGATAATAAAAAAAATGCTGAAGTGTGCATCTTGCTCTTGTTAAATCTGATTTGTGGACTAGTGGGAAGAGGGAGAATGCAAACTCAAGCCTAGGTGTGCCACCCAGTCAAATAGCTCATGTTGACATGAATAAAATAAAGAAATCTGTAGCTAAATTTTGTTCTGGAAATGAATACATAGGTCAAAAGGTGAGCATGAAGATATAACTCACTCTATCTTTTTACAAATCCAATTACAGTTATAATGAATGAATTATGGATCATATTCTAATTGTGTTTTATGAAAAAAGAATACATCAGAAATTTAAATGGTCATTTTCATTTTGATAAAAGATAATTATATTGATTTACAAACTAATTAAAGTCATCAAATATTCATTTTTTCGTTTTGTTTTTTTAAGTATTATTGATTAAGCTTGTAGGTGATCTGAACAGTACAATATTTATATTAACTCTGTAAAAATATACTTTTTTTTTTTAATACATTGAGAAATAAAAAAACAAGTTTGTTATATTTAACATAGAAAATACAGTTTCCCTATTATTTAGTAGAACATTATAAAAGTATAAAAATATTTGATAAATTGAACAAATTGTTTTGTGAGCATACCTGCATAATTAATATTTGTTTTTACCATGCCACATTGACATAGCAAGTAGTAATAATATATATGAAAAAACTATTAAATTATTATAGACTTTGTATGGGAATTTGTCTTTAGCTTGACTGAAAGACAAAGGTTGAGTAATCCAATAAGTTTTCAGTTGTATGCTCTTTAAAAAGACAGTATAGTTATTAAATTCTTTTTAGTAGGCTAGTTGGCTGTATACAGATTACATTTACATTTGTAGTTACAAAAAAAAAGTTTAGTAATTGAGAATCTAACAAGTTTCAAAGTCTATTTATTAAAAGTCTATTATGCATTGAAAAAATAATAATTTAGAAATAATTTTACAAATTACTTTGTGACAAATATTATTTGTTATAGCAATAATGCTCAAGTCCTCATAAATTGTAGTTTTGAAATCATCATAGCAAAGACAACATAATATTCATGAGCTTTCAGCTAACAGCAAGATACAGGTAGGTAGGTATTATGGAGCACAATCATTCTCCTTCAACTCAGTGGATCACAGGTACTGGACAAGTTCTTATACTGTTATTGGAATAGAAACAACATACATTAAATTAAAACAAGTCACCAATTCAATGTTAGTTACATATAGTACCAAACTTACCAAACTTACATATGATTAAGTGCTTTATGGATAAAATCAATTTTGAAAACATATAACAAAACAGTTATTTAAATGGTATATTAAGACAAAGGTTTGACATAATAAATGTTATGAGAATTTATTATGAAACAAAAATAGATGCACACAAATATTAGAAGAAAAAAAAAAGTAATATCTTGAGTGCTTTTATACAAATGTTAGCTTTAATCATGTATCGTTTTTTGTAATGCACAATTATAAAACAAATTTTCTCATAGATAATAACAATTATTATTATTATTGTTATTATATAATCTTTGACATTATAAATTATATATCACATTGAATGGAATGTAGTTATAGAAAAAGCTGTACTGAGTATTTGAACAAAACATTTTGAAAATCATAGTATTGCATACATAAAAATATGGACATTTCTTTGCAAATTTAAAGGGAAAACTTGAAGACCGTTTTTATTCTTTTTTGCACTTGTTGCTTTGTAAATGATGAAGGCAGTCTGAACTAGTTAGAATTGTGCTTTCTTGGCAACATCTATTGTTAAAAACATTAAAGACAATTTTTCGAAATTAAAAAAAAAAGAAATACTGGGGAAATTCTAGGAAAATTCCAATTTTGGAAAACAGTTAGACACTGCTGTATTTTTTAATCCAGTGATTTAGATTGTTTTTTTTTTGTCTATGTGCTCTTCAGTCATCTACTAATTTGATAAGATTAAGAGTATTAAATTTTAAACTGCCCTACTTACTGAAAGTTTCAGTTAAAGTGTTTCTGGCATCCATGCTGTTGATAATCTCTTAGGAATAAGAAAGCATCATTTCTGCTTGAAATCCACATCTACGGAAAAGAAAAAAAATTGCTTTTAATGTGAGCAATTAAAAAAAAAATTGTTATTTAAAAAATCTCTAAATATGTATAGTAACTTAATTCAATGAATCATGTAAATACTTTCTTTAATCATTTTCTCAACTCATCTAACATCATTCCCACAATATATTTATTTCTTACCCAAGAAAGTATAATTTTAAAGAAAACACCTTCGATAAAAAAAAAGATAATAAACTGATTCTTTATCTGGCTAAAACAGTATTATGACTTTAAAAAATATGTTTTATAATAATAAATTTTCTATCTACTTATTATCTATATAAAAGGCTTTGTACAATATTGAAAATAAGTCTACTCTCATTATTTCAAGTATAATGTCACATAGTGGCTTAGACTGAGTATATACTATTGAAATTATGTTTTTTTACTTTGACCATGTATGAAAGGAAGAGGAACTAAAAATACATTATGATGTAAGACAATTAGAAATTAGCTAACTTTAGAGGAAAAGAATGACAATATGCTTTACAATATAAAATTTTTGTGCTATTTATATCAATGCTTATAAAGTCCATTCAAATTATGATATAGTAAAGGTTTTCGCTGTATAAAGTAGAAAGTTATTGGGAAACTAGAGGGGCCATTTTATATGCATCAATTGCACCTAGTCTAGATTTAGGTAGTAAAGGTTTTACTTTCATGACTCTATTCAGTCTATTGCTTACAGGGGCGTAGCTGGGGGTTCGGGGGCCCGGGGGGATCGACCTCTTTGGGGGCCCCTTGCATTTTGGCATTCGACATGACATAATGTACGCAAAAAATATATAAGCCCATGATTAAATTAGTTCAGTATATCAATAAACTTAACAAAAAATATCATTAAGACTCTTTTAATAAATAATACTGTTGTTTATTAGCTAATACACACGTGACAAATCTCAATTCATATCTCTTCACGTCGTGCATTCTGTGCAGCAAAGACATCTATAGCATCATCTACATCGATACTTTCTAGTATTTGTGACTTCAATGACATTAAAGCCTTTCTTGCGTCATTGTGCTCCTGGGATAGTTTTTGATGAACTTGAGCTTTGAGAATGACGCAAGGGAGGGGGCCTGAGTTAGCGGTATTCGGAGGAGGTTGCAAGGTTTGAGCACACGTTATTACCATATGAAGCCCGTTTCCGTAATATGTCATTTGTGGATCGTATTACTGGTTTGTTGATCAAAACTGCTCGTACATCAATGACATCTTTGAACAAGCGATTTGCCATTTATTTCATCATACAAACAGGAAAAAGTAACACAGTTTGTCATAAGCTTGTCATCATCCAACAGGTGTCTTGGTTCAAGAATAAACCCAAAGGTATCAATTTTTTCAAGCCTTTGTAATCTGTCCTTCATCATCATTTGAAATCTGTCCAGCACTTCTGTCGCAACAGGTTTGAATTGCAGTTCAATTGACAGTTCTACATTAGAACTCAACTTCCCATAAAGTCTTTTCTTTCTTCTGGTTGTTTTGATTACAGGGAATCCATAGTATTCACTACCTTCTTTTGCTTTTTCGTTGGATGGGGTGATCAGTTTCGTCAGTTTTTCGTCATTTAGCTGAAAGCATGCTCGAGTATAGAAATACTCCGATAGCATCACAGCTGCTGATGAGTAGAAGACTCAATTGACATTAATCCAACTGATCCAAAACTATTGAAACCATCGGTAACTGAAAATGCGACATTACTCAACGAACGACAGATGAAAAGCAAAGTGAAATACGATGCAAAAGCAAGACTACATAAAGATTACTCTGTCGGAGAGAAAGTGAGAGTTCGTCTAGAACAAACATGGCAGAAAGCAGTTGTCATAAAAAAAGCATTCCTCACCCAGATCTTAGATCATAAACAAACGATGGGAGAACATACAGAAGAAATCAACGCTTGTTGAACAAGGGTTTCGATCACGATATCTTTGGGTACTATGATACCGATGAAGGCAAAAAAAAGTAAACTGTTAGAACAACGAAACAGACAGTTATAGACCAACGTCTAGAGAACCTGTTGTGCCAGTCAAGACAACCAGAAATGGTCGAATTGTTAAAGTTCCTAGTAGATATCAGTTTAAGAACTTTAGTAGGAAGGATGTGATAATAACTTGAAAAGGAAGAATTTCTGGGGTTAATTTGGAAAAAAAAAAGTTGAACAATTCAATATTGCTTTTGGATTTATGCCTAACAGACGTATTCGCTAGACAGACAGACGGACACTCACTGTGGCTGCGTTATCATAGGTTTAACCAATGCAAAACTCTGTTATGTTGCCCCACCCTGGTCAACCCGAATAATGGACAATTTTAGCAGTATTAAGAATAATAATTGTTAAGAATACGCTGTATATCATACAGTTTTATTCGTGGCCAGTAGCGTCCTTAGGGAGTGACAAGTGGCGCTTGAGGGGAGCCCCTCGATCGGAGATTTTATTGTCACAAACTTGATCACCACATATTTTCCTAATACAATCCGATTGGATGTCGATGTTTTGTATACGAAATAAAATATATGGATTGGTTGCTTCCGTCTATTTGTTTTTTCCCGTTAGGCTATGGCCATGGGAGTAATTTTTAAACTTTTTTTTAAAGTTGAAAGAATTTTCTTTATGCAGAACAATTTCAATACAGTATATATAGCACTTAGCGCGGCCAATAGTAAGCCAACAAAGGCTACGCAATGTTCTATGTTTTGTAACAAAAATAAGGAAGGACCACAGTGTTAAGGCGGACATACTGTCTTGTTATGGTTACAGCGTTAGAGACAGATTAGCAGGTTAGCGTGATGTAGTAAGTATATATAGTTTATCCTTACGGGGCCCCGAACATGACACACGCACAGGGTCCCGCGCACTGCTAAGGACGCCCCTGTTCGTGGCAAAAAAGAGAGTAATATTCTTAGTTTTCGCTGGAAGCACGTTTGATCTCTTTTGAAAGTAAAATAAATCGGCAACAAATCTATTAAAGATTTGCATTTTAAAATGCAAAACTAACTTTAACTTTTCTCTTTCGGAAAAATATTTTAAAATGTACTGGTACTTGACACTATTTGTCAATCAAATATATTAATTTAGTATTTACAAACAAATTTTGGACACCCGTTTGGGGGCCCCCCTAAGTGGGGGCCCGGGGGATTTTCAAAATCGCCCCCTCCCTCCCCCCTACGCTACGCCACTGATTGCTTATAATTTACAACAATGAAGCTTAACTAAATCTGTAATTCAGCCTATGGGCAGACTGGGCTCTATTGCCTTGGTCAGCAGCCAGTCCATGAAATGGAAACTCAAAAAAAAAAAAAACAACTACTGTTGTTCAGAGCCATCCCTGACTTCTGTGCCACTGTGGACTGCATTTTGTAAAAGCCTGCACGAGCCAATTATCACTTTAAAAAATACCCTGTGCAGACTTGAGGCAATACATAAAGTTTTATTTACAACATAACAACAATACTGTGTTAATATTCATCTAGAAAATTAGTTTTAAATAAAATAACACATGTAATACTACAATTAAAATAACCTACAGGCCTACATACCATTTAAAAATAAATTATTTAGTTTAAAAAAGCAACTTACTGTTAAATGTATTTATACAGCTTCTGGCACTGGGTACAAACTCTTTTGAAAACGATAAGAATATAATGTGGCATCTGGGTAAAACTTGAATCCACTGCATGAATGGTACCAATTAAAGCACTTTAAGATACATTTAGCATCCTTTAAGCACTTCTTTTGTACTTAAAGAAAAGTTAAGACCATAATATTTAGCATAAGTCAGTAGTACTAGTAGGCCTACTACTTACTACAAGCAAGTGAGTTTGAGTAATGACTCATTGAAATAGACTACATAATATTGATCTATATACTATAGATAACATAGATCACATAGAATGTGAAGTAAAACAAAATCTGATTTACCAACTTAAAAAGAGCTTTTACATAGATATTGTTCTTACTAGTTTATATCTACAGTCTAGAGTAGTCTAGACTATATAATTAAAAACCCAAGCACTTTTTTTTTTCAAAAACAAATTATAGAAGTGTGTATGGTCTTTTTTGTAGATATAGCTTATAGCCATAGTATGGTCATTAAGTCTAGGTAAAGGTTTACTAAGTGTAAAATTACTTTTTATTAAAGTAGGGCCCTATCTATATATATTATTCTCTAAGTCACAAGTTCAAAAGTTCAAACAACAAGTAAATGGAAAGATCACATGGCGCAGCATGGTGTGAATGGAAAATGGTGTATCCCAATCCGCACTAATTTGTGAATGAAAGTGTTGTATATAATTCTCTTCTTCTCAATTTGTCATAATATTAAAAGTATTTCCAAATTATTGTGTCGTAAGACTATTGAAACTAGAACAACAATACACAGATAGAGTCTACTCTCAGGTTTGACTTTAAAAGTACTTTAATTAATATTACATATTTTGCACATTCATTCATTAGACATGATTACGAAAGGTAACTCATCTCTCTATTCCGAGATCTAGATCTAGATCTAAAACTCGAATTCAACTCTAAGATTATAGAAATTTTCTTCGCAAAGATAATTTTATGCTTTAGCACATGAACATAGTAATTATAGTCCATTCATTTCATATTTTAATCAAATTAACATTCAAAGTTGTTTTTCTAAAGCATCGTTACATGAGTGCAACTCTATTCTTAATATCGCGTAATTTAAGGTCAATTAGCCATTTTTAGCTCCATTCATAGAATTTTTCATTCATGAATTCACGCATTCGCTTTACTTATAACAAGTAAAAAGGGAAGATCCCATAGCAAAGCATGGTGTGAATGGAAAATGATGTATCCAAATCCGCACTATTTTCATTCACAAAATAGCATAGCCAATTTTTTTTTTTACTTTACTTTTACTTTACAAAAGATTTTAATAATTTACGAAGATTTCCAGGACTTATTCGTAGGCCTATATTTAATAATAAAAATTAGCACGGGTCCAAAGAAAGTGCGGGACCCACTGCGGTCGCATATGTTGTAGTGCCTAAGATCTGCCTGCAAAATAGCGGCGTATGCTATGCCGCCGGTCGACTAGTAAATAAATTTTGCTTTTAATTTAAATGGCTGATTCTCCATTACTATATTTTTTTTTAAAATGCATAATGCATAATATCTTTAAAAAAAACTGTGGATACAATTTAAAAATAGATATAGAATCTAAACGTAAATAAGATTTGGTAAAGATGAGAGTGTGTGGGCTTAGGGACTCACTATTATTTTTTTTTTAGACTGACTCACAGACTTAACTTCTATCACCCATTATATAGGCTACCAAGGTAATAAATGACACTCTCAAGACTCTTTCATTAATTGCTACTGTAACTCATATTAATAGTAGCCTATACATTGTAAAAAAAATTGTCAAATATGATGAAAAGAGAAAAAAATAGCCAAGGTGGCAGCATCATTCAAACATCGTGTTACCTGTTACCTATCCCTTAGTCTGTGAACCGTTGGGGCACCAAGCAAGACCT
>JADKLZ010000167.1:19651254-19667953 GCA_021533235.1 Biomphalaria straminea
GACTGTCCCGTGCGCTAGGATCAACCACGCCAGCCCACCAACAGACATCAGAGTGTACCTTGCTATCCACTTTTACGAGTAGTTCCATTGTCTTGTATAGCTTAGATACACTCTTGGGCTCTCCCACTACCGACTTGAGTCCCTTGTAGATAAAAAAGGGCTCAATTTTGTCAGGCTTTTCCCCTCCTCTGTGCACCTGACCACCAGAAATGATGGCCAGGTAGCACAGCTTTTTGTGGCCTACTTCTTTTTCGTCTCAATGCGACGTCTCTTTCCCAGACATAGGTCTGTGGCAAGTAATTTTTTTGTTTTTTTTTGTTTGATCCATAAGAATGATTTTATTGTTCGGCACCTGTGTTCCCCACCCGCCATCGAGTCCAACAAGGGGACGGACCACTCGGTTGTCCAGAATGAGCCCGCCAGGGCTACACTGGTGCTATACTCAGTCAGCTGCTGCATCGGACATGTGTCCGATAAGTAGCTGGCTGATTGACCCTCTAGCCACCGCCCTCCAGCATAGGTCCTCGACCACTCAGCCTCGACCTATGCTGGTAGCTCGGCATGACCAGCCGGTTGACCCAGACCGGGCCATCTGGGCCTCAGGTCTAGGGGAACTCGGAGCCAAAGCATTGTATTGTGGGAATTTATCCTCGGATAGACACCTACTCAAATACCAGGATCTCTTTATCCCCTGGCCAGACGGTTATCTATCTCCCTTAAAATTAATGAGCCATTTGATACTATGCTTGCCAGATGTATGAAATGGTCTACCATGTTAAGAGTGTGTGCATTCACGGTGATTTTTGAAGATTGAAAACACTGCAATAATTTACTAACAAAATAGAATATTACCCTGCATTATAGGGCTATGTTGATTATTCTAAGCTATATAAACTGGGAAAAGTTAGTCAATTGCTTTGAAAATGAATACTTGACCTATCAGATTTATAAATGACATCAATTTGTTCACCAGGTCACAATACATTCTAACAAGGGATGATACTTAACTGAAACGTTTATCGACTCCAATGGGAGCTTTGTACACAAAAAAAGAAGAGAGTCACCAATGAGCACATTTTAAAACGATCAAAAATAAGAACATTCATATCTTGTGTCTAAACGTATAGTCTTTACTTCTTATGTTTAATTTTTTTCAATATTAAGCGACTTGAAAAAACAAAACCCTGTTATATAATATTTTATGTACCATTCTTGCTATAAGGTATACGGTGAGTGCTATGTGGCTGAGTAACAAGAATCGTTTGGCTACTTATCAAGTGGGCTCGAGTTTTAATCCCGACTCGAGCAGAATATGTTTGTTGAGCACCTTAAGGCGGTGCGGAAATTTGCTCCAACATTCCCCCCCCCAACCAATGGTGTACAATGGAGATTGGAACATAGCGCTCTGCTATAAGCACAAGAGTTACGCTACAAAAAGGGTATCTTTAACATTAGTATTAAATAGCAATTCATAAATATTTGATGCTTTTAATTTGTAACAATGTCTAAGGGAAACAAAATAGAATCTCTTCCAAAATCTACTCACACATTGTATTTTTTTACCTTTATTTCGTTTTCGCTCTAGGAAATATATACGAGTATTGTAATGTTTCTATTAAACCAACACCAACACCACTTATGTACATAGTTTTTTTTAAGGAAAATAGGGAGACTTAAGTTTTCCTGAAGTATGTTTGGTTTGTGATATAAATTGTTCATATTTCAATTGCAGTGAGCCATGTAGATGAAAAGTGTATTACAGATGTAAGCTGAAAGACAGGGTGTCGAGTTTTGGTTCTCTTGGAAGTCATTCAGGGAAAATTTTTATCAATGATAATGAAAAACTAAAAGGTCGACCTCGAGTATTCCCGATGTGGCCAAAATATATACCTTTAAATTTTAAAGAGAATAGTTAGAATCATTTTCGAAATAAAATGTATATTTATATATACATACATGCGTAGAAGAATGGCTAATTTAAGAGTATTGGCTAGGAGTCTTGACTTACTTGTATAAAAACTGTGAAGAATACAATGACTAGAGTGGTCGTAACAAACATCGCTCGCTCAGGCATCTTCTCTGCATCCAGTAGTAAAGCAAGACAAAATGCTATACCTCCTCTCAGTCCACCATAAGACATGATAAACTGATCAATTGGTGACAGACGTATCAAACGCCGGCGGTTAACCATGAATGCTAAAAATACTACACCTAAAGATAAATACAAATGTATATTTATTTAAAATGAGAATATCTGAATTATTTTCAACTTGGCATTCAAGTTGTTCACTTTTAAAAACAGGTATTCATAAATATTTTATGTGTTTAAAAAGACATTTTAAAATCTATGCATTATGAGGAACATAACTTTAACATTTCTTCTACATACGCTATTTCTCTATTAAAATAGTTTTGTTCATGACAAGAAATAGCTAAAGAAAAATATTTTTCCTTTTTTTCCTTCAGTTATTATTTCTGATTAGTTAAAGATCTTAGCTAGGGTTTCAGATGTCGTATATATTTTCTTTTTTGTATAAATCCTTAGCAAAATCTTATGAACAAAATAATATGAACAAAATAATAATTAAAAAATTGAAATAGGATTTCTAAAATATTATAATACTGATGTTATGAGTTAGAATACATCAAGTTTAGAAAACAATATTTTAAGCTTTAGTTCTACTAACCTGTAACTCTAAATATCAAACAAAATAAAATAGCAAATAGGATAAAATCAATTTGCCAATCATGAGAATCAATAACAGTAGAGAGTCCTAGAAACATAAAGATGATTGTTTCAGAGATGTTTGCCATCAATTTCATGAAGTATTTTACTGTTGTGGTTGATTTCTTGGTCATGTTTGCTTCAGTATAGTGACGCATAATTATACCACCAAATGTCAGCCTGTTGAAATACATTCAAAATTTCATATTTTATCCTTTGTGCAATGATTTAAAATCATTTTTGATTATTAATTTTTATGTTTAAAAGTTGATATATGAGACCGTTTTACAAAACTAGGCACAAAGTGATAAAGGTCAAATTGAGTTTTGGTTTGATAGTGTATGACTACTAAATCATAATAATTCTTGGCTAGGGTAAAGCAAATTTAATTCTGTCAAGGTTATACAAAATTTCAATGTTATTCGTATCATTTCTTAAAACTGAACTTTTTTTTTACCACGTGACTGGTTAAGTAAAGCCGTCACATAAATAAATAAATACCGGTAAATAAATAAATAAATATATATTTAAAAAAACTTACGCTAAAATACCAGAAAGTTCAAATATTTCTGAAGTTAAATAAGCCAGATAGCCCAGAACAAAAATAAATAAAGGTTCAATAACTCTGACATGATCAGTGTACTTGGTGATAAATGCTCCAAGTAATCCATAGATAACTCCAATCAAAGTGCCACCTAAACACACTACAAAAAACTGCAGAATGCCAGCAAAGAAGTCAACAACTTCAAGATTACTTTCACCAATTTCGGTAAAACCTTCCATCATACGGTAGATAACCTAAAAGAGAATTGCAATGAGTTACTCATAAATAATCGAAGGTATGAAAAAAAAAACAACTTCTGAAAAACAGTATTATTATAAATCTAAAGGAAGCAGTCCAACAAAGTTCTCCCATAAAACATTAACATCGAGTTTATTATCATGGCAAAACACAGAATAGTGAATTCATCCTTCATACACAAAGAGTCCGTCTTTTAACTATAGCAGTCATTTCCCCCGCAAACCTGAATTCGGACCAACGACAGCCTCTCCCGTGTCTCCCCAGGTCCCTACTTCGGTTCTCAGCACAAAGGACGATTTCGACTATTTTCAATCACTTGAGTCCGGTCTTAACCTGTTTCTTCTTACATTTATTTTCATAGGTTAGAGCTATTTTTGTATATTCTATTAGTTATACGCATAGACTATATATGAAAGGACTGCCAACACTAAGGGTAACTAAGAATAAGTGTCGTCAGACTCCAAACTATTGGTAGAGGTACTTCCGGTATAAACTTATTTTGCGACATTCCCTATGTTTGAATGATGCTGCCAGCTTGGCTATATGTTTTTTTTTTATCTTTTCATCACATTTGACCATTTCTTTTTACACTGTATATTATTAATATGAGTTAAAATAAGCGATCAATGAAAGAGTCAATACAGTCTTGAGAGTGTCATTTATTACTTAGGTAGCCTATGTAATGGGTGATAAAAGTTAAGTCTGAGGGTGAGTCAGTCTAAAAAACAAAATAACAATAGTGAGTCCCTGAGCCTACATACATTTTTACAAACTCCTCGTATATCTAGATTCTATATCTATTTTTAAAAAAGTATCTATAGTATATATATATATATATATATATATATATATATATATATATATATATAAATGGAGAATCAGCCATTAAAATTAAAAGCAATCATGTATTTATGACTAATATATGTATCAAACTTTCAGCTATGCAAGTTTCTAATTTTTTTAACTAAACAAAATCTCAAATAACATCCAATTATTTCAAAAGCCATTTTAAAGAATTAAGATTGTTCCAAATTTTTCTTCGCCAAATAGAATCATAGAATCATAGGGCCCTACTTCCATAAAAATGAATTTTACACTTTGTAAACAACTAAACCTTATCGAGACTTAGTGACCTATACTATGGCTATAAACTATATCTACAAATACGACCGTAGGCCTACACACTACTATCATTTGTTTTTGAAAAAAAAAGTGCTTGGGTTTTTAATTATTTAGATATAAACTAGACTAGTTGGAGAAATATCTATGTAGCCTAAATTCTCTTTTTAAGTTGGTAAATCAGATGTAGTTGTTATAAAAATCTGGCTATGCCTATAGCACTGCTACCAAAAATATGACTAACAAATAATTTGAACGTAGATCTAGAATCTAGTGTTTATCTACTCATAGATCTATGACATCTGTCTGTATCTCTGAGAATCTAGATCTAGATCTATATATGATTGTTATTATATCTAGTACTACTTAAGACTTAAACTTAATTGCTCCAACTGCCCAACTCTAATTCGCTACCATTCATGCAGTGGATTCAAGTTTTACCCAGATGCCACATTTATTATATTATATTCTTATCGTTTTCAAAAGAGTTTGTACCTAGTCAACTAGAGTCTAGTGCCAGAAGCTGTATAAATACATTTAACAGTTGTTGTTTTTTTTAATTAATTATTTTTTTTTTAAACGGTATGTAGGTTATTTTAATTTTAAAAATACATGTGTTATATTTTATTTAAAGCTAATTTTCTAGGTGAATATTAACACAGTATTTTTAGTACTATTGTTGTTATGTTGTACATAAAACTTTATGTATTGCCTCAAGTCTGCACAGGAGTTTCCATATCATAGACTGGCTGCTGACCAAGGCAATATAGCCCTGTCTGCCCATTGGCTGAATTACAAATTTAGTTAAGCTTCGTTGTTGTAAATTATAAGCAATAGAGTCATGAAAATAAAGCCTTTACGGCTTTACTATCTACATCTAGGCTAGGTAGAAGTGATGCATATAGAATGGCCTCTCTAGTTTCCCAACAGCGTGTACTTTATAACAGCGAAAACCTTTACTTTATTATAATATGGATGGAATTTATAAGCATTAACATAAATAGCACAAAAATTTTGTATTTTAAAGCATATTGTCATTCCTTTCCTCTAAGTTAGCTATTTCTAATTGTCTTACATCATAATGTATTTTTATTTCCGCTTCCTTTCATATATGGTCAAAGTAAAAAACATAATTTCAAAGTATACTCAGTTTAACCCACTTTGTAACTTTATACTTGAAATTATGAGAGTAGACTTAGATTTCAATATTGTGCAAACCCTTTTAAATAGATTACATGTAGATCGAAAGAAATATTATTTAACGTATTTTTTTAAAGTCATAATAGTGTTGTAGCCAGATATAGAATCTGTGATTAATATCTTTTATTTTGTTGTCAAAGGTGTTTTCTTAAAAATTATACTTTCTTGGTTAAGAATTAAATATATTGTGGGAATGATGTTAGATCAGTTGAGAAAATGCTTAAAGAAAGTATTTACATGATTCATCGAATTAAGTCACTAAATATATTTAGAGATTTTTAAAATAACAATTTTTTTATTGCTCACATTAAAAGCATTTTTTTTTCTTTTCCGCAGATGTGGATTTCAAGGCGAAATGATGCTTTCTAATTCATTAGAGATTATCAACAGAATGGATCCCAGAAACTCTTTAACTGAAACTTCCAGTAAGTAGGGCAGTTTAAAATTTAATACTGTTAATCTTATCAAATTAGTACATGACTAAAGAGCACATAGAAAAAAAACAACATCCCAATCAATGGTTTAAAAAATACAGAGTGTCTAACCGTTTTCCAAGATTGGAAATTTCCTCAAATTTCCACAGTATTTTTTTTTTAATTTAGAAAATTGTCTTTGATGTTTTCAATGATAGATGTTGCCAAGAAAGCACAATTCTAACTAGTTCAGACTGCCTTCATCATTTACAAAGCAACAAGTGCAAAAAAGAATAAAAACGGTCTTCAAGTTTTCCCTTTAAATTTGCAAAGAAATGTCCATAATTTTATGTATGCAGTACTATGATTTTCAAATTTTTTTTTCAAATACTCAGTACAGCCTTTTCTATAACTACATTCCATTCTATGTAAGATATAATTTAAAATGTCAAAGATTATATAATAGTAATAATAACAATAATTTTTATTATCTGTGAAGAAATTTGTTTTATAATTGTGCATTTAAAAAAACAATACATGATTAGAGCTAACATTTGTACAAAAGCACACAAGATATTACTTTTTTTTTTGTTTAAATATTTGTTTGCATCTATTTTGCTTAATAATACATTCTCATCACATTTATAATGTAAAACTTTTGTCCTAACATACCTTTTAAATAACTGTTTTGTTATATTTTTTCAAAATTGATTTCATCCATAAAGCTCTTAAACATATGGAAGTTTGGTAAGTTTGGTACTATATCATATGTAACTAACATTGAATTGGTGACTTGTTATGAAATAAATGTATGTTATTTCTATTCCAACACAGTATGAGAAATTGTCAAGTGCCTGTGATCCTCTGAGTTGAAGGAGAATGATTGTGCTCCAAAATACCTACCAGTATCTTACTGTTAGCGGAAAGCTCATGAATTTAATGTTGTCCTTCCTATGATGATTTTAAAACTACAATTTATGAGGACTTGAGCATTATTGCTATAACTAATTATTTTTTCAGAAAGTAATTTGAAAAATTATTTCTACTAAATATTTCTTTTTAAATGTATAATAGACATTTAATAAATAGTTACACAACTTAGAAAAAATGTTAGATTCTCAATTATTAAATTTTTTTTTTTTTGACTACAAATGTAAATGTAATCTGTATATAGCCAACTAGCCTACTAAAAAGAATTTAAAAACTATACTGTCTTTTTAAATAACATACAACTGAAAACTTATTGGATTACTCTAAACTTTCTCGTTCAGTCAAGCTAAAGACACATTCCCATACAAAGTCTATAATAATTTAATAGTTTTTTTTCATATATATTATCTCTACTTGCTATGTCAATTTGGCATGGCAAAAACAAATATTAATTATGATAAATTTTGCAGGTGTGCTCAAAAAACAATTTGTTCAATTTATCAAATATTTTTATACTTTTATTGTTTTCTACTAAATAATAGGGAAACTGTATTTTCTATTTTAAATATAACAAAGTTGTTTATTATTTCTCAATGTAGTAAAAAAAAAAAGAAGTATATTTTTACAAAGTTAATATAAATATTGTACTTTGAGATCACCTACAAACTTAATCATTAATACATAAAAAAAAAAAAAAAAAAAAAACTATTGTTTTTATGGCTTTAATTAGTTTGTAAATCAATATAATTATCATTTATCAATATGAAAATGACCATTTAAATTTCTGATGTATTCTTTTTTCATAAAACACAATTAGAATATTATCCATAATGTCATCCCTTTATTCTAACTGTAATTGGATTTGCAAAAAGATGGAGTGAGTTATACCGTCATGTCCATCAATTGACCTGTGTATTCACTTCCAGAACATAATTTAGCTACAGATTTCTTTAGTCAATTCATGTCAACATAAGTTGTTTGACTGGGTGGCACCCCAAGCTTGAGTTTGCATGCTCCTTCTTCTCACAAGTCCACAAATTAGATTTGACCAGAGTGCACTAAGCATGCTGTATAATGCAAGATGCACACTTCAGCCTTTTTTTATGATCTTGAGAAAGAACATTTATTAGATGTATTTCACTTTAGACCATTTTTTTAAATAATGCAGCTTACAGTGCTTTTCATCATTTTAGAATGTGTGGACTGATAATTTGCTGTTTCATTTTGTTTTCATAAGTCAAAGACACAAGAGACTCTAAATGACATATATCTTCAACTCAGTGCAATAGCACTTTTTCATGTTGTTTGTCTAAGTGGAAGCAGATAAAATGTGTTCCTCTATTTGCTGTACAATCCTCAAAATCCATAAGTAACTGAGAAAAAAAAAAGAAAAGAAATTCAAATTAGTTGAAAGTTAAAGATAATCTCACTTGTGGTAAATCACCTTCGATTTAAAAGTTAGTGACAATCAAAAAACACCACCTAGAAAAATGAAACATGCATTAAAATAATTTTTCATTTCTAAATAAAATTTCTCTTGAGTGACTTGAGTAATAGAAATTTGATCTTTACTTAGCAATGTTCTTATACTTAAGCAGAGAAAATTGGCTGTCTAAAAAAGCAATTGAAAATAGTGTCAGCTTTACATGATAGGAACTGTACAGTTTGACAATTCTTCCTCTAGTTTAGGTTGTTATCCATCAAGAGCTGGGTAAAGGAAGGATGTGTTTCGGCCCCAACACTATTCTGCATCGATTTTTAGCCTGAATCTGGGCGCATCCTTCGGCACCAAAATCAGACTGATGCGCTCCCTAGTCATGGCCACATTTCTATTATCATGTGAGTCTTGGACGCTGACTGCAGAGCTAGAGAGGAGGATCCTAGCAATGGAATGGAGATGCTACAGAAGATCATAGGCATCACATTTAAAGATCGCATCACAAACCAAGAGATTAGAGACAAGATTATTGCAGCAATCGGACCCCATGGTGACCTGCTAACTACTGTGAAAAAACGCAAGCTTAAAATCTATTGCCATATAACTAGATCTTCGGGGCTCGCAAAGACATTCCTCCAGGACAAAGAAGAAGAGGCAGGCAGAGAAAGCGGTAGGAAGACAACATAAGAGAATGGACGGGCCTACCATTGAAAGAAGTTCTAAACAAGGCAAAGGATAGAGAGGAATGGAGAAAGAAGTCTACAAGTCTTGCTTGGTGCCCCAAAGTCCACCAGACTAAGGGATAGGTAACGGGTCATGATAGCTCCTTTACAATTCTGGAAGAGGGAGTATATATACACAGTAGATCGGATGGAATGCTCCTTAAACTGGCTTGTCCAAATTGAAGGGACGACGTATCCTGAATAAGGAGCTGATGTTCGCCGACAATGCGGCATTCACTGCCTGTTTGCAATAAGGATTACAATGGCTAGTAAATGCTTTGACAGCTGCAGATACAAAGTGTTCACCAAAGTGTTACAATAAGTCTCACCAAGACAGAAAAAAGGGCATGAATAAACCAAAACCAGTGGTTCATCTGGAATCTGGGCGCATCCATTGTCTTTTGAGACTGGAGGATGCATAGCCTTCATAAAAATAACCTCTATATTTAGAGAGAAAGAGAGAGGTATATAGTTTACATAAATAGTCCTTTTTCAAAAAAACATATTGGGCCTATTATGCTTAAACTTTACACTTCAACTTGTAGACAACTTTATAAGCCTAAATCTATTACTTTCACATTACACATTGGCCTAATATATGACTATTTTTAAACTTGTAAACACAATTTCATTTAGGCCTATTATACTATAGTAAGAGCATATAGCCTAAATGTGCTTTAACTCATACTAAATCTTTGCCAAGAACATGGATTTAATCAATGTCGTAAACAACTAAATACACGAACTATACATGCTTGGCTAAATTAGTCTATATTGGCTAAGAAAATTAGTTACAAAGCTTTAGAGTTATAGATCTAAGTCACAAATTGATTTGTGCACTTACCTCTGAATAATCTTCGATGGCAATTGAGTTTCCATTCATCTTTTGGTGTAAAATTGGTGATACAAATATTTAGTGATAGTTTCTTTATATAGTAAACACATTCACCGGAAGTCCCTCTACCAATAGTAGAGCACAAGCAAAGGACGGGACTTATTTGATTGAAAAATATAGGCTTGGCGCGCATAGTTGGCAGTCCTTTATATATAGTCTATGGTTATACGCTAGTGCCAAAAATTATTATTTGTACTTTCGCCTATATTTATATGGGTTAGTGCAGCTAGTATATAAAGTAAAACCATGCTGCTTCTTGTACATTTGTCCATTGTACTGTCAGGACAGCATCTCTGTCTGTGTGACGAGATGTCTTGGTGATCTTAAGTGCTAGTTTTCAATATTTTTATCCCTGTATCTCAGACGGCCTGTAAGTGTAGAAATATTTTATTTTTTTGTTTCGCTAGATCTATGTGTAAATATGCTATATATTTTAATTTAGTTTTTTTTTTTACAGTTGGCTTTTTGTTTTCCAACATGTTGCATTAAAGATGGCGGTGCACAGCTCAGCCCGCTATGAGTGTTCTAGATCTAGTAGAATCTATGATTTTATTTTCTTGTGTTTATAGTTTATTGTTATGTTACAGGCTATAATTACTGTTGTAACTGCTGCTTTATGTATTACTGCTGCTGGGCGACAATGGAAAAATACAACATAAATAATAGCATAACCAAAGTTATCCATAACCTATACAAGGATGCCACCAAAAAAAAAAATGGTTCAAAACCACAGTTGGAGTAAGACAAGGCTGGCTACTTTCACCAACACTTTTTAATACCTTCCTTGAGAGGATAATGGAGGATGCTCTCGAGGGATTTGAAGGTACTGTAAGCATTGGAGGAAGAAGAATCACTAACTTGCGCTTCGCAGATGAAATCGATGGCCTAGCAGGGACAGAAGAAGAACTAGCCGACCTAGTGATGCGCATTGACAAGACTTCCGCAGCATACGGCATGCAAATAAATGCAGAAAAAATCCAAATTATGACCAATAGCCAACAGGGCTTTACAAGTGCCATCAGTATAGGAGATGAAAAGCTAACTAGCGTTAGCAGCTTCAAATACCTATGAGCTATTGTCTCGGATGAGGGAACAAAACCCGAACTACTGGTCCGAATAGCACATTTTACAGCAGCCCTTTCTAAACTTAAAATAATATGGAAAGACAAAGGCTTAGCCCTCGGCACCAAAATCAGACTGATGCGTTCCCTGGTCATGGCCACATTTCTATATGCTTGCGAGTCTTGGACCCTGACTGTAGAGCTAGAGAGGAGGATCCTAGCAATGGAAATAAGATGCTACAGAAGAATCCTAGGCATCACATTCAAAGACCGCGTCACAAACCAAGAGATTAGAGACAAGGTTACTGCAGCGATCGGACCCCATGATGACCTGCTAACTACTGTGAAAAAAAACGCAAGTTAAAAATCTATGGCCATATAACAAGATCTTCGGGGCTCGCATAGACCTTCCTCCAGGGAACAGTACCAGGAAAAAGAAGAAGAGGCAGACAGAGAAAGCGATGGGAAGACAACATAAAAGAATGGACGGGCCTACCAATGAAAGAAGTTCCAATCAGGGCAAAGGATAGAGAGGAATGGAGAAGGATGGTCTATAAGTCTTGCTTGGTGCCCCAACGGTCTACCAGACTAAGGGATAGGTAACTGGTAACAGGTAGGTATTTAATACTGCTGATATAACTGCTTTAAATGCTGCCGTAGTTCTTAGTGTATAGGTGTTTTAGACTTCGTGTTGCTGTAATAGTTGTAGAACAGTGTAGATCTACACTTAAGTTGTAGAGTTTATTGCTGGGTGTAATATAGTAGAGATTTAGTGTAGCAATTGGTTAGTTAGTTAGATAGTTGGGTTGTTAGTGTCGATTATGGTAGTACGAGGCTTAGATCTAGAGTAGAGGGTTTTTGATTATTTGTTTTGGTTAGACTAACTGTTAGCTGGATAGTTATTGGTTCGGTTGGTTTGTAGGTGTTGATTATGGCAGTAACATAGGTCTAGACTAGAGTTGTTTTTGTTTCAATTTTAGTGTATTTGATTATTGATTTATTTTTTAATGTAAATAAAGTATCGTTTTATTTTATTAATTTTCAAGTAAAGTTTCGTTATTGCTTTCTTTAAGGCAATATCAAATTCATACATTCATTGACTCAGTCTTGACCTTTGTTAGGAACCGTATCCACACAGTAATGTGAAATCAAAGATGACACATCAGAGACAAATCTTCAGGATTTCATGCTTTGAGTTTCTCGCATAGGCAATAAGAGATAGAAATGTCTTTAAGGTTCACAGCAACATGCTTTGGCGCAGACTCATCGTTGTCTTAATCCGACTAATTGAATGTGGTTCTCCTAGCACAGAGTTTTCAAACCTATGTGTTGCGACCCTTTAGGGAGTCGAATGACCATTTGCCAGGGGTCGCCTAAGACCATAGGAAAATTGTGTTTTCTTCTATTTTTCATCATTTTTCTAACCTGTTGTAATAATCATAGGCCTATTTGTACTATAGTCGATATACATTTATATTTATACTTACAAAGAGAAAAAATAGATTAAATTATTATTAACAAATTTATGAAAGAACGTCAAGTATGTAAATAAAAAAGCAAGGTCACAAAGACAGTTTGTGTGGAAACACAAACTCAAAATCGGCCCTCGAATTGGTTCATTAGCGTACACTTATACTTTTTAAATAATAATTATTAACCTTATCCATACATTCAAAAAAATTAACATGTCAATGTAATAAAGAGAAACTAAAAAAAGATTTATTTTTCTTACAAAATTAGATAAATTGGCAACACGAAAAAATAATTCTTGCCCTAGATTACTTTAGGTAATGTGCTGGCTACAGTTGTGTACAAATTACTCGACAAGACTTTCCACTCGCAAATAATAATTAATATCTCCGTTGTCATTTGTCATACAAACTAGACCTATATCTAGCTAGATTCAAGATTTAAGTCTAACCCTAGATCTGGAACTAAATCTAAGTCTAGATCTAGATCTGAAATAGATATAGAATCTTGATATAGAATCAACTAGTCTATACCTAGACTAGAACTCATATGACATTACACGTTTAATTTTAAAATTACTAGACGTAAGCCAATGTTATAATCAGGAATAGTAGGCCTTTTGTTACCGGATAATGGTATAATTTTCTGTTCGAATCTGATTCATTTTTAATGTGATACTACTGTTTAAATAATAAAAAAAATTTACACCCATAAGCTGTCAGAAGATAAGTTATTTCCTATTTAGACTGTTTAGGCCCCTATTAATGTGGATATGTCAAACTACGCGCTCTAAGAGTAGTTAACTTTTTTAAACTTATAACTAAAACGGAGTTCGTATTAAAATTCTTTTTTTCAAAAAACAACATTTCAATTAGTATTCTATTCCATGAGTTAGTTAATAAATGAAAAATCTAGTTTATAATGATCCATTGAAATATTTTTTCCATTGTGACCTTAGACCCACATTTTTTTGTACCAATGCGTGAATCTATGAATGAAGATTGATTTATTAATGAAGAAGTCTGTGACCTTTTTAAAGAACTTACCTTCCCTGAAGTTTTTCATTTAAAAGTGGTGTATTTTTAAAACATGTGCTAGCACAGATAATTAAAAAAAAGTTTACTTTCGGAAAAGAAAAAAGTAGCCGTTGCATCAGAACTATAAATGATCTAAAGCAGTGATTCCCAAAGTGGTCCATATGGACCACCAAAGGTCCACGAGGATTTCCAAGGGGTCCACGAAAGTGAAAAAAAAAAAAGAATAGGGGTCCATGACATGCAAATGGGGGTCCACGAGAGTGGATCTCATTTAAGAAAGAATTGAGTTTAATAAAAATCTCGCATTAATGAAATCACCTATTATATCATACATATATCATATTATATCATACAAATATACATTATTTATACTTTATTATAGGTAGGCCATTAAGTTTTTATTGTATTATTGAAATGAAAAACATATTTTAATCTTTAATCCCTCATTTAAATAGCTTAATTTGGTGTAGAGATAATTAATATTTAACATGGCTGAATCTAAATATAAAATAAAGGGTGGTGTTAATTTTCAAACAATTTTTCTTCTTTTCTCGTCAAACTTATATTGCCTATGTCATCTGTGTCTTTATTTAACAACATATTATGTAATGACACTATGAAACCACTTAAGCTGGAGGATCATTGGAGACAAGGCCAATGTAACAAGTAGGTTAAGATTTGGCAGTTAAGCGTGTCTAAGGGATTTTCAGAATGTGAGAACCTATACTTCCACATAAGATTTACAGGCACAGTATTTAAAATGCAGGCAAAAAATATGAAAATGTAAAATATGTACAGGTTTATTAATAAAGAAAAATAATTAAAAGGTAAAATGCTGCACAGTTGCTAGAATGATATCTAGCGTATTTACATGTAAGGGTCTATCATCACAAGATATGAGAACCAAGTGGTCTGAGTCAGTGGCGTCACTAGGGGTCACCAGGTGCGGTCACCTAAGGGTGTCACCCCCGCCGCACCCCCTCCCAAATATTTGCTGTTTTTTTTTGTTGAGCCAAAATACACATTGTTAAACAACTAAAAAAATGGGCGTAAATTAAATTCTAAAACTAAATTCTTACAACATATATAGTATAGTTAAATTTTGCAACAACCTTAGGCAATTTTATTGTTTTTCTTTCTTTTCTGGATTTCAAAATTTGAAAGTAATGTCTTTAACTTTTTCATTTTTAATAAATTTGCACATTGTGGAAGTGTCATCTGTTCCTTTGTCAAAGATATGCTTTTGGTAAAGACAAAGTTGAATTAGCCACCACTTTGTCAATAGTTCAAAGGTAGGTCTACTTTTATGTATCATTGGCCTTCTAGTACACCTTCCCCGCAAAAAAATAAAGATAGTTATTTCCATTGTACAAACATTTTTAAGCAAAAAGCATTTCCACATGAATTAATTGAATGTTATACACGTCTATTAAATAGCTTTTCTGTTGCTTCTTAAAATTTCCTGTACTCCTCCATGGCTCCAGACATTGAAGATGCATTTTTATATCCGAACTCGACATATAAATTCAAGCTCACTCCTTTCTAGACATTTTAAGATATTAAGCATATCTACATCGTTACATCTTTTTTTCTCCCATTAAAACCTTATTATTTATGAATCTGATCAGTGTGTGCTATGTCAGGCGTGCTGTCAAACAAAATACAAAGGTGCTTACACTAATTCTGATGAGCGAAACTTCAATAATAGCTTAAGAGCTAAATAAATGTGGTAAGAATTTTCAATGAATTCTAGTCCAGATATAGTGGATTACTTTGTCTATTTAGCCAGAAAAGTCTTTTCCTATCTTTTCTTGTTTGAAATTAAGGAGGGGTAAATTTTATTTGGGTTTATTCATTAGCCATAAAGATTTTGTGGGGTTTCTATTTTAGAAATTTGGTCTATGGGTGGATTTAAATTTTGGATGGATTTTCTCATTCGAAGCCCCAATGGCTGTATGAGGTTAGGCCTTCGAATGTATATTTCAGCATTTGTAGGATTTAATATGGAGTCGAAAGCAGGGTTCGTGGGGTTCGATTTTATCTTGACTATATACTGCATTGCAAGCTTTTTCATTCTTATGTCCATGGGGAGTTCTCCAGCTTCTAAATGGAGACTTAGAATTGGTGATGTACGAAATGCGCCGAGACAGAGACTCAAGGCAGCATTTTGTATTGGTTCCAGTATTTTTAGATTTCCTTGTTGCTCCATATATTATGGATCCATAATCAAACTTGGATCGGATTAAACTCCGATATAGCAGCAGCAAGATGTCTCTGTCATCCCCCCCCCAGTCCGTATGGCTGAGTACTCTAAGTATGTTTAATGACTTTTGGCATTTCTTTCTTAGTTCCTTAATTTGGGGGAGAAAATTAAATCAAGGGTGAGGCCTAAACATTTTGTAGTTTTTAAGATAAGATACGATAACTTTATTGATCCAAACGAATGGGAATTTGTTTTCTTCTTTCATATGATAATGTTTTCACAGAACTGGATGTATGAATTAACTGTTGTGTTAAGTTCATCTGTCTAGGCAGTTGTTCACAAACATGTCCCAATTTGTTTGCTCCTTACGCTGACAACAATGTAGCAGTAGAACAGCGTTGTCAGACCGTGACTGGATGGATTGTAATGACGATCGAGATGTGTAGTCCATCCTTATGTTTTACAACGGGGATTTTCTTTTTGTTTATAAATAGTTCAGGAACTGGGTGAAGCCCCCTTAAATTACAAAAATGCATACTAACTATTTTGGAGTCCGATATTTTGGAGTGCCATGCATCCAGGTCGTGTCATATGCCTTTTTCTATATCGAAGAATACAGCTACAAGATGTTCTCGTCTGAGTAGAGCATTTCTGATGTATGCTTCCAGCCTTACCAGGTGGTCG
>JADKLZ010000167.1:19675722-19710776 GCA_021533235.1 Biomphalaria straminea
AACACACACATAGCACTACCAACATCTGTGTCAGCAGGTTTACAGCAATATTTTCTTTTTTTGAAAGTAAGGAGAGATAACTTTAATTTGGGTTTATTCATTAGCCAGGGAGGATTCTGGGGGGTTTCAATTTTAGAGATATAATCAATGGGTGGGGTTAAATTCTGGATGGATTCTCTAATTCGAAGCCCCAACGGCTGTATGACGTTAGGCCTTCGGTTGTATAGTTCTACATTTGTAGGATCGAAAGCAATTTCGTGGGTTTGGATTTTAGCTTAACTATATACTGCATTGCAAGAGTTTTCATTCATAAGTCCATGGGGAGTTCTCCAGCCTTCACGTGGAGACTTGGAATTGGTGATGTACAAAACGCGCCAAGACAGAGACGCAGGGCAGCAATTTGTATGAGTTCTGGTATTTTTAGATATGACTTCCTTGCTGCTCCATATATTATGGATCCGTAGTCCAACTTATATCAAATAAAATATTATTATAGTAATTTATTCTTGTAGACCTATAAATTCCCCTCATTTTGACATATATTACTTCATGTAGCATTTATAGTTTTTTTGTTACAAAATTTTGAAAATGCACATATTTTGTGTTTTTTACCTCCCTTTTTGAAACATGCCAAAAATGATAAAATGCAACATTCGGCACAAGTAAAAAAACTGACAAGCTTGAAAAAAATTGAGCCTGTTCTCTGTGAGCACATGAATGTTTTTACTAAGTTTCATCCTTGGGGGCATTATAGTTTCTCTTTAAAATATTTTATTTCAATATTTTGCTGTACATATA
Organism: Biomphalaria straminea; assembly: GCA_021533235.1. Classification (NCBI taxonomy): domain Eukaryota; kingdom Metazoa; phylum Mollusca; class Gastropoda; family Planorbidae; genus Biomphalaria; species Biomphalaria straminea. The sequence continues at coordinate 19,676,521 of JADKLZ010000167.1, forward strand.
CAATAATATGCAATGGTTTACTAAAACTCTAGAATAAGCTAAACTTTAATGAGCTAAAAAATATGACACGAATATAGCAATAAGAAAATATTTAAAAAATTAAAAGAGTAGAGATCATATTTTAGATAATTCTATCCTCTTCCATAATAATATTGAAAAACATGTATTTATTTATAGGGACCTGTGTAAGTGTATTGCGAACCAATGACAGTAAAAAATAGGCATACAGTCCATACATTTACTTAGATTTCTATAGACATAATAATCTAGAAAGCCATTCAGCTGAATGTTATTCTATTATTTCTTATTGAATCTTTAAACTCTATACGCTGATTTGATACACTGAAAATCAGAACTCAATTTGTGTGCAAAAATTTTTTAAACAAGGCTTTTTTTATATCTGCAATGTAATGACCAGCAAATTGTTTTCAGTAAAGCTCAACTATTCTAAACATATAAATTTTGGCATATTCACTGTCTAAACAAAGAATTCTACATGAAAATATAGGATATAAACTGTAATTCCCCAGGCTACTGAATTTTACCATACAAACACATATATTTGTCATTATTTTCATTATCTTTATGTAGCAAATTTACACTGATTAGTTTGCATGAACTAAAAATATATTATCAAGATTGAATTTTTATTTTCTAAAATTCACAAATTTTTAATTAAAATTATCTCCTTCAAAGGATATTTTAAATAAAAAAAATTTAATATAAAAATATTAATACATCACAATGCTAATGTGCTGTTATTACAATCTCAGCCATCAAGCTGTGAGAAGTTTGCCTATCAGAAAAAGAGAAACATTAGTATTTATAAATACTTGCATCAGAGCAAGTATCTCAATGACATGTTGATCAAAATAGAAAGATTCATTTTAGTTAGCTACTTTCCATATGTTCTTCTAAATTTAAGATTTCATTATGATTTTAACTTTCAACACATCCAGCTTAGTCACTTTTTTCCTTCAACATGATCAACCTTATAGACTTTTATGTAGCCTAAATCTTTTAGATGTCAAAGTTTCACAGCTTTTTTTCTTTAAAAAATATTAAATGTTTTTTTAAATAGTTTATGCAACTATAACTACTTTTTGAAAAATAACATAATAATTAGGTCCTAAGTTTATCATTGTTGTATTTATTATTGAAAAATACTGTCTAGTATCAATAAGTATCAATAATTAGTATAAATAGTTAGATGTCTTAAAAATATAAAGTTCATATAAAACGAACTCATCTACTGATCTTAAGTTCATTACAGCATTGTAATCCATTTTTAATTTAATAAGAATTAAAATGAAGTACATGAAGTATCATATCTTTGGTGTTTTTTTGTGTGTGGATATTTAGTTAATTAAAGACTACTAAAGAGGCTTTGAGTGATATTGAGAATTTTGAACTGAGATCAGTAGTCTAAATATAATTATACCCAGTGGCGTCACTAGGGTGGGTCTCACCCGGTGCGGTAAGATCAGGGTGTCACCCCCCCCAGCGTTTCACTTATTCTTCCCAATAAATAAAAACCTCTCGTTGTTTAGCGCTATTATACAGTTTGTTGATCGCTGTTACACAACTTTAAAATGAGTGTCGATTTTATATTTTTCTCTGACATATTATCGTTAATTATTACATACATTAATATCTACGATTTTAAATTAGAAGAAAATTAAACATCAAGTGAGCATGCTTTCCTTAGTAAACATTAATAGCTCTTAATGGAAACTTTTAAAGATTATAGTTAAATATAGAGGCAGTTTCCTGAGGAAGACTAATGAAAAAAAAAGGAACTTAACGAAAAGTATATTGATCGGTACAAAAACTTGAAGAAAAGAAAATATTTTTAACATTTTAAATCTTACAACTTTTAGAAAATAAACATTATAATTTCCTTTTCAGGATTTCAAATTGCAAAACCTATAAATAAGATTAAACTCAATATATTTTGCGACTTCGTTTTCAATGGACAGAATTGCTTGATTTGAAATTCGTTTTTAAAAAACTATTAATAGTTGTTAATTAGCTTTAGTTTTGCAAAGCTTCTTTTCAAATGACGGCACGTAGACATTCACTTGGCAAGAAACAGTTTAAGGTTTAAATCAAAGGCTGGTAGATATTCGTTGACGTCCTTCAAAACTTTGCTGCATTCTAGTATTCTAGTTTTTATATTTCTGTTAACATATCTTGTCGCCTGGCCCAGTATAAAAGAGATTGATGCACACAGCATTAAACTCTTGTTCTCTATTTGAATAGTGAATATCGCATCCTAAGATTACTTTCTTGATATTTTCATACTGTTAAAACTTATTTTTATGTTGCAATTACATGCTTGTTTGATTTGACATAAGTTATCCCAATAAACATTTTGAGCTAACTTTTCACATATTTCATAGAGTAAATGTTAAAGTGCTCTAGCTTAGCCACCACTTTGCCAATTATTAACCCTTCAATTTGAAGTACATCTGCCAACAAGAAAGTCAAATATTAAAAGGTTTACATGTATTCACAGCTGGCAATCGTCTTTGCGCTGCTCCTCCAGTGTTTCTATTTTTAGAGAGACGGCAAAGATTTTCGCCGTCACACTTTCATAAAATCTTTCTTTCATGGGTGTATCAGCAACACGACGAGCACGCCAGCGAGTTGTTCATATGACATTCTATCATTAATTTACATATCCCATCGATTGGTAGCTGCAGAAAATAAAGAAAACTTTTTTCTAGAAAACCAAGAAAATGTATTTTCTGATTAATAATTTTGACAACTTAATAAACGGTGTACAGATTCATTCAAGTTTCTTTTCTGTCCTTCATTTATTACTGCCTGCACTTCTTCATGAATGATTGACACAGTAGCTGCAATACCATGTCCCTAAGCTCATCATATCAATACTTTAAGCCCATCTCTTTCCAGTCGTTTTCAATTATTAGAACTGATACCATCAGCTTTTGGTCCACTTCAAGAGGAATATCGTACAGCATTTCTGTCATTTCAACATTACCATTGCTACTGTTAATATATCTTACAACTTCAGAGGTGTTAGGTGTGCTGTATTGTAAAATATTTTACATGTTTCAGAAATTCCTTCAGAGTTGAAGATAGTTATTTCCTAGTCCAAACCTCCCACAGGACGACGGGGGATGGGAGCGGGCAGGGTTTGAACCCGGGACCATCGGTAAATCGATACGACAGTCCAGCGTGCAAACCGCTCGACCAGGCAGCCATAATAAGATAATAATAATAAGATACCAGAGTACCTTGCAGCATTTATGTATCTGATCTTTGATAAGTATATCTCTTAAGTGGTTTGCTAAATAAATTATAAACTCTTGAGTTTTGGTACAAGCTCGGGAATTAATTTTTTTGCATCACTGCCTTGCAATCTTATAAGTTATTAGTTCAGCAATGGGTCCTATTTTGATAACATTTCCACAATCCCAAGAAAAAAATCCATTATTCAATGAAAAGTCTTCTTCAATTCGCCAATTTTGCTAGCAAACAATTTGATAGTAAGCAATCTATAAGTATAAGATGTTCCTCTGTTTTCCCATCTATACGTCAATCACAGCGATGACTTTCCTGTCAATTTTTTGAAGCTTAAGTCCGGCTACCAAAATGTTCCGAATTTGAAAGCCTGATAAATGTTCTTCAATCTTCTCGCGAGTTTCTCATCGTGGACATACAAGAAAATCTTGCTATTGATTTTTTTCCCCATTAAGAAAAAGTTTAATCAACCATTCATACGCTTTATGATCTTGCTTCTGTAATATTTTAAAGTTGGTACTTTTCTTTTTTTTTTTTTTGGGGGGGGGGGGGAAAGTGCCTTTATTCCACTCGGGTGTCACCCCTTATCGGGTGTCACCCGGTGCGGACCGCACCCCCTTAGAGGCGCCACTGATTATACCTATTGACTTAGGGCTACTTCATTAATAATAAAAAAAAGATCTTTATTGCAACTAGAGACTATAAAACATACACACATAGATCGAGATCTAGATCTTTCTAGAGTAGATATTAAACATTCTTTTATTGGACCTGTCTGAGCTATCAAATTAAAATAAAATAATAATAATAATATAGCCTAGAGGTTTTATTCTTGAAATAGAAATTATTTTTTTGAAATGCAGTTTGTTACTAATCAGATTCTATATCTATTATATTAGATCTAGGAAAAGAATGGGAAGACAAAGAATGGTCTGACCTGTCATGGACATACGATGGCAGGACCGCACTACAAACAGCGATGTCCTTGCGAACGCCGGTATGGACAGTATAGAGGGACTTCTTATGGTCCGACAGCTACGCTGGGCAGGACATGTATCCCGTATGGGAGACGAACGTATGCCACAGGCAGCCCTTTTTGGTGGTCGACGTAACAGAGGCGCCCCACGGAAACGCTTCAAAGACCAGCTTAGGCGTCAACTTTCCTTGGCTGACATAGAAGAGAGCACCTCGCTGCATGCAGCGTCGGAGCGAGACAGCTGGAGGTCACTCACGAAGGCCGCGGGATACACATTTGAGACCAAAAGAAAATCTGCTGCCGAGGACAAACGCAGACGACGCAAAGAAAATCTAAATCGACCACCTGCGGACCATGGTTTTGCTTGCCCTGGATGTGGCAAAATATGTAGGTCGCAGCTGGGGCTGCACAGCCACGGGAAATACTGTATTCCTCACTAATCTTCGGACTCGAAGACAAGCCGTATTAGGGCAAATGACGTAGAGGAGTGGACAAAGACGTACAGTGGAATAGATCAAGTGCGGTACCCCAACGGTTTGTCACGCTAAGTGATAGTTCAAAGTGAAGTAGTGTATGATGAGCTAATAAAATCAACGAAAAGATGTTTCAAATCTAAAAATGACATCTAGATCTATATAGACAATTAGACTTAGATCTTGATATATACATATTATAATATAGATCTAAATAGCCTGCCCTATAACTACTATAAGCTGTTATGCCTAAGCCTTAAATTATAGATGGCTTCTTTTTAAAGAAGCTATTTGGTTTTAAGTTTTAACAAATACCGTGAAGGACCCTCGTTTCCAGATGTATAGACCAAGATCAGATCTAGCTAGACTCTAGACCAAGATCTAGATCTAGGACTAGTCTCTATATATGGATAAGTCTAAACTCTAGATGTAATTTGAAGTCCGTAGGTCTAGAAATCGAGATATAGGTCTAAATCTAGTGTAAGACTTTACCTTTATGTAATGATGTCATTAGATTTAATTTAGTTTTATATTTTATTTATATTGTAGGCCTATATATAATATAGATCTAGATCTAGTTAAAAAGACCAGATCTACTCTATATTAGAATAGCTTCATACGATGCCACAATTTGTTGATATTAGCAACGGATAAAGCCAATATGTGATGAGTTTCTATATATTTATTACAATTATAATTATTAATTAAATATCTGAACTGGGAGTCGAACACTTAAGTGAGGTTGTGACAGAACGTCGCATGAGGTTTGCGGGACATGTTCTACGACAAAATGAACTACGCATACCAAGAATTGCAATGACATGGAGACCAATACGAGGAAAACGCAAACAGGGACGTCCTCGTATAACTTGGCGTCATACCTTCATGGAGGACCTCAGAATAGTGGACACCAGGTGGGAGGAGGCTGCAGATATTGCCAATCACAGATCTTTATGAAGACAGCTTACCGACCAATTCGCCGAACGGCGCGGGAGGACCTAAGTAAGTTAGTAAGTAAATATGTGAAACATTACTTTTTTATGAACTGTAAATCCTCCTCTTTAATTTGTATCAATCACTTTTACATAATACGTTTTTTAAAAAAAATGGGTTTACTTTTGAAGACATGACCCCTTAGAAACAAAAAATACTTACAGATTTGTTACACATTAACATTTCATTAAGGTAGGGATATAAATAATTTTTATAAATTTGGAATAAAAGAAGGTAAAAAAAACAATAATTATCTAATTGTTAACATTTTATTGACCCATTTCAGACATTTTTCTTACAATTTATACAATTTAGATTTAATAAAAATCATTTATCTATAACGACTCATGTGTTGCTAAGGAACATTTTCGCTCATTCTAATAGACTACGCACACAGGCGAAATCGCTATTTTATGCGTCTTGTTCGTTTTAAAATGGGTAGCATATTGATGCTTGTTTTTACAATAACATTTACACACTCTTAAAGAAAAATAGACGGGCGATGGTGACATTAACTAAACGATTACGTGTCTTTATCGTAAAAAAAAATTCAATTTTGTTTTTTATTTTTAAAATTTATTTATATAAAAACAATGTTAATCAATTAGTTATTGGTACCATCGTAAAGATTGTTCATTTTTCTTTAAAATACATATGTTCAAAAAAAATATTCATTTGTTAACGTACTCCCCATTTTACGAAAAAATAAAACAAGGTATAAAACGATCGTAGCCCCTAGCACGATTATTCGGTGCGGTGATGTTACGCGTAAGGGATTATCACCGTTATCTTTTAGCCTACAGGAAAAACGTTATGCATATTATTAAAGGGCTTAAGATAACCTTTCTAACGGTACCATTTTTACTGTAATCGGATAATTATACTTTAAGTTATGGTAGGGTGAAAAACGCCTAAGACCAAAATAAAATGTTACGCAATTTTTTTAAAAAGTGCGATTTTTGTCTTCGATGTGATATCACTTCTTGAATAATTAGACACAATTTATTTTTTTATATAAGAATTTCCGTAACAATTTTAGAGTTAATGAAATATAAGACAGTATAGAGATTTTCATTTAGCCTTTATAATTTATATGCTATTTATAAAAAATAACTTGAATAAAATATGATTGATCAAGTGTTTTGCAACGTTTAAGCACGGAAAGTACAAAATATAGTCTATTGATTTCGTTCTATAATAAAATTAACCTTCAAAATTGTGTTTAAAAAGGCATTTTTACATAAATTCGTTCTTTATATCAGCGAATGTAGATATCCTTACGCACATTCGTTCATTAGACATGATTACAAAAGGCAACTCATCTCTCTAGATCTAGACCTAGGTCTAAAACTGTAATTCAACTCTAAGACTTAAGATGATAGAACTTCTCTTCGCAAAGATAGTTGTAAGCTTTAACACATAAGCATACTAATTATAGTCCATTCATTTCATATTTTAACAAAATTAACATTGAAATTTGTGTTTTTCTAAAGCATTTTTTACATGATTGCAACTATTATCTTAATACCGGCTAAATTAAGGTAAATTGGCTATTTTTAGCTCCATTCATAATTTTTTTCACCGTGAATTCATGCATTCGCTTTACTTATAACATTATTATTTTCTTTAATTGTTTCTCATGCACTATATCTGTGATTGCATCAGCAATACGCAAGTTAAGACCCGCGGGCAGCGGGTAATATCTGTCTAGTATAATATAAATTAGAAGAGCAGACAGACATTCATTGACATTGATTTGTTTTCACAAAAACATCCGGAACAATCTATTATAGATACTTCAAACTATAGAGATGTTTCGGAAGGAACATTAAAGGTCAAATATGATTTTTAATTGCTTTTAGTGTTATTTTTTAAAATATAAACATTACGGACAGAAAAAACGCACACAAATAAACGGCTTTTATCCTGATGGGTCACTAAATAAAAAATAAATAAAATCTTTAAATTTTTTTAAGGAATTAGCCTGGCACCGTGTCATGATGTGGCGTTCCCTACTGCACGAAAGTTGCTGCATAAATAGTCCATTTTAAAAAATGTGCGTGATATTTACATATAAATGTTTTCTTTTCTAGTACGTTCTATAAATATATTAGACTTAGTGATACTGAAAATACACAGTATGTTGTCTTTCTTTGTAAACATATTAGAACATTGCCTCCCTTACATTTACGTAATTGTTTTAGAATTGGTGTATTTTTATAAAAAAAGCTTGCATAATTAATTTTATTAATTAAACGGTTTGCTTTTAGAAAACCAAAAGTAGCCGTTACACCTAAACTTTTCATGCCGCATCGCATCGTGAAATAATATTTTTCATATCTCTTCTAGTTTTCGAGATCTGAGTGTGACAGACGGATAGACGGAGAGACGGATATTTTGCACAAACCTAATAGCGGCCGCTAAAAAAAAACTTAATGAAATACCTGTCCCTTAGTTAGCTAAATTTGTAGTAAAATTTACTAATTAAAAATTACTATGATTACGCATTATTTTCTTTGTCCTGATGCTTGACATCTTTTCTGGGATACAAGTTTAATGTCACGCTGAAGTTTGTTTGCCACTGACACTTTCATCACTGATGACAAATTTTGATCAGATGTTCTCGAGCGGTGAGGAGTTGTTTGTACCTTTGATTATGGAAAAATGCTGCTCACATAGATAACAAGAATTCTGGCTGCAAATTCCCGCAATTCAACATACTGTTCAGTGAAATAACTGTAAAACATTGGCCCAGCCACATTTATATACTTCGCTTTCAAAAAAGAATCGGACTGCTCTTCTGTCAGCAGTTACCAGCTGCATTTTCAGGAGCAAATGAAAATGGTGATACAGACAAAGAAAATTCAAGCATCTAATAACTTTCCCAGGTGTAGGGCATATTTACCAAATGTTATAGCTGTATTTAATCCTTTTAGTTCCTCAACACGTTGAGAAGTGAACAAGATTTTCTCTTCATATTTAATTTATCCACAGTCGTAATTTTGCTTTAAAGCACTTTGCATCATCGTACGCAGTTGTGACAATTTTGTCTTTACCTTGAAGTTTGAAGTTTCAAATTCAAGTCTTACAGGTGACCAGTGAGATCAACTGCAAATACCAAATCCTGAACCCTCCACTTTGGCAATGTTCAATAGGATCCCACGTTACATCAGTAAATGAATCAAGATGCATTGAAAAGAATTCAAATCAGCTATTTTGTCCTTTAACTGTTCACGCAAGATGACTGACATGTCATTTATTCTATCTGCCACAGCGTTCCTAACGCTATTTCTTTAAATGCTTTCACCTTAGGCAGCTTTAACGACACACTCCTTAATAAAAATCACCTTCACTAAATGATTTGCCATGGCTTTCAATTAAGTTTGACAAAATGTGGCTAGCTTTCACTGCAGACTCACTCTCCTTAGTGAGTTTAACTAATACTATTTTTAATTCAAGTAGCTTATCTCTTATTTTCCACCGTAATAATTTAACATTATTTTGATAATTTTTTTATTTTAAGGTGGCCAAGCGTGCCGCATGCAAAGTGGTCGAGGGCCACATGCGGCCGCCGAACGCCATGTTTGACATGCCTGTTCTAATACAAAATTAATCAGGCATACAAAGAGTTGCGATGACATGGAGGCTATTATGAGGAAAGCGCAGGACGATCTCATATAACTTGGCGCCACACTTTCATGGAGTATCTCAGAGCAGTGGACACCAGGTGGGAGGATTTTCAGACATTGCCAGTGACAGATCTTTGTGGAGACAGCTTGTCGCCCAATGCGCCGAACGGCGAGGGAGGATCTAAGTCTAAGTAAAATCTAAGTTTCACCACAAACTGTTTTTGTAACCTTGTTTTTCTCAAAATTGTACATTGTCGTAATTGTTGAGGACATTGTTTAATTGTTAGAATATATCGATTTGTAACAATATTATTGTTTTAGGGCCAGTGCAGTGTGGCTTGAAACCCTGTATATTAACAATAACTATGTAGTCAAGAAGGTAGAGAAGTTGGTATAACTCAAGACGTGAAGATGAGTTGATACATGTCAAGCCATATACTTTCAGAAGATCATTGAGTCAATATATCAATGAGAATGTGTATTTGGATGTTGAGTAGTGCTTATAGATCTATGTCTTATTCTGTTCTCTATTCAAGTATACATTTTTGTAATTTTGCATAATTATTTCCTTTTATTTATATAGCCATTTTACATAGGACATTAAAATTTCTTATATTAAAATTTCTTAGATTTTAATTTCATGTAAATAAAATTAAGTTTACGATAATACAAACACCACTGAAGTCATTTATCACTACAGGAAATAATATAGACGCGATCATTCAGTTGGGCGTCACACATGCTTTTACACATGGCTTGATTTTAATTGTCTTATTTTGGCTATATATTTGTGAAACAGTAACACAAAATAGAAACGACTTACCTATGCCTAAAGTATTCCATAAAGTGTTAACCACAGCTAAGAGTAAAATAGTTCCCAAATTATTGAAGAATGGTTTATTGGGCATATGGTAGCCAGCATCATAGATGATAGGTGGTAGAAGGAAGAGAAAGAATGTGTTGGCATCAAGGGTATACTGTGTGCTGCTAGCTGTCTCCGTGAAGTACAGTGTCACTCCTACCAGTATCCCCAGTGTGATAAGAAGACAACTCTCCGGAAAGATGTGAGGCAACTTGTCATACAGATGAAATCCTGAAAAAGTTAAAATATAATTAAACAAAAGTTGTCTACTATTCTCAGCATTGATAATATGTATATTTATATGAAATAAAAACAAATAATAATAATAAGTCCTGTCTTCGAGTCCAAAGATAAGTGAGGAATGCAGTATTTCCCGTGGCTGCGCAGCCCCAGTTGTGAACTACATATTTTGCCACATCCAGGGCAAGCATAACCATTGTCCGCAGGTGGTCGATTTAGATTTTCTTTTCGCCGTCAATTAAGGTGTTATGACCATTTCTTTTGTTTTGGTATGCGACAGTTGAATTCAAAGATTGAACACATTGTAATAATTCACCAGTAAAATAAAATATTACCCTGCATAATAGAACCATGGTTAATTATTCTAAGATATCTATACTGAGAATAGTCAGTCATTTGCTTTGTGTTACGTAACATAATGAAGCTAAGTTTATTATTAGTTCTCTGCAAACATCTCTACAGCAACGATTTCTTTAGGCAAGCATGCTTACTTGGAAAAAAATGAATTCAATGACCATATTATGGGCAGCGAGGATTTAATGGTGTGAAAGGCGAGGCTTTTTGGAAAATGCAGAGAGGTTAAAGGGATTTTGAGAAGGACAAATAATAGCCTTTGTGAAAAAATATAGTTGAATTAAGTTAGAGTTGTAGAACCAGAACCATTGTTAGATCTTGTTGTAGTTATGGGCTTGAACGAAGATATTTAACTTGTTTAAGTTGACTGTGCAGTGTATCTTTTATTCAATTGATTCTTATTTCCAGAATAGGGTTTGTTGCACTAGTCCGTTTCGTATCTTTTTTCAAAACTATTGGGCCGGAAGTGGCTTTTTTCCCTATATAACTTTGCATTTTTCAGTTCTCTTTATAAATTAAACTGACATTATTATGCTATAATAATAAGTGTGCCTGATAGAGAAAAAAATTCTGCACAAAAATACGGGTGGTTGAGATCAAACCAGATAGAGGCTATAAAAAGAAAAAGAGTTAAAAATAGCGCGGGAAAGTGCACATTTACAGTACTTTATTTGATGAATATTTTACCCAAGATCTGTGTTGTTTTTTTAGTACTAGCTTATTTCAAGTACCCGGCATTTTTCGATACACAATTTCATGAACAAAAAAAATAAAAAATTTTTTTAGTGATTTTAAACTTTAAATGATTTTATTCCTTGTAACTTCTTCTTCTAAAGAGGCCAATCCTTTGTACTTTCACCATTATTTCTGCTTCTATTGTGCTTGGCATCTGCAATCCAGGACTTTCTTTTAAAGGTTACTTTTCTTGTGGATCTATCTAGTGCCACTTTTTCCCAGCTGTTAGTGCCGACTTTGAAGAGCTTTATGTCGCGTTTGTATACACCAGTGTACCTTAGCAGTGGAAGACCAGCGGATCTCCTGCCTTCTGTTAAATCACCATACGAATGTCTGTCAAAGTCGACCTTGTGGCATTCATAATAACTAAATCTATGTGCAAATATAGACAAATGTGCAAAGAATTGAAAGCCTATAATAAATCATACATGGTCGGACATGAACTACAGATTTGCCTATTCTAGTTAAAATAATAGCATGTCTTTACAACTGTACTTCAGTAGAAGCATTACTTGTTCGGGAACTAACAATGATCAATTGATAGGCCTTTAGATTTAGAATTATAAGACGATGCGCAAACTTTTTCTGAATATTAATTTATTTAACTCTTGAATCAAGAATGCATTGGCGTCCGCAAGGAAGTAAACTGTGGTGCACTTGCACCCCCCCCCTGTCACGTTCCAATCGTCAGACATTTTGGTTTGTCTATTTTTTTAAATTTCATGTAATTATTATTTTAATCTAGCTCCGGTCAAAGTCAACCGAAAGACCTAGTTAGCTGGGGTATTTTAGCCAGGCTTTTCCAATAGAGAATTTCTGATTGGTTGAAGATACAATTTTGATAGGTTATTTTATTTTGCAAATTTAGAGGTTGGCTCAGTCACGTAAACAAAGACAGCAAAAGTTAGAATCCCGGCCAGTCTATTGCTAGTTTTTTTTTTATGGTTTCCCAGCTCTTTTCGATATTCTCGGCTTTCACTAGTATACTGCGTAGCCTGGATTCTGATTAAATCTACATCTACGTAATAAAAAAACACACCTGGAAGAAGTATTTCATTAATATTTTTTAATGGCTAAAACGTGACTACTCAGAATTCAGAGGCACATCCCTGCGGGCGCCCATGATTGCCTCTTCCATAAAACTTTGTATTTAAAAAATAAATGTACCCAATGCTTGAGATCCTGCTTGTATACTTAGGCCCTATATAAATCGATCCGGTATCAATGTATTAAGTAGCAATAACCCCGCAAAAAAAAATGTAAATGAAAGAAGATTAAGTTATACATATATTTTTGTGATGGTACTTGTACCGGCACCTTTTTTCAATGTCGGGAAAAATTATTACTTTTATAGTATTTCAACGTTAATTGTCAATTTATTAATAGTTGAAAGTTAGGCAATCTATCATGAGTACCGGCACCTATTGTTTTAGTAGAAAAAAAAAGAATTTTATATATGAATACAGTTTACTTTCAGCCGACATTCTTTCTGTGGCATTTTACGTCTTGTGAGACGATGTTTTCCTGTTGCAACTTCTTGTGAGGCAAATCCTTGATACACAGCTGTTGTTGCAGGTTGCCGAACTTCTGGCAAGCAGCAGATAGTTTGTAAACCAGGGTCTGGAGCTGAATATCAGAGTCAGCTACAATGCTTCATCATCAGCATACAAGAGTTCCCTAATAAGTATCCTCCTAACCTTGGTTTTTTGCCCGCCGACATTATTAACCGTATTACTAACAACATCTGTATGTGAAAGTCTCAATCATCTCGAGTCTTAGACAGTCATTATTTTAGACTAAATTTAAGTTAAGTCTAGACCTAGATCTAGTAGGCCTATTACTATAAAAAAAAACAGTCAGAAATCATTAGCAATTTTTTTATTAGGTCTAGACATTGAAAAGTAAATCTATTATAAACTATAATAGATCTAAGTCTATGTACTAACTTATTAAATAAGTAGAAATATTATAATGAATATTGTATAGCTCTAGATTGACTAAATTATAGATAGATCTATAGATCTAGTTAAGTACATTAAGTTAAGTATAGATTATGGCTTTATGGTAAATGTATTACGGTAGCCTAAATTATTAGATCTATGTCTATATATAATAATCTAATAATTAATCAACTTTAGTCTTTATTAATATCTATACTTTATTCTAATAAAAAATGACTATAGGAATAGCATAGGATAGAATCTATACTATTACTAGATCTTGTGACAAAAATAAATTTCGCCCACTTAAGGTATCACTCGGTCTAGGCATTTAACTAATTTATTTTTGTTATCTTATTTTATTATCTCAGCTTAGCCCTTATGGCTATATAAATCACTAGTACTGCCCTACTGCCACCCCCCCCTTCTTCTCTAGGCATTGGTGTCACCTTGTATCTTCCCAATCCGACATGTCTAGCAAGTCGGTCAAAAAGAGTAAACACGCCTCTAACTATCTTGACCGGACACCCTGCCGCCCCCCTCCCTTTCGGGAGACTTCAGAGGAACCTTTTCAAGTCGACAACAATGGTCATCCCGACCGTCTGGCGCGGGCCGACCCTATTATCTAGAAGACCGCCTTCCATCGTGTGACCATCTTCGAGAATCAAAAGACACTAGCCTTAATCAATGGCGTCCACGTGTTGTGTCTATCCCTACACAGGAAACACGCGGCAATGTCGAGAGGAAATCTTTTGTCTTGAGCTCTTCACATTTGACGTGACGCCTCCCCTTTGCTCCTCCTCTCATCCATCTCATATGGACTCGATTTAGCAAATCCTCTCATTTTCATTCTGAGGAGCTGAGAGTGAAGGATTCACATCTCTGTCTGAGCTCATGCTTACTATATACTATATTCATTTAATTTCTTTTCCTTACTTGGATTGGTGGTAAGCTTGTGTAAAGTGTTTTAGTAACCTCTTACTTACTATGTGTATTTATATATTTGTGCATTTATTTAGTGCATTATATATTGTGTACATATTTGTGTAATTCTTATCTTGGATTATGTAAGTAGTGACTTTATGTATTATATTTTACTAGTCGACCGGCGGCATAGCATACGCCGCTATTTTCCAGGGCAGGCCTTAGGCACTACAATATATGCGACCACAGTGGGTCCCGCACTTTCATTGGACCGTGCTAATTTTTTAGGTATATAAATGATTAAATCAAGTTACATGAAGTTAATTCCTTTTTCCAGTCTATATTTATTTATGTCTATGCTATTTTGTGAATGAAAATAGTGCGGATTTTGATACACCATTTCCATTCACACCATGATGCGCCGTGGGATCTTCCCATTTACTTGTTATAAGTGAATTCATGAATAAAAAATACTACAACATATGGGACCTCAGTGGGTCCCGAACTTTCTTTGGACCCGTGCTAATTTTTAGGTGTATAAAATATGAAATTGAACCATTTTATAAAACATAACAGATTCCCCGCGGCCTCTTGATTTACCAGGAGCCCCCTGGAAATCTCCTGAAATGTTATTAAATGCTATGCCTCCGGTCGAAAAAGTCCTGGAAATTTCCGGACATTATTAAAATCATTTTAAAGTAAAAAAAAAATATGCTATGCTATTTTGTGAATGAAAATAGTGCGGATTTTGGATATATTATTTCCCATTCGCACCATGCTGCGCCCTGGGATCTTCCCATTTGTTTGTTATAAGTAAAGCAAATGCGTGAATTCATGAATGAAAAATACGATGAATGGAGCTTAAAAAAAAGCTAATTGACCTTAATGTACGCGATATTAAGAATATAGCTGCACTCATGTAACAATGCTTTAGAAAAACAAATTTGAATGTTAATTTGATTAAATGGACTATAATTAGTATGTTCATGTGCTAAAGCATAAAACTATATATGTGCGAAGAGAAGTTCTATAATATTCTTAGAGTTGAATTCGAGTTTTAGATCTAGATCTAGATCTAGGAATAGAGAGATGAGTTACTTTTCGTAATCATATCTAATGAATGAATGTGCGTAATTAAAGTACTTTCTAAAGTGAAACCTGAGAGTAGACTCTATCTGTGTATTGTTGTTGTTCTAGTTTCAATATTCTAACGACACAATAATGTGGAAATACTTTTTATTTTATGACAATAATCTTAGAAGAAGAGATAATTATATAAACACCACTTTGCTAGTATTTTGCTCGTTTGACCTCTTACTTTGAGAAATAATATATAGATTATCATGACGACTAAAATAGTCAAAGTCAAGACTAGAATTTATAACAATTCTTGCCACATGTGTTTAGCTCTTTAGCTACTATTAATTTATCGCTCAGCTCGAGCCCTATTTCCATTATTGATAGATTCCTTGACCGGGATGTCATATTACCAAGTATATTTTACGCTCATTCCGTGACAAGGAATGCCGTAATTATTTATGTACTATATTCTATTTTATCGGCCTGTCGGCCAGATTATATTACTTAGGCAAAACCATGTGTACATAATCTTATTTACCTTATCCTATCATTATCTCATCTCGGTTGATCGCCTTGATTTTAAATGGCGCACTGACCCTGCGCTCAGAATAGACTTATGTCCCCTTGTATTGAATTTTAACTTCAAGAGATTGTGTCCCTTGAACGGGCTCTGTCTCCATTCAACCGTACCCTATTGTTCAGGCCACACGGCCAGATGTAGACAATAGCCACCTGGTCACTGACCGTCATCCATCTCCCCCCCTTCCCCTTTCATCTCATTATCTTAGCTACTCGTGATGATCTCACCTTGGCCGGTATACATCATTGTTTACTATTTATCCTCCTTTAGGAGACCCTCCATGTATTGTAGTCTCCCCTTATAGAATGCGATATTCATGGGTTAGCTCCCTTGATGTTTGTGAAACTGAGTTATAGTTTCTTCGCATCATTATTACATTACTATCTGTTGTCTCCCTTTTTGAGACTTCACTATTTTATTAATTATATTATTGTCTCCCCTGATGAGATGTAATATTTAATTGATTAACTCCCCTTACTAGTGTGAAACTAGATTATAGTTTCTATGTAAACATTCTGAAGATGTCCTTCATGGAAAGGCGTCTACCTCCCAGTGTCATCATTATGGCTAAGCCGATCTACGCATCTCGTTGCAGCTTTTATTACAGGCTACATCCACTTGGAAGCCCTATCTACGTAACGCTGTTACCAGTCTGCTGACACCAGACCTGAAGGTACCAGCCTTACTTACTACACGCAAGAGTCCGATCAACAATCGCAGCTAGAGACCCGTCCCTGCAGCTACGTATAGTTGGACTGTCCCGTGCGCTAGGATAGATCACGCCAGCCCACCCACAGACAACTCAGCATCAGCCACACATCAGTCTCGTCAGAGCAGCATAGGACTTAAAGCTAAGCAACCAGCCTAATGACACTCAGACCACTTGCTTCTCATATCTCATGATTTGTTTTATTAATTTATTAATTTTTATGCAGTCAATATATATATATATATATTTAGTTCTACTCTCAGGTTTCACTTTAGAAAGTACTTTAATTACGCACATTCGTTCATTAGATATGATTACGAAAAGTAACTCATCTCTCTATTCCTAGATCTAGATCTAGATCTAAAACTCGAATTCAACTCTAAGAATATTATAGAACTTCTCTTCGCACATATATAGTTTTATGCTTTAGCACATGAACATACTAATTATAGTCCATTTAATCAAATTAACATTCAAATTTGTTTTATATATTTAGTTCGTCCATCGTGGTTCGATGATGACCACTTTGTCATCCAGGGGGCTGAGGGCTTTGCACTGGGAGACGACCGCAGGCCAAAGGCGATCTTCTATGGCAAGCTTAGAGTAGGACGGAGATACAGAGGAGCCCCCCCCAGTAAGCGCTAAAGATCCACTCAGGCGCCATTTAACCCTCACAGGCATAGAATACCTCACTTAAATAGACCGCCAGTAGACAACGGCTTTGTCTGCTCAAAATTCGAGATAATATGCAACTGGGTTTGCTTAGTAATATGAAACACTGCAATCAGCCTTAATCTTCGGAATCGAAGGCATTGCCAATATTATCAATATAACAAAATTATGTTAAATAATTTGCAGTGATTACACACAAAAATTAACCACATTGTCATAACTTTCTTTCAAATCCTAAGAATAGTTCACTTTTAAAATGTTGAGAAGCCCTATTATGCCCAACTGTTTTTAGGGTTTTATTGCAAATTTATTTATATATTTTTAATATAAACATTATAATTGATGAACCTACTACAAAATGAAATTAAGCTAATGGGAACCTTGTGCCTCCTGCAGTCTGACAATGTTAGAAATTTTCAAGCTTTAAATTAGCCAAAGCAAGGCGATGGTCTCATCTAGTGGCTACATCCAGTCTATTTCTTTGCTTATTCATTAAGTTTGTTACGCATTAATTCTAGGTTAACCATGTATGTTGATGGAAAAGCTAAAACATAATTCTAATTTCGACCAAAGTTTTGGAATTTTACTGAAACATTCAAATGTAGCCACATCTCTGTTGCGCCTCCTATGTTACAATTCTTTTTTTGTGAAGACATAATTTTGTAATCAAGTTTGAGTTTTTGAGTTTTGAGGCACACCTGCAACTCAATTTGAACATCGGTAACAGATGATTAATAATTGTCATTTATATTTAATTGTTTTTATTTATTTATTTACATCCTAGAAGCGAATCGTAATTTCTTTATAGAGCATTGTTATGTGAATAGCAGATATTGGCGTCCTTAGGCAGTAATTCATTTTTTAACAAATACGTTACGTGAGATTGTAAAACTCTTTAAAATAGATTTATAAATGACGCCAAACAACAGCCAGTTTTGAGGCTTGGTTGAAATGCTTGACAAAATTGACCTAATCATGCAAGAACTTCGATAAATTAAAACGCCAAGGCTCACGACCTCGGATATATGATACAAAATGAGCTTATGAACCTGATGGTATATTTTCCCGTTATCTTTGAACGATTGATGTCAGCCACAAAGAGCAGATGTCTTTTACATTTTGTGGACTTATTAGATTCAGAAGTTAAGCTGGAGAACATTTCGAGTTTATGTAGTTTAAAAATCAATAGTACATTACTTACGTAAGATAGTATGTTCAGCAAGTAAAAAAGGCATTCAGTGTTAGTAGTGGACGATCTCGTTAGCCTGGCATGTACGATATATTTACAAAATCTAGTCTACTCTTCCAGCGCAGGACCCGCATTTGACATTCGCCCAGGTCCCCGCGCACTGCTAAGGCCGCATCTGACAACAATTTAAGAGCCTTACATTTTTTTCATTATTTATTTTTATCTAGTGACAATTCACTGAAACCCTTTGCAATATTCCGTTACACACCATCTTAAAGAGTCATGTTATGAAATTATTGTCTGTTTCTGTTGTCGTTCCTATGTTTACATGTGCTTGTAACTCGTGCGTAAGAATGTGTTCACGAACTGTGTGTTGTGTTGTCATTCAGTTTATTAAATTGTAATGAACATAATGATGACAGAATCGAAAACCATGTCTGTATAGTATGGCTTTAATAAACTGAATGACAACACAACACACAGTTCGTGAACACATTCTTACGCACGTACTGCGTACTTGGAATACCAAGGCCAGCAAAAGCGAACAAAAGCTCCACTTCACCAGCCTGAAATGGACATTTGCGGGTTCCCCCCGACCCGCTGTCCTGTTCAACGGGGGGGGGGGTGAGACTCGGGGGTAAAACTTTGAGTTTTTGCTGCGTTCACTGCCAGTAGACACGGAAAATCCGGGCTCGCGGACTAGAGTTGCGGCCGAAGGCCGCACCACTGACATCCCCAGTCGTTTTCCTTACTTTACCAGGCCGACCCGAGGAGGTTTTTGTCATTTATGAAACGAACCCTTGAGGGACGGCGTCTGGATGTGACAAGTCTTTGCGAGAGTTTTGTTACATCCCCGCCAATGCAATGAGCACATTCTCATGAGCTCTTTGCTACTCTCAAGGGGAGCCTTGTTTCGCCACCCATTTAGCCTAGTCGTCCCCTCATAAGACCGTTTCCACCTGGGCGCCACGATGAGGCAGGACAGCGTAACCCGGGCCGTTACATACCAGAGAGTTTACATAACACTTTGTCAATGTTTTTTAAAAGATTAAATTATTCTATTTGAATGTTAGCTTTAACGTTTTTCCTTATACACATTTCCATATTAATATATTAACATATGTTGATAAAATAAACTATAATCTAAAAGGCGTATAATCCACTTTGTTTAACAAATCATGAACGTTTATGCGCGCATGATCTAAGGACACTAGATACCCGCCGATTTCAGTATAAGATTAAGAATTTAAAAATAGAAAATGGGATTCCCGAACTCAATGTCTAACGTTAAATCAGAAGCAACCTAATTATACTTTGTCTATATTTAGTTTGCCAGCTTTAATTTTCAAGAATTTTTTTTTAATTTGTTTTGTTTCAGTGCACTTTAGTTTCTTCTTTCCCCCGCTATACCCAGCGCCCCCTTACCACCCTTTTTTGTGCCCAGCGCCCCCTACCGTCCCTTTGGCTCACTGCGCCTCCCAAAAAAATCTCGAAAACGCCCTCTTGGGGGCGATTTCGCCCCCTTTGAAGACCACTGTTCTAGATCTATCCATTATTAAAGAGACTAACTCCTCAAATTTCGTTGAAAGAGGAAGCCTCTTCCACCATGTTATGCACATATAAATTGTCTGTACCCTTCGTCTGTTAGGACAAGGAAAAGAGGGGGAAAAAAGGAGGACCACGGCAAAGACTGAGAAAAAAAGGTTTTCGCCCACCACTTCCTACGATTGTACTTGCTAACTTCTGCTCAATTAGAAACTAAATGGACGAGATATGTGCCCATGTACGCTACGACCACGTTTTTAGGGAAGTTTTCTATTGGCGTTTACTGAGACATGGTTAGAGGAGGATGACAACGACGATCTGGTTGGTATTGATGGTTTCTATTGTATTAGATCTGACAGAACGGCTGAGTCCAGGAAGAAGAAAGGCGAGGGCTGTGTGTGTACATCAACATCAAGTACTGTAAAAACTACACGGTAAGAAAGAAAATGTGCTGTTCTGAACTATAACTACTGGGCTCTCATTGAGACCTTTTTATGTGCCCCGAGACATTGGTGTTATTTACATTGTCATGGTTTATGTTCCGCCTAAAGCCAAGACGGAAGTCGCAGCTGCAATCATCACTGACGTAGTGCATGAGTTTCAGACAAGGTCACCGGATGCACCAGTAGTTATACTGGGTGATTTTAATAAATGCACCTTGAAGGTTAACCTACCGACCTTCCATCAACACATCCCATGTCCAACAAGAGAGAACAGAACTGTGGTTTTATGTTACTGTAACATCAAAGGAGCATTCACATCTCGTGAACAGCCACCACTAGGATAGTCGGACCATAAAACGGTATAACTGCTACCTAATTACCGCACGAAACTTAAAGAGAACAAAGTCATTCAAAACAAGATTACAAAGAGAGTTTGTGTTATCACACAAACTCAGAGGCGGCCCCCGTAGGAGTCGGATCCCTGTCGGATCCGCCTATTCGCAAGAAATGGTCAAGACGTGATTTAATTTTGATGGACAAAAGTAATAATGTTTCAAAGATTCTTTTGCCGTTGTTTTACATGTTTCGGATGTTCCTTCTAAGGTGAAAATAATTAAGTTCTCGCTGGATGACGGATGATAGCAGCGAGCAGGGTATGAACCCTGCCTGGTCATGATGTTTGCGCACTAGATTGTAGTTAGGATTTATCGTTGGTCCCTGGTTCAAACCCTGCATGCTCCCATCCCCCTCCTGCGGAAGGTTTGAACTGGGAAGTAATTTATCTTCAACTCTGAAGCAACATTCGAAACATGTAAAACAAACAGACACATGACCCAGGAGAGTCGGGATAATCAGTTCAGAACGTAAACCGCACGACAAGGCATTGCTCTTAACCTAATAACAAACTGGTTACAAACTAATATCTTATTATTGATAAAAAGATATACTACACCTTACGGCATGACATCTACCTGATATGTACAAAAAGATAAGATTTACGTAAAATTAAAAAAAAAGCCCAGATAATCAATAGAATGAATGCAAAATTAAATTTAAAAAATGAAGATTAGTTTTAGTTTATTATAACATTTCAATGTAGATTTAGACACGGAAATCAAAATATACACTTTAAGTCCCGATTTAGATCTAGAAATTGAAATTCTAGATCTTGATCTTTTAAATATAATTCTAAACTAGACCTAGAAATTCTAGTTCTAAAATCTACAATGATTTCAATTGGAATATGAAACTAGATTTATTGTAAAAAAAAAGTCTAGATCTAGTGTTAAAAATATAATTTAATGTAAAAAAATCTATATCTAGCGGAAAAAATCTAGATAAAAAAAAATTCTCGCCTACGTCACACGTCCTAGTTAAACTAAAATTTGTCTTCATCTATACGAGAACGTTTGCGAGGTTTAAAAACATTAGTGCACCGAGTCCTTATTAACATTTCATTTAAAGAATTCATTCCATATGACGTCAAAGGAAAAAAATCCTTTAGCCTACGTCACACGGCCTAGTTATACTAAAAATATCTTTAACAATACGAGAACGTTGGGGAGCTTTAATAAACATAAGTGCACCGAGTTCTTTTGAACATTTCATTTAAAGATATAATTCCATAAATCCATATGACGTCAAAGGAAAAAAGAAACACTTTACGTCACACGGCCTAGTTAGTCTAAAAATATCTTTAACAATACGAGAACGTTGGCAAGCTTTAATAAACTTTAGTGCACCGAGTTCTTATGAACATTTCATTTTAAGATTTCATTCCATGTGACGTTAAGGGAAAAAATACATGACGTCACACGGCCTATTATATAGTTAGGCTTAAAATATCTTCATTACACGAAAGAGAGAGAGTGAGAGAGAGAGAGAGAGAGAGAGAGAGAGAGAGAGAGAGAGAAAGAGAGAGAGAGAGAGAGAGAGAGAGAGAGAGAGAGGGAGGGAGAGAGAGAGAGAGAGAGAGAGAGAGAGCTAACGAGGGTACATACATATGGAGGAAACTGAGTTCTTATAGTATTTCATTTTAAGATGTGTGAAATCCCCCCTCTGTGTGTGTGTGTGTGTGTATATATATATCATATATATGTCCGTCATGTTTATATCGAAAAAAAAGACTAAAAGCTATTGAAATTGAGAGAGAAACAGAGAGAGAATCTCAGATAAATTAAATACCGTTAATTAAATTTTCGGGTTTATCAAGTATTAGAATTATATGTACAATAGTCTTGTGGAAAGATTTTCATACCATACTTTGGTGTTAGGAAGTTGAGGGTTAGGGCCTTAATCTTCGGAATTATAACAAAACTAGTCGATCGGCGGCATAGCATACGCCGCTATTTTCCAGGGCAGGCCTTAGGCACTACAACATATGCGACCCCAGTGGGTCCAGCACTTTCCTTGGACCAGTGCTAATTTTTTAGGTGTATAAATTATTAAATCAAGTTACATGAAGTTAATTCCTTTTTCCAGTCTATATTTATTTATGTCTATGCTATTTTGTGAATGAAAATAGTGCTGATTTGGATACACCATTTCCATTCACACCATGCTGCGCCATGGGATCTTCCCATTTACTTGTTATAAGTAAATTCATGAATAAAAAATACTACAACATATGCGACCACAGTGGGTCCCGAACTTTCTTTGGACCCGTGCTAATTTTTAGGTGTATAAATTATTAAATTGAACCATTTGGTTTGCCTGAGCAGAATGGTTTGCCTGAGCAAGCCAGGAAAACCAGTGACTTGGCAGAATTTACGTCACTGGTAAATATGCATGACTGAATGCATGACGCGTAGGACGTAATCATCTTCTTTTTTGAAGTAAAGTCTGTATTATATAAGATAAGATTTTATAAAACATAACAGTTTTCCCGCGGCCTCTTGATTTACCATGAGCCCCCCTGGAAATCTCTTGAAATGTTATTAAATGCTATGCCGCCGGTCGAAAAAGTCCTGGAAATTTCCGGACATTATCAAAATCTTTTTAAAGTAAAAAAAAAATGCTATGCTATTTTGTGAATGAAAATAGTGCGGATTTGGATATATTATTTCCCATTCACAACATGCTGCGCCATGGGATCTTCCCAATTGCTTGATATAAGTAAAGTGAATGCGTGAATTCATGAATGAAAATACTATGAAAGTAGCTAATTGACCTTAATTTACGCAATTTTAAGAATATAGCTGCACTCATGTAACAATGCTTTAGAAAAACAAATTTGAATGTTAATTTGATTAAATGGACTATAATTAGTACGTTCATGTGCTAAAGCATAAAACTATCTCTGCGAAGAGAAGTTCTATAATCGAGCCATGAATAAAAAAATACAACAACATATGCGACCACAGTGGGTCCCGAACTTTCTTTGGACCCGTGCTAATTTTTAGGTGTATAAATTATTAAATTGAACCATTTTATAACATGATATAACAGATTTCCAGCGCTAAAGTCAAACCTGAGAGTAGTATCTATATGTGTATTGTCGTTCTAGTTTCAAGAGTCTTACGACACAATATAATCTCTTCCGGCTTCCACTTTTTTAACCTCCCTTCCATTCGCTACACAAATTCATAAGAGAGTTTTATGAAACAAAAATTTGTGCATTACAATTGTGTGTACTTTTTTTATGTCTATAAATTGTGATTAATCTCTAAGACTGAGGATCATGCAATTTTTATTTTTTTCGTAATTTAGAAATCATAATTCAGTAGTAGATATATATACATGTGTTTTCAAGTTACACGAAGTTACTTCCTTTTTCCAGTCTATATTTATTTATGTCTATGCTATTTTGTGAATGAAATAGTGCGGATTGGATCCATGCACACCGCGTGCGTGCGCCATGGGATCTTCCCTATTTACTTGCCGCTTGCATGTTGTTGTTGTTTGACCTCTTACTTAGAGGATTATATATATAGATTATGTAAAAAATTTGCAGCGATTACACTAAAAAATTAATCTCATTGTCATGACTTTCTTTCAAATCCTAAGAATAGTCCCCTTTTAAATTGTTGAATATTAGGGCCTACTGTTTTTAATTGTAAATGTGTTTATATTTTTAAATAAATATTATTGCTGAACTTACTACAAAGTGAAATTAAGCTAATGGGAGCCCCGTGCCTCCTGCAGTCTGACAATATTAGAAATTTCAAGCTTTAAATTAGTCAAAGCAAGGCGAAGGTCTCATCTAGTGGCTACATCCAGTCTATTTCTTTTCTCGTATTGTTAAAGATATTTTTTAGTCTAACTAGGCCGTGTGACGTAGGCTAAAGGATTTTTTTCCTTTGACGTCATATGGAATCTAGGTTAACCATGCATGTTGATGGAAAAGCTAACACATAATTCCATTTTCGACCAAAGTTTTGGGATTTTACTGAAACATTCAAATTCAACCACATCTCTGTTGTGACTCCTATGTTAAAATTCTTTTTACTGAAGACATAATTTTGTAAACCTATTTTTGAGTTTGAGTTTTGAGGCACACCTGGAACTCAATTTAAACATCGGTAACAGATGTTTAATAATTGTCATTTATCTTTAATTGTTTTTATGTATTTATTTACATCCTAGAAGCGAATAGTAATTGCTTCATAGAGCATTATTATGTGAATCGCAGACGTGGGTGTCTTTTTTAAACTATCAAGCTAAGTGAGATTGTAAAACTCTTTAAATAGATTTATATAAGGCTTGTCTTCGAGTCCGAAGATCAGCGAGGAATATTTCCCATGACTGCGCAGCCCTAACTATGACCTACATATTGTGCCACACTCAGGGCAAGCATAACCATTGTCCGCAGGTGGTGGATTTAGATTTAATAGATTTGATATCTCGATAATAGAAAGAAATGATATAATAATCAATGCAATGGAGGTTGGTTTCATTCATTTGTGTTTGATGCCTACCATAAAAAATACTTTTTAGCCTGCTTTAAGTCATTGGCAAACAGTGAATCTTCCTGTTTCTCAAAAAAAAAATTTATTTAAGAGTTTAACAAAACGGAAAATAACAAACCCGTTTCGAATTCAGCGATCTTCAGTTTACAACAAGCAGTAGCGGTCTTAGGAGTGGCAAGTGGGGCGACCTTCCAGGTCCCGCGCCTAAGGGAGGCCCCGCGAAAGAACATTCACTTGTCACCGTCAGGTTCCAAAACCAGAAAAGCTCTTATAAACTACAACATTATGCTCAATACTACTGGGCATTTTTATGATACTAATTACCTTTTAAGATCTTAACAGTGACTTAACATGACATTTTTTATTTCGAAATACTGTTCAGTTTCGATTAAGACATCATCTTATGACATGTACATTCTAAGCGACTATCAACATATGTTGATGAAAAAATACTTTAATCTAAAAGACGTATTATCCACTTTGTTTAACAAATCATGAACGTTTAATACCATACAACTTCATTTACTCATTGAAAAAATGAAAGCGTTGAAAGAGATACAAGACACCGATAGCAAAGACAGACACAAAAACTTTTTTACATTTGATAATAAAAAGAACTATCTTTACAATGAGTTTATTTCTCTGAAATACTCGTTTACGTATGAACTCTCTGAGAGCAGGGTAAGAAGAGCCGCATCATCAGCAAATTTTGTGAAGGAGCAAAAAGGAATATTGGATTGAAAATCATTGGTGTACAAAATGAACCATAATGGCGATGTCACAGCCCCCTGGGGCGCCCCTGTGTTAACTATGCGTGCATTTGATATTACATTGCTTACCCTAACCCTCTGAGGTCTCTGGGTCGAAAATTCATTAGCCCATAGTTTTATATATGGACTAATCTTCAACACTTTCATTTTTTCAATGAGTAAATGAAGTGGTATGGTATTGAGAAATCAATAAAGAACAATCTTCCATAATTGTTAGGTAAGTCCAGATGTTTGTAGACACAATTTAAAATATTTAGAATGGCATCGTCTACACATTTACCCTTTTTGGTAAGCAAATTGTAAAGGGTCCAATTTACTACAAATACCCTTCAGTAGAAACGTGTTAACCAGTTTTTATAAACAGTTAGACACAATGAAAGTTAGTGAAACAGGTCTAAAATCATTCATTTCCTTTGATTTGGAAACCTTTGGTACAGGTACAATTATGGACTACTTCCATACAGATGGTATCTCTTGGTTTAGTAATGAAGTGGAAAAAATCTCTAGGAAAGATTCAGCTAGTTGTTCAGCACATTCTTTTAAGATTCAACCTTTTATTACATCTGGCCCACCAGCTTTCATTGGGTTGACGTTTTTGAAAATGTTGCAGACTTGCTCTTTAGTAATCGCTAATTCTGAATAGTTGTCAACTTTGACATCTTCAAGGGTTTTGAGTCTTTGATAATTAAAATCGTTAGTGTCGAAACGACAATAGAAATCATTTAAATAGTGGCATAATGTCTTGTCGTCTCTTGAAGCAAGATTATTTCTACTTTTGACTTGTGCTCCTCATAACTACACGCCTGTCTCATGTCACTTGTCTTTATCGAGTCTTCTAGCTTGTGCGGTAGTTTCTCCTCCCTTCCTCAAGAGCGTCGTTGAAATTTCGTTGAGCTCTTTTCCTTTCCAGTCTGTCGCCACTGACATATGCTCTTCTCTTTTTGAAGATTTCCCGTTTTATTTTTGCGGTGATCCATGGTTTATTGTTAGGGTATATCTTGATACTCCTAGTACTGATAAACATGGTTTCACAGAATTTAATGTAATTCGTCACTGCTTCGACCCATTCTTCCAGATATGAAGTGGTCTCTTTAAACAAATTCCTGTCGGTGCAGTCTAGACAACCCTATAGTTTAAGAATGTTGTCTTGAGTCGATTCTTGTAAGTTTTTTTTTAATGACTTTGCCCTCTTTAAGTTTAGGTGAGTAACTTAACTATAGCGCTTCTATAGAATGTGGGGGATGTAATATTATAATATTATCCTGCGCAAGACGTAAAGATCAAATGCCAAGGTGTGGTGGAAGTAGTGAAAATCTTTTGAGTGATGAGAACGATTATGATAATGCCGCTGATAACTCATGATAACCATCTTTCAATTTATTTTACTTTTCAATAGCTCTTTCTTGAAAATGGGAGCATCATTTTAAGCCTTGAAATAAGGTTATTTTTTTTTCTAATAAAAGCTGACTTCACCTATCCTTAGGATATCATGTCGCCTATTTAAGTTTTGCTTTTATTTCCTTTTAACAATAAAGTTGTAAATTGTATTATAGGCCAAGAGAATTATAAAACCTTGTTAAGTAATATGAATCCATCTTCTGTACTTACAATCAAAAGCCTATGTTTCTTATCTTACCTATCGATAATTTTTTTTACATGAACTCTATATTTATACATATAAAAATTGTATTCCTATCTAATGTGTTACACTTTTTGTCATGTAAATAACAAGGTTACAAATACCGTTTGTGTGGAAACGCAAACTCAAAATCGGCCGCCAAAGTTGTCCACCCAGGCAGGTAAAAAGGCAGGTTTCAATATTTTGAGAAAGAATATCAATATGAAATTCTATCCAAGACAAAAAAACAGAGAAGAATGGAGAAAGAAGAATGACAGATCCTGTGTGGTGCCCCAACGGTCCAGCAGATCAAGGGATATGTGAAAGTGAAGGTGAAGCTAGATGTGAACCTGACCTAACTAATTTCATATAATGATTATCTTATTGATCTTATTGTTTTGTATTCAAAGCCTCAAGGAAAAAAAAACGTTTCCGTAAAAAATAAATAAAAAGAAATTCAAAGCATCATTACAAAAAACAAAAAAAAATCCTTAGGTGTCTTAATGACTCTATACCACTCAGCGCTTCACGCGATGATATGAAAAACTACTTATTGATTGTTGTTTTAAATTATGTTCCTTTATAAGCATATTAAATAGATTTTCTCTCTTTGAAAAAATAGTAACCATATTTAGCGGCCCCCGAAAGGGGAAAACACGCTATTAGTTCTCTGTGGTTTGTCTATACGTCCGTCCGTCCCGTTTAGATCTCGTAAAATAGAAAAGCGAAAATCTGACATTATAATATTTTAGACCATTGATAATCCTGATGCAACGGCTACTTTTTTCTTTTCTGTATTTTTATGAAAACTGATTGGTTTTAAAAATTCAATTTTTCACTTTCAAAAAACAAAAAAGTATAAAAAAATTTTTTTACATTGTCTGTATAAGGAAAGATTGGGGATGTTAGTGTGTGTTTATATATTGACGGTGGGAGGAGATTAGAGATTGCATGTGAATAATGCAACATAAGTGGCATTGGTTTGAAAATGTTTCATTATTGAAAAATTTAGAATGTTTCACTAAGGAAAATTACAGCGCCTAAGTCACTAGGCCTATAGCAAGAAAAGGAATAAAAAACTTATAGCGGTACACTAAAACATTTATTTGCAAACATGAACAACTTTGAATGAATCAATAGGTCTAATTAAATAAACATTTGCGCACTATCTTTAGGGGGTCGTTCGTAAATGACGTCACGCAAAAAATGACCTTTTTGACCCCCCTCCCCCTTGTCACAAAGTGTCACAAATTCTCAGACCCCCCCCCATCCCACCTCTGCGTCACGTCACAAAATTTAAAAAAATATTAATCTCAAATTATGTATTTGTCATCAATTTTTTTCCCAAAGAGGTTTCATGTGCACATCGATAATATACACGGGAATATTTTCTTCTTCTTCTGCTTGAGGAGCTGACTCGAAAATTAAAATTGTCTTCAATGAGATCTTCATCTATCCATTCCATACTCTCCTCACCTGGGTTTCCCAAAACCACAAGGACTTCGTTGTCTTTTTTTAAAATAATTCTTTTGGCCTTCTGTGCTCGTGTTGTTTTTTTTTTTTTGGATAGTCAGATAAACTTTTTTTGATTTTTCAAAAGAGTTAACGATGCAAAGTAGAGTCTACACTCACAAATTTTGTTCTGAAGTTGACCGGAAAGTGATGAGCAAAACACAAGTTCAAGTTAAAATGAGTACCTAAAAAATATTATTTTTCGAAGAATTTTGAAGATTAAAAAATATTTTATTTGTGTTTTTTTTCCTGAATTTTAAATTTGTGACGTCACAAAATCGCTACCCCCCTTTCCCCTTGTCACAAGGTGTCACATTTTCTCAAACCCTCCCTCCCTTCCCAGAGCGTGACGTCATGTACGAACGATCCCTTAGGCTCAACAGCCTGGTCAACAAAGCTTTCGCAATTAAAGTGTCAGCAATTTATAGAGTAGTTGAAACTTGAACGGCGAATGAACCCCGTTCACCAATCGTAAACAAAAAACATTTAGCCACGTGATTCTATATATCTTCTACATAAATTATGTAATCAATAAAGATTTTTCATTGTTTTATCAATATTATGACGTATTTATGTTTATGTGTAAACGTGTGTTTATTAACGATTGGTGAATGAGGTCCATTAAATTGTTTTCTTCCAAAAAATGCTAAAATTTATTGTAAACTAATATATGTCATCTATAAATCTGATTGGTCAATTTTTCTTTTCAAAGCAAATGACTAACTATTGCCAGTTAGATAGCTTAGAAATACTTAGAATAATTAACATAGTCTACTATGCAGGATAATATTTTATTTTGTTCAGGGTGAATTATTACAATGTGCTCAATCTTAAACGTCTACTGTCCCAGAGAAAAACAAAAGAAATGTCATAACACAGCTTCTATACGCCCTTGCTTGCTCACATTGCACTAATATTATATCCAGTTCGCGGTTAACAATTTGCGTACGCTGCCACTTCTTTTGCCTTAACTATAAACATCGGAAAAACGAAAGTCATGTTCTATAAGTCACCCAATAAAATGTACTCATCCCCATAGATCATCGTGAACAGACATCTGTTACGTGCGCATGTTAGTGTAAATGTGAAATGGTGCGAATGCGTGTTGAAAGGGGAGAACCAAAATTGAGGAATATGAAGAAGAATGTGTTTCAGTGTTATTAAAGATTTAAATATTTATAAACTATAAATTTGTTGTTCGATGTTGTGTATTGATAAAGATGTTACTCATATAAGAGAAAACGCAAAGGTAAAACTCATAAAACCCACGTATAAATAATTATTATCCTGTCAACAGACAGTAGAGATATTAAAACCTAGAATCTAGAGAGACGATATTATTTGGTTTTGATAATAGACAATGGCGGACAAGGCTGAGGTAGTAGCGTTGAAGGAGGAGGGGAGGTTGTTGGATCTAGAAGGAACGGAACTAAGAAAATACGTGCAAGAAAGACTGATAGAGATGGAGAGATTAGCCATAGAGAAAGACAAGATAGCAATTGAACGGGAAAAGAAAAACGAACTGATCGTCATTGAAAAGGAAAAGAAAAATGAACTAGTTGCCATTGAAAGAGAGAGATTGGCGTTGGAAAAAGAGAAGGCGGAAAAAAAGTTAAAAACGGACAAAGAAAAAGAGAGCCATAAAGGAAAAAGGGAAACTACAGGAAATAAACTGGCAAAGTATAAAGGGGCGATATTTGAAGAGGCTAAAATGGACATAGAAATTTGAAATTGAAATGAGGGAACTAGAATACCCAGAAGACAATGGTCATTCTTACTATCGAAGTCATTTGTAGCAGAGATTCCATCAAAGATATGCATGAACCAAGGCAACTATAACGTGGTGAAAGAACAGCTACTGCGAACGTACGGAAAAACAGAGGCGTGTTACCGTGAACAATTTGTTAACTATGAGATAGAAACAAATGATGACCCACAGACTTTCTTGGACAGAATGAACAGTCATTTTGAAAACTGGACTGAAACCGCTAAAATAGAAAGACTTTTGATAGTCTGAAAACATTTCTAATGATAGACAAGGTGATATGCGAGTGCCAGGAAGAATTGAAAATATTTTTGTTGGAGAGGAAACCTAAGTCCATAGAAGACCTAGTAAAACTGATAAGGGCATATAAGGTGGCACATCCCGATAAGAAGGTATCCAGAGGCAGCGACATAGAAGAAATAGTTGCATTTAACAGAACATACTAGACACAGAATAACTTCCACAGAACAAGGTAGACAATATAACTACAATGGGTAGCTGAGATCGTGAAAAGAAAGAATTAACAGATATGTTAGAAAGAAATGCAACTGGAAGGGGTAAAAATAGGGGTCACAATTGGTGAATAAAATGTCAAATGTTATTGTGTATGATTAGATTATTTAAACTTGGAATAGTCTGAGGATATATGTGGTGATTTGTATTTTAGACGTTCGATGTACATCGAGCTTGTTAGACAGGGGGAGGGTGTTACGTGCGCATGTTAGTGTAAATGTGAAATGGTGCGAATGCGTGTTGAACGGGGAGAACCAAAATGGAGGAATATGAACAAGATTGTGTTTCAGTGTTATTAAAGATTATTAAAGTGTTATTAAAGATTTAAATATTTATAAACTATAAATTTGTTGTTCGATGCTGTGTATTGATAAAGATGTTACTCATATAAGAAGACGTAACAACCTTTCTTTTACATGGTAGATAACTTCACAAATCTGGGAAGCATAGTATGACTCATTGCTTTTAAAAGAGGATGATAAGCCTCCGATCAGGGTCAGTAATGCTTTTGGGTGCCTCCAAACGAGAGTGTGGCGAAATAAATCAGCGTCTACCAGCAATGGTTTTTTCACCCCCTCTATGTGGATCTCAGACTTGGGTACTTTACAGAAAGCAACTAAGACTTTTTGAAAGTTTCGTCCAAAATCTTAGCACACCATCCTGGACATACAGTGGCAAGATTGCACTACAAACAGCTATTGCTTGTAAGAAATTATTGTAGTCCAACAGTCACGCTTGACAGGTCACGTATCTCCTATGGAGGAAGAACATATGCTTAAGTCAATCTTTTTTAGTGAGCTGAAAGGTGGTCGGCGTATCAGAGTAGCCCCATGGAAATGCTTCTTTAATAATAATAATACACCAAACAAAACATTGTTACTATAATACTATAAAAAAGATTACTAAGACAGTTTGTGTGGAAACACAAACTAAAAATCGAAACACGAAGTGATCCACCTAGAGTCTTCATCAGGATTCGAACACGGGACTTCCGGTGCTATACCCCTCAGCCACAGCATCTCCATATATTTATTTAGAGTACACTTATATTTTTTTAAAATAATAATTATTAACCTTATCCATACATTCAAAATTAATACCATTTACATGTAATAAAGAGAAACTAAAAAAGGTTTATTCTTCTAACAGAATTAGATAAATTGGCAGCACGAAAAAAATATTCTTGACCTACTTTACAATAGTGTACAACAAGACATTCCTCTCGAAAAAATAATATCTCCATTGTCATACAAACTAGACATAGATCTAGCTAGATCTAGTTTTAGATCTAAGTCTAGATTCAAGATATAAGTCTAGAACTAGAACTAGATATATAATCTTGATATAGAAACTGAAACAGACATAAAATAGAGCAGTGAGATTCATAACAAAGGAATATTCACATTTGACTAGAGTAACACCTTTAGTAAAATCACTAAATTTAGAAAGCCTTCAGGATAGAAGACTCAAAAGTTAAATAGCAATTATACACAAGACACTTAACCATAATCTTCAAATACAAAATTTAATAAAATACTCAGACACAAAGATAAAGGCACATTCCTTATACCATATGCTAGGACAAATCTGTACTAATGCTCTTTCTTCCCTAGTGCCATTAGAGCAGGGGTGGGCAAATTACGGACCGCGGGCCACATGCGGCCCGCCGAAGTGTTTTATGCGGCCCGCGAAAGCCTAAATAAATCATTGTAAAAATCTCAAGACATTATTGAAACTTTTGATTCGTATCACTTGTAATAAAGAGAGAGGCTAAAGAAACATTGTCTCTTTCTTAAGAGTTTTGAACAAACAAAAACGAAGATTATGTTTAATAGCAATACTCAATACATTCAGTAACAAAAAAATAAGTCCTGTCAAGTTTTTATTCAATGCTATGGAGAACTATTTTGAAAGAGTTGGGTTGGCTTGTACAAGATCTCAAGGGTAACAATTGATGGAGCTTTGACTGAGAAAAACAACTTTTTTAATGCTATAAAGAAAAATATTCTAACCATAATTTAGTAACTGGAAAGTTTACACATAGCTACATTAAATTCATAAATATTGAGGGGAAATATTCGTAATTGTTTTTACAATCAAGGGCTATCCCTAGGCATAGTCAAAATATGTCTGCTAAGGTTCATGATTGTTAATTGGTTCGCTCAGGAACTATAGTTTCATATTACAGAAAAGGAATAGCGAAACTTGTACTCAATGTTATTGTTTGAAGTACACTAGGTCTTTAATAAATTGCAAATTTTATTTTTTCCCTTAATTTTGTATATTCTTATTTTATTCGGGGCCACCAATTTTACTTCGCCTATGGCCTCCAATTTTCCAAGGCCGGTCCCGACTGGCAGTTCCGAAAAGTATGTGAAGATTTGGAATTAAAACATTCTGATGTTTGATAACACAGTTGTAGCCTATTTACTTTGCAATCATAAGGTTCCTTGATTGTCATTGACTATTACCTTTTCGTAATATCTCTAATGAAGAGTTGAAGACAGACTTCATGTTAATATATATATATATATATATATATATATATATATATATA
>JADKLZ010000167.1:19725445-19741264 GCA_021533235.1 Biomphalaria straminea
AAAAAGCCCAGATAATCAATAGAATGAATGCAACATTAAATTTAAAAATAGAAGATTAGTTTTAGTTTATTACAACATCTCAATGTAGATCTAGATATGGAAATCAAAATATACACTTTAAGTCCCGATTTAGATCTAGAAATTGAAATTCTAGATCTTGATTCTAAACTAGACCTAGAAATACTAGATCTAAAATCTACAATGATTTCATTTGGAATAGGAAGCTAGATTTATTGTAAAAAAAATAATCTAGATCTAGTGTTAAAAATCTAATTTAGTGTAAAAAAATGTTAGATCTAGTGGAAAAAATGTAGATTAAAAAAATTCTTTAGCCTATGTCACACGTCCTAGTTAAACTAAAATATGTTTTCATCTATACGAGAACGTTTGCGAGGTTTAAAAACATTAGTGCACCGAGTTCTTATTAACATTTCGTTTAAAGAATTCATTCCATATGACGTCAAAGTAAAAAAAATCCTTTAGCCTACGTCACACGGCCTGGTTAGAATAAAAATATCTTTAACAATACGAGAACATTGGCGAGCTTTAATAAACATAAGTACACCGAGTTCTAATGAACATTTCATTTAAAAATTTAAAGATATCATTCCATAAATCCATATGACGTCTAAGGAAAAAAACAACCTTTACGTCATACGGCCTAGTTAGACTAAAAATGTCTTTAACAATACGAGAACGTTGGCAAGCTTTAATAAACTTTGTGCACCAAGTTCTTATGAACATTTCATTTAAAGAATTCATTTCATGTGACGTTAAGGGAAAAATACATGACGTCACACGGCCTATTATATAGTTAGACTTAAAATGTCTTCATTACACGAAATACAGAGTTGTGTGAAATCCCTCCTCTCTGTGTGTGTGTGTATATATATATATATATATTATATATATCTCTGTTGTTTATATCGAAAAAAAAAAAGACTAAAAGCTATTGAAATTGAGAGAGAAACAGAGAGAGAATCTCAGATAAATGAAATACCGTTAATTAAATTTTCGGGTTTATCAAGTAGTACAATTATATGTACCATAGCCTTGTGGAAAGATTTTCATACCATACTTTGGTGTTAGGAAGGTGAGGGTTAGGGCCTTAATCTTCGGAATTATAACAAAATTATGTAAAAAATTTGCAGCGATTACACTAAAAAAATTAATCTCATTGTCATGACTTTCTTTCAAATCCTAAGAATAGTCCCCTTTTAAATTGTTCAATATTAGGGCTTACTGTTTTTAATTGTAAATGTGTTTAAATTTTTAAATAAACATTATTATTGCTGAACTTAAGTGAAATTAAGCTAATGGGAGCCCCGTGCCTCCTGCAGTCTGACAATATTAGAAATGTCACACGGCCTATTATATAGTTAGACTTAAAATGTCTTCATTACATGAAATAGAGAGACAGAGAGAGAGAGAGATAACGAGGGTACATACATATGGAGGAAACGGAGTTCTTATAGTATTTAATTTAAAGATGTGTGACCACCCCTTTCTATCTCTCTTTCTCTCTCTCTGTATATCTGTGGCATTTTACGTCTCGAGAGACGATCTTTTCCCCTTGCAAGCTCTTGTGTGACTGAAGAGGCCGATCCTTGATACACAGCTGCGATCGCAGGTTGGGCATATGTAGTCACCAGGCGCCGTTGCACTATCCCCCTTCTTTATGCTTCTATTGTGTATGGCATCTGCAATCAAAGACCCCTCCTTTATGCTCTCTCTCCATGTGGATCTATCTAGTGCCACCTCTTCCCAGTTGCTGGTGTCGATCTTAAAGAGCTTCATGTCCCGTTTGCATACATCTGTATAACGTAAGAGTGGGCGGCCAGCGGCTCTTCTGCCTTCTATGAGATCGCCATACAGAATATCCTGTGGGAATCGACCTACTGGCATTCTACGAACGTGGCCAAGCTAGCCAAGGCGTCTGCTGCTGATAACAGAGCGGATGTCCTGGCAACCTGCTCTTCGTAGCACTTCCTCATTGGTTATCTTATCTTGCCACCTTATTTTAAAGATCCGCCTTAGGCATCGGAGGTGGAAGACATTCAGCTTTTTTTCCTGCCATGAGTAGGTTGACAACGTTTCACTTCCGTATAGCAAGGTGCTGAATACATAGGTCCGGTAGACTAGAGCTTTAGTGCTGTTAGTCAGCAATATGTTGTCCCAGACTCTTTTCTGCAACCGTGACATGATGGCCATTGCCTTAGCTATCCTGTTGTTAATGTCATTATCCAGTAGAGTGTTGTTGGATATGATGGAGCCAAGGTAACAAAAGTGGTCTACAATCTCTAGTGGTTGGCCATTAATGCTTATTTGAGGTGCAGCATTTGTGTTTTGTACAAGTATCTTAGTCTTGCAGATCTGCAACAGCTTGGGGTTAGGGCGTGGAGACGAAAAGCCCAGGAGAGATCCGAATGGAAGAATGTGTGCAAGCAGGCCAGAGCTCTTCAAGGGCTGTAGCGCCACTGGGATGGATGGATGGATCTTAGTCTTGCTCTGACTGATGTTTAAGCCGAACTTCTGGCAAGCAGCAGATAGTTTGTCAACTAGGGACTGTAGCTGGGTATCAAAATCAGCCACAATAGCTGCATCATCAGCATACAGGAGTTCCCTGTTGAGTAACCTCCTGACCTTGGTTTTAGCCCGCAGCCTTGAAACATTGAATAGTTTTCCAGAGGATCTTGTATGGAGAAACACACCATCGTTTATGTCTTTGTATGCGTAATGCAGTAGACAGGAGAAGAATATGCCAAACAAAGTGGGTGCGAGCACACATCCCTGCAAATCTCAAAAGGTGCTGATTGGGCTCCATTAAATTTGACAGTGCATTTAGTTTCCTCATGGAAGCACTCAATGAATCTCAGTAGTTTGGGAGGGCAACCTATTTTCCTTAGAAGTTTGAAAGGCCACTTCTGCTGACCATATCAAAGGCTTTAGTCAAATCAACAAAAACAATGTAAAGGGGTCTGTCTCTCTCTCTCTGAATTTCTCCTACAGTAGTCGTAGAGAAGATATCATGTCTATAGTGGATCTACCACTCCTGAATCCACACTGAGACTCGGGGTAGACTCTAGAAGCTATCACTTGCAGCCTAGATAATGCCACTCTAGGAAAGATCTTGCCCACTATACTGAGGAGAGAGATACCCCTATAGTTGTTGCAGTCACTCCTATCCCCCTTGTTCTTGTATATTGTGACAATAGTAGCATCACGCATGTCCTTAGGAACATGACCTGTTTCCCAACAACGGCAGAGGAGAGTATAAAGTTCGGGGAGCAGGAGTGATTCGTTGGCTTTAACTACTTCCACTGGGATACCATCACTTCATGGAGATTTTCTATTTTTCATGCAGTTAATTGCTTTTTTTGAGGTCACTAAGGCTCGGAAGCTCATCTAGGCATTCTTATACTAGAAGATCTGGTAGAGAAGCCAGGGCGGCATCGTCTACTGTATTCTATGTGGCATAGACACGGAGAGTGGTAGTTACCGGTGATAAGTTCCTAGCTGATTGGCGTAAGCTGGAACGCCAGGGACCACTCTTGACGGTAGGAGGGGCTTTTTAGCCTCACTGGATAACTACTGCCTGCCTTAAGCCTAGCAGCCCTCGGACAATAAAGTGCTATCCCGCCACGGCTTGTCGCACCACTGGGTGCTTGGTGCTAAGACAAAATCAAAAAGAAAGCTGCTCACCCGCACCTGCCATATCCGCATATTTTTCGTTTTGTCTGTCAGTTTGTCCGTCCGTCATGTTTATATCGAAAAAAAAAGACTAAAAGCTATTGAAATTGAGAGAGAAACAGAGACAGAGAATCTCAGATAAATCAAATACCGTTAATTAAATTTTCGGGTTTATCAAGTAGAAAAATTATATGTACCATAGCCTTGTGAAAAGATTTTCATACCATACTATGGTGTTAGGAACTCGTTTTTCCTTAAAAATCCTGAACATAATATTGAGACAAAATTAGATTTTGTAACGTTTAAGCAAGAAAATTAATTGCAGTGTAAGAAAGAAGTGTTATTTTAAATAAATAGAGTTAAAATGTTTCTCATAAAAATCCGGAACAACCAATTTTTGCAAATGAGAAGAAGATTATTTGTTTTATTTGTTAGAAGATGGATTTCAAACAGTTTTTTGGCGTTAGTAGATTTTTCTAATAAAATTCGGAACAATTTTGGCGACGATTTTTAAGATTATAAATGTTATGAAGCAGATTTTTTTTTCAACAAAAATTCGGTACATTCTTTACTGATTTAAACATTTTTGCTATGTTTCAGCAAGAAAATTTTATGTAAAATAGGTCTAACAAACCTAATAGCAGCTTTTCCTCCTACGGGAGCCACAAAAAGTGATTTTCGATAATCGTTTATATTAAATTTCTTTCTTATTTTAAAAATTCTGAACAACCTATTGTCAATATTTAAAAAAGTCATAGGACATACATTTTTTAAAGTCGAAAATACGGAGCAGTTGATATCGATAAATAAACTATAGTGACGTATTGTCAAAGAATAAAATTGTAATATTAGTAAATTATTCGATATTTAAAACAATCATTTGACATAATTTATTTTTTATAAAACAAAATCCGGAATAACTTTGTAGTTAATGAAATACAAGTCAGTATAGAGATTCTAATTTAGTATTAATATGTTGTTTACATAAAAAAACCGGAATAACATATTAAAGATCATGTGTTTTTTGCAACTTTTAAGCATGGTAATAAAATTTAATATAAGCTAGAAAAACAAACAAACATTCCTTGACATTGATTTTTTTTTCACAAAACACCCGGAACAATCCATTATACATACTTAAACTAAACTTAAACTAACGCAATATTTCTGAAGGAACATTAAAGGTAAAATCAGATTTTCAATAGCCTTTAGTGTTTTTTTTAATCTAACCGTGACTGACAGACCAACAAACAGACAAAAGGCACAATAACTAGTTTCTTTCATTCTAATGGGGGCACTAATAAAACAATACATAAAAATCTGATTAAAAAAAAAAAGTTGAAGAAATTAGTTTAGAACTAAGCCATGGCCGGGCTTTTGGCTAGTACACGCAAGTCGCTGCCTAAAAAGTCCATTTTAATAGAAGTGTCCTTCTTTGTTATTATTATAGCTTTTTTATATATTATTATAGCTTTTTATATAGCGCTACTTCCATGCTTATAGCATGCTCAGAGCGCTTTGGTCCAATCTCATTTGTGGACCAGTGGGGGGGAGGGGGTATCTAGGAGTTGGTTTCCCATGCTGCCTTTGGGCGCTCAGTAAACACAACTCTGCCCGAGTCGGGTGTCGAAGCTCGAGCCCCCTTCTAGGTAGCCAAGCAAGCCAAGCTCAAGCCGCACTTAGACTCTCGACCACGCTTCCCCTTCCTTGTTAGCATATTGTAACATTGCCTCCCTTAAATTTACGTAATTGTTTTAGAATTGGTGTATTGTTATTAAAAAATTGCTTGCATAATTAATTTTATAAATTAAACGGTTTGCTTTGAGAAAACCAAAAGTAGCCGTTGCAACTAAACTTTTCAAGCCGCATTTAATGGTGAAATAATATTTTTCGTATCTCTTCGAGTTTTCGTGCCCTGAGTGTGACAGACGGACATTTTTCACAAACCTAATAGCGGCTTTTCCCCTTACGGGGGCCGTTAAAAAACAAACTAATGAATGGTAGATAATAAAATAAAACTTTAAAAAATCCGACTTAACTCCGCTTTCTCCAGTCTAGTTTGGAAATACAGATCCAGACCATAGACATAGATAAATATAGACTGGAAAAAAGAAGTAACTTCATGTAACTTGAAAACATGTATATCTATTGAATTCGGATTTCCGAATTATGAAAAATTTAAAAATGCATGATCTTCAGTCTTAGAGATTAAACACAATTTATAGACATAAAATAAAGTACACACAATTGCAATGTGCAGATCATTATTGCATAAAACTCTCTTATTGGCCAGTCTATCCTATACTCTTAAGCGAGCAATTCTTGTATATATATATATTTATTTATTTATATATATATATATAAATTTTATTTCGAAAACGGCTCTAACGATTTTCTTTAAAATTTCAAGGTATGTGCGTATTAGTGAGAAAAAAATTCTGAACTCATTGGCCACATCGGGAAAACTCGAGTTCGACCGTTATTTCGATATGAAAATGTCTCAATTTAATTTTGGTTTGAAGGTTTTATGAATGAAATGGAAAATTTATGAATGAAAGTTTTCCATGACGTAAACGGGAAAAACGCTGCTTACGTCACTAGGCTTACTATAGTGTACTTCTTTGCAAACAAGAACGCGTTTAGAGATATGAATGAAGGGATGTGTAAAACTAAAAGCAGACCACGGGCTATAGCACCACTGGGATGGATGGATGGCAAAAGCCGGTATGAACTTTTTATTGTCCGACAGTCAGGCTGGGCAGGGCATTTATTTAACCGAGCAAGGCTCGGCCACCTGATATAAAATTAAATGTACCAATGTATGATTAGTTATTGCGTTTTAAGAACTTAATAAATTGTTTACACCTAAATTGCGTAGGGCGGTGTAGATACCGTTTACTTTGTTATTTTTTTTTTGCTGGTGATCTCCAGCTGTCTCGTTCTGAGGCCGCATGCAACCAGGTGCTCTATTCTATGTCAATTGTCAGCTAAGGCCAGTTGGCGCCTAAGCTGGTCTTTTAAGCATTTCGGTGTTACGCCGACCACTTTATTAGCTCACCAAAAAAAAAGACCGCCTTTGCCATGAGTTTGTCTGAGATTCGTCTCCCATACAGGATACTGCTCTGTCAAGCGTAACTGTCGGACTTAAAGAATTCCCTCTATACAAAGACCCAACAGAAAATTTGCTGC
Source organism: Biomphalaria straminea (assembly GCA_021533235.1). NCBI lineage: Eukaryota > Metazoa > Mollusca > Gastropoda > Planorbidae > Biomphalaria > Biomphalaria straminea. The sequence goes on from JADKLZ010000167.1 coordinate 19,732,325, forward strand.
CGAGGACAGACGCAGACGCGAAAAGAAAATCTTAATCGACCACCGGAGGACAATGGTTATGCTTGCCCTGGATGTGGCAAAATATGTTAGTCAAATCTGGGGCTGCGTAGCCATGGGAAATACTGCATTTCTCATTAATCTTCGGATTTGATGTCAAGCCTTAATATAATTATTATTTTGCTGGTAAAATTATGACCATGCATTCATGCTTCAGTGTCTAATGTCCCGTACCAAAACAAAGGAAATGGTGATTACACAGCTGCTCTACTCCTTACTTGCTCACACTGAACAAGATATCTAGCTAGCGGTCAACGAGTTTGCGTACGCTGCAGCCACTTTTGATTTAACTATAAACCTCAGTAAAAAAAAATGGGGTTACCGTTAGGGCGTGGTGATGAAAGCCCAGGAGATATCTGAATGGAGGGATGTGTAAAAGCAGGCCATATCCTTCCATGGGCTGTAGCACCAGTAGCAGTAGTATATAACCTTTCTTAGTATAAATTATTTAACCGAGCAAGGCTCGGCCACCTGATATTATATTTATTTATGTCTATGATCCAGACTTAGAAACATGATTTATACATAAGACATTGCGCAAAATGTTCCTTTACGTCTATTAGTTTATGTAAGTCTTTAGTGAATTTTTCCGGGAATTTCCCTTTATGTGTGTTCAAGATATAGAATTATAGATAATTGATTTTTAACGAGTGTGAAAATACCCCTCTCCTCCAGGTTGATTATATGGAAATGGGAGGGGGGGTGTGCTGTGTACAAAAAGGGAACGCAGAGATAAAAGAAAAAAAAAACTAGAGGTCCTCAAAAACAAAACGGACAAAATATCTTGAAAGTTAGCGCTGACAAAATTAAGAATGACAAATTATAAATAGCTTGCTTTTAATTTAAGAACGATACACTTTTTAGGAGTTCCGGAATTTCTGTTTTTTTACGATATTTTTCTTATATATTACTCATCTCCGTTTTTAGTTCGTACGTTGTCAAAGTTTGACAAATAAACAAGGGAATACGCCTTTTCCATTATAATGTTTTAAGTTTATTTTATCTACAACATACCAATAAACAAAAATACGTTAATATATTAATGTATTAACTTAATGTTATTTTTTATCGTTAAAACTAACATTAAAATTAAATAATTTAAACTTTATTTAAAATTGAAAACTTTGACAATGTCGGCCAAGAAAAAAAAAACTCGCCAGCATGAAGTTCTAATGTTTCCATCGGTTTTATGAATCGCCACTAATAGAATGTGTCCTCTTTGCATGAGAATATTTTAAAATGAGGCTATGAAACCAAGTTGTCTACAGGAACAAAGAGCAAACATCCTAACAAAAAATGACTAACCCATAGAGTACATTAAGAATGTCCATGAGCAATGAAAACAAAAAACTCAACTATTCAAACAATTATTCATACATATTAACCAATGACCTAAACTCTGCCAAGTCACTGGTTTTCCTGGCTAGCTCAGGCAACTCATTTCATGCTCTAATAGCACAAGGGAAAAAGGAGCTTTTGTACAGATTTGTTCTAATTTCAATAAGATAAGTGGAGTTAATTTATTTTAGTTTTTTTGTTACTCTTAATAACTGAAATTTTTCTGGGTGGAAAGACATGCTCCAATTTGATTCCCATTTCTGTAATTCATCTAATTTTCTTTGTAAAATTTCTGTATCTTGTGTTGTTTTTATTGTTCTATATATTATGCAATCGTCTGCAAATAATCTGACTTTTGTTCCTGGACTAATGCAATTTGGTAAATCATTTATGTAAATTAAAAATAGTAGTGGACCTAAGACTGTTCCTTGTGGTACACATGAGTTTACTGTTTTTGGTGTTGATTTAGAACCATTTATTATTACAGTTTGTTCTCTCCATATCAGAAAATCTTTAATCCACTGATGCAATGGACCATTAGTGCCGAAATATTTTAATTTTTTAAGCAAACTATGTTGGTGAACTTTGTCAAAAGCCTTGGAAAAATCAAGTATGATAGCATCTATTTGTTCACTATAATCAAAACCTTTTGAAAAATCAACATTCATTTGTTGATGACATTTTATTTGGTTTGGTGTTGGCTAATAGGTTTTGGATTCAATTTTCTTGTGCTACTGTATCTTCTATGGTGTCCATTTCGTTCAAATTAAGTAATGTCTTTGTCTCATGGGGCTGAGCATGCTGATGCAGTATTTGTTAAGGATGTTTGCTTTAGTTTCATTATCATTATGTATTATGTTATGTTCTTTTAATAGCGCTAGGCCTGTTGTTTTCTATTTTCTTAGACTTTATGTATGACCATAGGTTTTTGTTGTTATCTTTAGATATTACATTGTTTATGCATTCACTCTGCAGCTATCTGCTTACTTATTTTCTACAAATCAAATAAGAATATAAAACCCAATCTTGCCTGTCATAAATAAATAAATAGAGCCGCCTTTGATGATAAATATGGTCTTATTTTTATAAAGCCAGTCCATTTGAATTTATGTGACTGAAAAATATTCCAAAATGTAGCACAAGTGCCACTATTCAAAATGTTGAATTAATGTATAATCAGTGGTCTTCAACGGGGGCGCTATCACCCCCTTGGGAGCGTGTTCGAGATTTTGGGGGAAGGGGCGCTGGGAGCCAAAAGGGCGGTAAGGGGGGCGATGTACACAAAAGTGAGCACTAAGGGGACGCTTGGTTTTAAAGGGGGAAAGAAGAAACTAATGGTGCACTGAAACAAAACTAATTGTAAAATTCTTCAAAATTAAAACAGGTAAACTAGATATAGACAAATTATAGTTAGTTTGCTTCTTATTTAAGAACAGAAACAATGTTAACAAGATTACAAAGAGATTTTATGTGATACACAAACTCAGAGGCGGCCCCCGTCGGAGTCGGATCCCTGTCAGATCCGCCTATTCGCAAGATGTTTCGGATGTTCCTTCTAAATTGAAAATAATAACTTCTCGCTGGACGACGGAGGATGGCGAGCAGGCTATAAACCTTGCCTTATCTTGATGTTTGCGCACTAGAGTGTAGTTCGGATTTATCGTTGGTCCCTTGCACAATTCCTGCATGCTCCCATCGCCTCCTGCGGAAGGTTTGGACTAGGAAGTAAACTATCTTCAACTCTGAAGAAACAATCGAAACATGTAAAACAGACACATAACCCGGGAGCGTCGAGATAATCAGTTCATCACGCTAACCGCACGACAAGGCATGGCTCTTAACTTAATAACAAACTGGTTACAACTAATAGCCTGATATATACAATATGTCACACGAGCGATTTAAAATAATCTTTCAGCATTGATCTGTAGAGATGTAGATCTACATAAACTAAACTTCTGATTTAGCACTCTTAATATATATATTATTAATTATTATTATTAATAATTTCGATGTAATTTAGATAAAATTTACGTAAAATAAAAAAAAAGCCCAGATAATCAATAGAATGAATGCAATATTAAATTTAAAAATAGAAGATTAGTTTTAGTTTATTATAACATTTCAATGTAGATCTAGACATAAACATCCGAAACAATCTATTTTAGATACTTTTTTTTATGTAACAATTTTTTTAAAATCTGATTTTTAAAAAAGTTTAAGAAATTAGTTTAGAATCATGTCATGGCCGGGCTTTACGCTAGTACACGAAAGTCGCTGCTAAAAGTTCATTTTAAAAAATGTGCGTGATATCTACATGCAAAGAGCATTTCTTATAGTTGCATTTCCTCCCTTACATTTACGTAATTGTTTTAGAATTGGTGTTTTGTTATTAAAAAATCGCTTGCATAATTAATTTTTTTTAAATTAAACGGTTTGCTTTTAGAAAACTAAAAGTAGCCGTTGCACCTAAACTTTTCAAGCCGCATTTAATGGTGAAATAATATTTTTCGTATCTCTTCTAGTTTTGGCGCCCTGAGTGCGACAGACGGACATATTGCACAAACCTAATAGCGGCTTTTTCTCTTACAGGGGGCCGCTAAAATTTGAGTTCGGGAATCCCATTTTCTATTTTTAAATTCTTACTCTTGTGCTGCACTCTGCACTCTAGTGTACTTGGATCTTGAGCAGAAAAACTTTAAGATTTGATGAATTGAACAGGCGATACGCCTATTAGATTATAGTTTATTTTATATACATATTGTTGTAACTCTAAGGCAGGCAACTCAACAAGGTTCTACAGTAAATAAATGTATTTATTTACTAGGACAAACACATAAAAGGCGTCAGCATTCCAAGAGTCTTGTTACTAATTATACCAGTCCTTTCAACAGCAACCCTAATGTGGACCAACGACAGCCTTCCCCGCTTCGCTCCAGGTCCCTACTACAACCTTCAGGCAGCACAAAAGAAGGCTCCTTAGCTTCCACCAATTCTGACTCTTCGCAATCGCTTGATATCCTGTTCTTTTCTCTATCCTAGCACCTTCTTATTCTGGTTCAATAGTGCGCTCGTGCGCACCACAAGCACTGATACAAGGTAGTGTTACAACAATATGTCAATATATTGATATGTAAATGTTAATTTAAAAAACGTTAAAGAAAACTTTCAAATAGAATAATTTAACCTTTTTTCAACAAAAAAGATTGATTAAGTGTTGTTACAAAAACTCACTGGTATGTAATGTAATAGTACTAAGAGTTTTAGTGAATGGCTACTAGATAAAAAGTATGTTCTACTTTGAATTTCGGCATTTTCAGTTGAGGTTATGAAACCAAGCCGCCTTATAGAAAGCCTATAGAGAACATATAGCAATATCAAAAATAATTATTCATGAAATATTCACGAACAATTTTAAAAATCTATTATTAAAAGAATTATAAAAACAAAACAAAAAAAATGCAAAGCAGATATGTTTTATTGGCTTCTTTAAAAATGCTTATCTTTTTTTAAAAAAGTTTTATGATTTTGTTTGAAAAATGATTACAATTTTTCAAAACATATGTTACACAAAAAAGACTTTTTTTTTCTGTTAGTGATGATATATTATTTCAAAATTGTCTAGCTATATCGCTTATGACGACATATATCATATAGGAAACCATAAGTGGTTGGAGGCTACAACAGCTTCATAACTAATATAGAATAAATAACAGATCAATTCACCTTGTGAGTTATGATATACAAGAAAAGTTGAGCCCGCAATTTCATTTCTATTTGAATCTTATTATAAAATTGAAAATAAAATACAAAGCCTTGCCGAAAATAATCTCATCTTTCAACAGTTTTGTGAAAACAAATGATAAAAAGATGCTAGACTCGTTGTAAACTAAAGTTCGCTGGATTTCGAAAGGGTTTTGTTATTACTCGTTTTGTTAAGCTCTTAAATACAATTTTGAATGATTTTTTTTTTAAAGAAACAGGAAGACTCGACGGTTGGCGATGATTTAAATAAGGCTAAAAAAATGTTCTACATGGTAGGCATCTAATGCAAATGAATAAAACGAACCTCCGACTGCTAGGAAAGCTACGACCCTGGCTCTGCAGGAACAACAAAAATGTGGCTGCATTTGAATGTTACAGTAAATTTTTTTAAAACTTTGGTCGAAAATGGAATTATGTTTTAGTTTTTCCATCAACATACATGGTTAACCTAGATTTAGTGGGTAACAAATTTAATGAATAAGCAAAGAAATAGACTGGATGTAGCGACTAGAGAAGACCTTCGCCTGGCTTTGACTAATTTAAAGCTTAAAATTTCTAATACTGTCATACTGCAGAAAGCACAAGGTTCCCATTAGCTTTAATTTCATTTTGTGATGAATTCAACAACAATAATGTTTATATTAAAAAATAAAACTAAGTTTACTATTAAACCGAAAAACAGTAGGCCCTAATATTCAAAAATTTAAAAGAGAATATTCTTATGGTTTGAAAGAAAGCCATGACACAATTTTTGTAAATTATTTGACAAGATTCTTTATTATGATAATAATATTGCCGGCTGAGTGCAGTGTTTCACATAACTACGCAAACCCAGTTGCGACCTGCATATTTGCCCGAATTTTGTGCAGACAACGCCGTTGTCTGCTAGCGGTCTATGTAAGTTTTTTTTCTGTTTTTTTTTTTGCGCATGTCTTCAAAATGTCTTTACTTTGAGTCTCAAATATTTTTCCCGCAGTTTTTGTGAGAGCTCTTCAACTGACTCTCTTATAGGCCATCTGCTGCCAAAGAATGCTACCGGGTAATTTACTCTATACCAGTGAGGGTGAAATGGCGCCTGAGTGGATCTAGGCCTATATAGCGCTTAGGGAAGGCACCTGTGTAACTCCGTCCAACTCTAAGCTCGCCAAAGAAGATCGCCTTTGGCATGCGGTTGTCTTTTTTTTTTCTTTTTGTATGTATGTAATATGTACTTTATAACTACACTACCATATTTTACATTATGATTTTTGTAACTATAACACGTAATCCAACATAGCCCAGAACATTTTTTAAAAATTCAAACACCAGTCCACCTTTCTCAAGCCCTTTATAAAAACATAACTCACAGGACTTAGAAATAGGGTCAGCAGGTCTCACAATGTGATTTACTTTGCAAGTGTACTAAAGTATTGCATTTTGTCTGTAGTTAAAGTACAGTATGAAATTTATACTAATTCAAGCACTGCAACATGAACATAGATTTATCATTGAGATGAGGGAGACATTATTACTATATTTTATAATATTATAATAAAATCCTATGTCTATGAAACAGCTCTGGTATTGAGCCTCATGTGCAAGTGGAATGAAATTCAACGAGCTTAACACAGAAAATGCCTTCAAAATAATACGTAAAGAATTTGTCAAAACAAGTATGCATTGAAAAGATATTTAGACAGAATACTATTTAAACTTTAGCACAAATCACAATGTTGGGTGGCCACACATTCACAGCCTGCAGTGCCTGCACCCAATGAGGACAAGAAGGTGCACATTTTTGATGACAAGGATATGCAAAGTTTTTTAGGATAAGGAGTTGTAAAGTTTTGAGGACAAGGAGGTGCAAAGTCACTGATTATTTAACATCTCATATATCTAACTGGCTTTTTTTAACTCAATATTATATACATCTACTAAAGATGCTTCCTAGAGTTCTTGATTTATGGTAAACGTGTTTAACATGATGAATTTCAGTTTGAAAAAAAAGGGTAAGGTGACCAATATGAGATACAAATTTCATAAAGTAGTATACAATTATTTACATTATTAAATAATTATTTACAAACAATGTTATTTCTCAATAAACAAAACCACCCCTGAAAAGTGAGAGTAGGTGTGTTAAGTATTTTATCTACCACTCCCTTTCCATGTTATTATTCTTTTTTTTGTTCACAGTAGAGAGGAGTGCAGTCAAATTAAAACAATCACTAAATCTGGTGCCACCCCCCTCTCAATTTCATATAAACTCACTATTAAATTTTCAGATAAGACAGTGGGTGACACAAAATAAGAATCCATGAAAATAGCAATAAATTATAAATGACTTAGATTTTTGTACACACAGATTAATTTCTTTCTATACAGAAATATGCCCAAGCCACCAGCTTTAGGAAAATGGAATATTTGAGGGGAGAGGGCAAGTGAACACCTACAATCCATTGGCTTAACCATTAGTGTGTGTGGGGTGGGGGGCAAAAGAATATTACCTGAATATTACCTTTTGAAAATTAAAGGAAAATGTTTATTATGAAATAACCTAATAATTTTTAGTACAAATTCTTATATGCCTTTCTCTACATATAAAGAGAAAAAGCCTAGAGAAACATAGTGATAAATATTATAAAAACATTAGTGTATTCCTTTCACACTTTTCAACAAGCTGGATTATAGTGATGAATGAGCTTTAATAATTATGGAAGTTTCATATTTTCAATGTTCATGTTATGTCACTTTTCTAAGCAAAGAGCTACCCTAAATTTTTTATTTACATTTTTTAAATAATAGAATTGGACTTATTTTATTATTTAATTTTCATTTCTAAGTCTTATTTTATAGTTTCTATATCTATCTCCCAAAGATTATGAATGTAAATGTAAAAATCTTAAACATTATGATTGAATCCTTACTATAAAAAAAGGCTCATTGCATAATATGTGTATAAATTAATCCTCAGAATGAATAGATATTACAATAAGAAGCTTTTTTTTTTTTTTGACGTCCTTAAAGTTTATTTCTAGATCTAGTAGACTATTATGTTTTGTTAAAAGAAATTGGAAAAGAAAAATTACCTATTTTGGCAACACTGGCGAGAAGAATCCATAGGCATATAACATAAGGCACTTCAACATGATGAAATTCAAAGCCAACAATTTTATAACGTTCAGTGTGGTTAGATTTTTCTTTATGTGCTTCTTCTACATGGTCTGACGACGAAACGCTTTGGTGTTTTTCTTCATCTATTGTCTTAGATATATCTAACGATCTAGAGCTATATTCCGAGACTGTTGAAGCGCTTGCTATACTAGATATAAGAATTAGATCTATCCAGAATGTGACAACGCATAACAGGAAAAAAAATCGAAGCCCAAAAATGTTACAATCTGAGATCCCCATCACATAACATGAATAGTGACTCGATCTGGCTCTAACTGAATTGTCTGAATGACTGAGTTTACGCTTAACTTGGCTTAAGTGTAACAGGAGAAAGTGACCTAGAGAGACATCGCATTTTAAAACGTTAGTGAAGTCGGTGACCTTTCGTGAACACAAAAGGTTCAAAGATTGTCGAGCATGCGCAATAGACTAGTCAAGTGGATCTTATTGTGGGGAACATAGACATTATTTATGGCTATGGTGGGGAAATAAAACGAAATATCTACGTTAAAAAAGACCTATGTAGATCTCGGTTTCTAGACTAGATCTAGATAATCTAAATTAAGATAAATTATGTATATATATATAGGCCTATATTTTATTTTTCTATGCCCTAAATCAAGAACG
>JADKLZ010000167.1:19756454-19771932 GCA_021533235.1 Biomphalaria straminea
AAATCGCTTGCATAATAATTTTTATAAATTAAACAGTTTGCTTTTAGAAAACTAAAAGTAGCCGTTGCACCTAAACTTTTCAAGCGGCATTTAATGGTGAAAAAATATTTTTCGTATCTCTTCTAGTTTCGGCGCCCTGAGTGTGACAGACGGACTTTTTGCACAAACCTAATAGCGGCTTTTTCCCCTTACGGGGGCCGCTAAAAATGGTTTAATTTTGAGAATTTAATTTATTTAAATGTAGTTTTTTTTCATCTGAAATGGGATATTCCAGAGATGCCTACATGTATGCAAATGGAGATAAAAATACACAAGTATCTTCTAAAAATATGCATTTCCCATGTAAAGAAAAAAAAGTTGCTAATCATATAGATGTATATAGATAGATCAGTGCATCAATGCCTGAAAATGGACTATTCTTATTAGATAAACCATGAGATATAGATTAGTAGAGTCAATTTTGTGGAACAGCTTGTCAAAATTAGTTAAAATCTACTTTATTTTTAAATTTTCAGCTAAACTACTGTAATGGTACTGCGCATGGTCCATTTCTCTACATTTCCAATATAAGGGTTTGCCTTTCACAGCAGAAAATTAATTTTGACTCCAGGTGAAAATGTTAACAAGTGTGGAATTGTCCATTATTTTTCACTTTCCAGGAGAACCACATAGGCTAGGGCTTAAGGCTTTTTAAAAATGATAATGACCGATCACCTGCATGATACGCCTAATTGTGAGGTGCTCACCCAGTTTTTACCTTTTTAAAGATAGTCACAATTGTGGAACCCTATAGATGTTTTTTTTTTTTACTTGCACATTTAGCTTAATATTTACATAGTGATTTAGTTTATCTGAATTTAAATATGAGTTTGTATTAGTTTACATAAATTTAAAAACATTTAGAGAATAATATTACTTATAATATAGAATTTATGATTACCTGACATCCAGCAAAAAGAAGACAAATCATAAAAACAAATAAATCTTTTATCATATATATAATACTAATGTAACAAAAAAGAATCAAAGAATAGTGGAAAATAAAACCTTATAAGAACATCAATTAAATTAAAGAAGTAAAGTATTACAAAATGGCAATGTGTTGTCTTAAGCTTTAATAAAATAAAAGTAATGTAAAGGATAAGGAGTTCAAGTATTATAACCGACTATTATATATATGCTTTATTTAGGCTTTTTTCCGACATTTTTACAATGTTCTGCTATTGTGACTTATTAAAAAATCCTGTTATTTTTTCCATAGGTCTAACCATTATGGAGCAAAAAAATGAAAACTAAAAGTAGATGCAAACTGTTACGTAATAGTGACTCTACTATAGGCCTTTTTTTCATGCACCGTGCAAAAACTTAAAATAATTACTAGAGCTATATAGATCTTACTGATGCAGATAAAGCAGAGTTCTTTTCAATGTGTCTGTTTATTTCTGGACTCTAGTCTTCAAACTGATTGGGAATTAATTGATTTAGTTCTTATTCATTGGACTTTTATAAATCTAGTATTGTGTTAAAAAGTTTTACAATGCCAGGCAACACAAATTTACATAAATCTACATTTAGAATTAAGATCTAAAATTCTAAATCCATTTAGATCTAGATCTAGCCTTATTTTCTAGATCTAGATGTGACCAGTTGTGTGTACTAGATTTGGATCTAGTAGAGAGAAATAATCTATTAAAGGTTAAATTTTTGATTCCTTGCATCTCTTTCAACACATCTGTTTAAAAAAAAAAACTTCAAGGATCAGAACCCAGAATAAAAAGCTTTATCTTACATCAGCTAGGAAGTTTATATATTCAAAAGACTCAATGGCCCAACTTCTATATTAGAAACAAGTTCAATGACTTATAAGAATTATCTGTCTGAAAACAAATCTTTTAATTTTTCTTTAATTAGTGATTGTAGAGGATGCCAAAGCTTTCATTGGTGACTATGAAAGAATGGTCTGAAAGAAGGAAATCTATTTTTTTTTTTAATGTGATAAAATATTTTCACTGTCTGCATACCTTGTAAAGAAATCCCCCATTAACAAAACTAGATGCCAACGAGCCAGTCAAGAAGACTATTGCATTTGGTTTAAGTTTAAATTCACTTATAGCATAAAGTCCTATTCTTTTGAAATAATTTCTGCTGGTGCTATTATGGAATCAGGAATAAAACTCTAGGGATGCATTATGAATGATCATAAAAGCATTGCCAAGTGATAAGAATGGCAACATTCTAAAATATTCTAAATATATGTAAATAGTTTGAAAAATGCACTGAATATTTCTTTATATTTAGAAAAATACTATTTTGCCCCTAAAAGTACACATTTCCAGGTCTGGGATTACACATTACAATTTTGCCATGTAGGCATCTCTGAATATTCATGTTTTTTTTTCAACATTTGAAACTATTAAATTTTTTTTTAATTTTCAGGTTTTATACATTCTACAAATTCATCAAGACTATAGGAGCAGTACAGCTCATGTCAGCTCTCTATCACAGTTCACTCTCACACAGCCTTGTCTTAGTTTTGCAATTTTTGAAGCAGGCTTAAAAAAATTTAAACATGCCGAGGATGATTCTCATTTAGATGAAATTACTACCGGTAATTGAATTCTAATTATTTTTTTTTCTTTCAGAAATTGATTCTTTAAAATTTTATTCTTGAGTTACTCCTACCCAGTTAAAATGTAAGAAAAGCTATTTTAGTGATTACAGTGATTTATAGTAGATTTACAGTGTGATTCATAAGTCTCTGTCTCTAAAATTTTAATAAAACAACGGTAAGAACAAACCTTCAGTATCCAGTTATGAAACAATGAACAAAGAGTGGTATGTCACTGTTTTAAATCAAAGGCTGTTGTTATTTGGTGGAAATGATAATCAACATTGGTTCTGATGTTTTATTAGGCATCATCTTTTTTTATTGCTGCATTCTGAGCATCAAATGCTCATGCTCTCCCCATTTTAATGCTACCCTAACATACTTTTAGCCCTTGATTTTGAGTTTGTTACATTGAATTAGAACAGCCTTCTTATGTCAGTATTCCATGCACAAACATTTACTTCTGGCTTGAGAATTCTAATTTGACTTTTTGAACTTTTCCTGTCACCACAACTTAAAAAAAGATTTACAATCACTAACTTTACTTTGGCTTCAATATTTGAGTATTTCATAAGCCCTGTTTCTTTTTGTTGGATACCTTTTATTTTATTATCACTCTCTCACCCAGGAATTCAATTATCTTTTTTTTTACCTCCACCTTTTAACACACAAATTACCTGGTAATATAGTTATACCTACATTTCATTTTTTACAATAATTTCTTACAGTAACATGTATTTAGTCTATGTCAACTTTATATGACAAAAAAAAAAAAAAAAGATTTTTTTATACAATGTCTACAAAAGAAAGTTTTATGCCTATGAGAAATGTACACAAAAAATTTAAATAGTGCTTTAAAACAGAAAGTAACAACAGGTTAAATTTTCATATTTTTCATGCAAAACAAGTGAGAGAATTAGTGACAATAATAACAGCATAAATATATTTATATACCCAGCAGTAAAGCTTGAGTCCAAAGGAGGAGTGAAGTATTTTTTGTTGCAAAACATTGAATTTTCTCTAGCCTACACTCAGTAATTTTAAGGTGACTTTCATCTTGCGCAGGCCAATACCACTCTTTACACTGTCATTCACAGTGGCACCAAAGTCTGAGAGGGCTGTGAACAACAAATAGTTGTAGCCTTTATTTCAGAGCTTTCTAAACTGGTTGCCATCCAAGGCAACAGAGCCCAGTCTGCCAAATGCCAATTTAAGATAGATTGTTGATTCTTCCCTCAGCACTTTTGGCCTGTAATTCCTTTCAGTCTTTTTTATCAGCTTTGCAAGCCTTATCAATGTTTTTGAACATTGAGGACTTTTTGGCAGATGAATTATTTTAGCAAAATAAAGGACAGAAAAAACAGGAGTGCAACCAACAGGCATGATATTTAGCCAACCTGCTTATGCTGATAAAGACATTGGGTAAAGACACCTGACCTTTCTAGAGTTTTCACACAACTTAAACAATATTAACACAAAAATCATATCAACAACCCTTTTGTATGGGCTTAAGTAGAGTTGTAGTTTTTGATGTAGTTCAAAGCATCTGATATTCTTGCTGAAAATATTGAAACCTGCCTGTGTGGACCACTTAGGGTCCTCTTCTGATTTTGTGTTTTCACATAATTTTAATTTATGCATTACCGGTATATAATGTTTATAATGTATTTATACAATCATCTAGATGTTACATCTTACTAAGTTATGGTCTAATTTTGAAGGAGAACTTGGAGAAATTCATGAAGAAACTGATGCCCATAATGGAAGAGAGAATGCTATTATAGATGGAGAATTAAGCTCTGGTGTCCAATTAAAAATGTTTGGTGTTCACACCAAGTAAGTCAACACTTTTTTTAGCAGTTTTTCTTTTTCAACGTACATTTTTTTTTCACATTTTTCAAATATGCATGCTAATATTACAAGCCAAATTTGATCTAGAAATAAAATGTTGAAAAATATAACTAGCCATATTTAATCTAGACACATATTGCTTATAGAGCTCTTCAAGAATTGTTAATAAGATATCGTCCTGAGTCAAGTGCTCCAGTAGCTCATCCTGCTAGTGTTGGTTCAATATCCCTTGATGAATTGGGTTAGTTTTTTTTTTTTAATTTTTTAATTTATACTGAACATACATTTTGTTTAGTAATGAGAGTTGCTTGGAATGTATGGGGATATTAATTTAGAACTTTTATAGCGTATAAATAATATATATTTTATAATAATAAGGCTTGTCTTCGAGTCGGAAGATTAGTGAGGAATACAGTATTTCTCGTGGCTGCGCAGCCCCAGCTGTGACCTACATATTTTGCCACATCCAGGGCAAGCAAAACCATTGTCCGCAGGTGGTCAATTTAGATTTTCTTTTCGTCGTCTGCGCTTGTCCTCGGCAGCAGATTTTCTTTTGGTCTCAAATTTGTATCTGTGGCCTTTGTGAGTGACTTCTAGCAGTCTCGTTCTGACGCCGCATGCAGCCAGGGGCTCTCTCCTATGTCAGCCAAGGAAAGTTGACGCCTAAGCTGGTCTTTGAAGTGTTTCCGTGGGCCGCCTCTGTTACGTCGACCACCTTTTAGCTCACCAAAAAAGACTGCCTTTGGCATACGTTCTTCTCCCATACGGGATACGTGCCCAGTGTACCTGTCCATAAGAAGTCCCTCTATACTGTCCATACCGGCGTTCGCAAGGACATCGCTGTTTGTAGTGCGGTCCTGCCATCGTATGTCCATGATGGAGCGCAAGCATCTCTGGTGAAAGCGCTGAAGAAGTCTTAGCTGTTTTTTATATAGTGTCTATGTCTCAGAGCCATATAGAAGGGTTTAGAGAACCACCGCCTGGTAGGTAGACATTAATTTTTGTAGGTAGGCCGAGCAATTTGTTCTTCCAAACTCTCGCCTGGAGGCGTCCAAAAGTGCTACTGGCCCTGGCTAGACGGTTATCAACTTTCCTTTATAATTAACCAATAACTACTTGTGTTTAGAGTACTAGTGTACTTCTATGAGTGAAGGAGACCAATTATAGCAATGATTACCATGCTCTCTTAAATGTTTTACACATTTCAGTATATGTAAGTGTGGGTTCACAGGAGTAAGTCAAGCAAGTCGTGTGTATATATAGAGCTGATTTTTAAAGCATTTCTGTGGAGACACCTCTGTTTAAAGTGTTTGAGAAGCCTTTACAAATGTGCTCAGAGAACTGCTGCTTGTTAGACACTGATATTTTTATGACAATCTGTTTCGCCATACGCTTGCTGTCAATCAATTTTGGTTTATGCTGCCGCTTCAATAAAGAGAAAGAGAATGTTCCAGGATTTTCCCAATGGAATGTACTCAGCTCCAATGATCTCTGTGAATGGGTGTTTCTTTTTTGAGTATTAGTGAAGGATGGCATATACGTTTAAGAGAATTAGATAATCATCTGGTAAAGCTAGCAGTACCTTCAAACCAATGAATAATGATAAAATAATATAGCAATCTTTTAGTAAAGAAATATAAAAGCTACCAATTAAAGTGGTCTTCTTCTTCTTCTAATGTGATCTCAAAAATAAAATATCTAAAGGAAGGCTAAAATTTACAATGATTAAATTTGTTATTGTGTTGGTGCTTTCATACAAATAGGGTTGTATATGTAACCGTGACCTCCGTGACCTCAGGCCAAAAAACTGGTTTGTGACGTAGTAGGTCGGAGACCATTGTTTCTGATCATAACCAGAGCCTGGCTGCGTGTTAGCATTAGCGCTTAGGCGAAGTGTTGTAGTAAACTGTAACACAGCCAACGTGTAGTTGTTGTCCCAATGACAATAAACAGACGTATTATTAAAGTAGACTAATTACTATGTATTTACTATAGACACACTAAGTGATTGAAGACTGCCTTGCTGGGTGTTAGCATTAGCGCTTAGGCGAATTGTTGTAAACTGTAACACAGCCAACATGTAGTTGTTGTCCTGATGACTATAAACAGACGTATTATAAGTAGACTAATTACTAGATCTAGACTTTATGTATTTATTTACTTAGTAGGCCCTTTAAACACTAATTGAAAACTGTCTACGTATTATTATTAAACTAGACTAATTACTAGATCTAGACTTAATGTTTTACTTAATATACACACTAAGGTGACTAAGTGATTGAAGACTGCCTTACTTATTATTAAAGTAGACTAATTACTAGATCTAGACATTATGTATTTATTTAATACACACACTAAGTGATTGAAGACTGCCTTCTGCGTGTTAGCATTAGAACTTAGGCGAAGTGTTGCAAACTGTAACACAGCCAACAAGTAGTTGTTATCCTGATGACTATAAACAGACGTATTATTTTAGTAGACTTTTTTTTTTTTTTTTTTTTTTTTTTATGTATTTACTTATATTATACACACTAAATGATTGAAGACTGTCTTGCGTGTGTTGTAAACTGAACTGTAGCACACCTGGATGAATGTTTACATCAGTGCTTACTAAAGTGATTAGGCAAAGTGGTATAGTTTGTAACTCACCAACATGTAGACATGTATGTTATGACTATAAACAAAATTTTACCTACATATACCAGTATATTATTAGAATTTAATTCACAACTTCATGTATGTACACAGAATACAATATTGATAGCAAGCATCACAACAGAAATAACACACTAAATGAAAACAAATGTGTGGTGCTATATAGCAATTTTATTTGCAGACAAAATATACCACTTTAAAGAATTAAGTTTTTATTGCAAATGCTTAATGAACATATTAAGAGAAAAAATATATTTTATATTGCAATAATTTAAAATACACTATTGTAAAATGATTTCTAAAATTGCAACAAACTATAGTTTTGACCTTTTGTATATTATCGGCCATAAATTGAAAAACCATATGCATATATTTTAAAAGTTGAACACTTTCAAGTTCATTTCATTTCAAAGTGTTAGAAGTTTTAAGATGTTTTGATTAATGATTAAAATTAGGAAAGTCAAAAGAAATCTTTTATCTTTCTGATTTACCCTATTGTATCTTAAACATTAAAATATATGTACATGGTCAATAACAAAAAAAAACAGAACCTATTAGCAGGAATCTGCAGGATGTGGATAAAAAATGCCTAATTTAGTAAGACCCATAAAAAGTGACATGGTCTTCTTAATGATGACCTTATTACACACACAAAATTTAGTCATTTCATAGAAGTCAATAGGGTTTGTTGGGTTTGTTGCGCTAATAATTAATCAACTTTAGTCTTTATTAATATCTATACTTTATTCTAATAAAAAAAATGACTAATTTAGTAAGACCCATAAAAAGTGACATGGTCTTCTTAATGATGACCTTATTACACACACAAAATTTAGTCATTTCATAGAAGTCAATAGGGTTTGTTGCGCTAGTTTCGTTTCGTATCTTTTTTCAAAACTATTGGGCCGGAAGTGGCTTTTCCCCCTATACAACTTTGCATTTTTCAGTTCTCTTTATAAATTAAACTGACATTATTATGATATTATAATTTTTTTTTTATTAGGTCTAGGCATTGAAAAGTAAATCTATTATAAACTATATAGATCTAAGTCTAAGTACTAACTTATTAAATAAGTAGAAGTATTATAATGAATATTGTATAGATCTAGATTGACTAATTATAGATAGATCTATAGATCTAGTTAAGTACATTAATTTAAGTATAGATTATGGTAAATGTATTACGGTAGCCTAAATTATTAGATATATGTCCTATGTCTATATATAATAATCTAATAATTAATCAACTTTAGTCTTTATTAACATCTATACTTTATTCTAATAAAAAAAATGCCTAATTTAGTAAGACCCATAAAAAGTGACATGGTCTTCTTAATGATGACCTTATTACACACACAAAATTTAGTCATTTCATAGAAGTCAATAGGGTTTGTTGCGCTAGTTTCGTTTCGTATCTTTTTTCAAAACTATTGGGCCGGAAGTGGCTTTTCCCCCTATATAACTTTGCATTTTTCAGTTCTCTTTATAAATTAAACTGACATTATTATGATATTATAATAAGTGTGCCTGATAGAGATAAAAATTATGCACAAAAATACGGGTGGTTGAGATCAAACCAGATAGAGGCTATAAAAAGAAAAAGAGTTAAAAATAGCGCGGGAAAGTGCACATTTACAGTACTTTATTTGATGAGTATTTTAACCAAGATCTGTATGTGAAAGTCTCAATCATCTCGAGTCTTAGACAGTCATTATTTTAGACTAGATTTAAGTTAAGTCTAGACCTAGATCTAGTAGGCCTATTACTATAAAAAAAAAAACAGTCATTAGAAATCATTAGCAATTTTTTTTATTAGGTCTAGGCATTGAAAAGTAAATCTATTATAAACTATATAGATCTAAGTCTAAGTACTAACTTATTAAATAAGTAGAAGTATTATAATGAATATTGTATAGATCTAGATTGACTAATTATAGATAGATCTATAGATCTAGTAATTCTAGTTAAGTACATTAATTTAAGTATAGATTATGGTAAATGTATTACAGTAGCCTAAATTATTAGATATATGTCCTATGTCTATATATAATAATCTAATAATTAATCAACTTTAGTCTTTATTAATATCTATACTTTATTCTAATAAAAAAAATGACTATAGGAATAGCATAGGATAGAATCTATACTATTACTAGATCTATTCGAGTTTTATATATGGATCTAGACTAGAATTAGATTATAGATCTAAATATAGGACATACTAACAGAGAAATGATATGTAGTATTGCACAAGAAAAGAAACTGGGTTTTTCTAAACTCTAATACTTGGTATGCAATAGTAAAACAGTAACCACTAAATAAATCGAAACTCGAAATCAAAAACGTAAATTTATTGTAGTATATATAGGTCTGTGGTTGAATTTTATATAGAGAAATGACTTTTGTAATTTACTTTACAGAAAAATTGGGCTATTCGCGTCTGACACATATATGTTCAGCAACAAACCCTATTTAAAACATTTATTTCATCTCATTTTTTTTGTTAGAGTACTTTTTTAAAAATGTTTTTTTAATAGTACTATTAAACTGTTAGTATTGTAGGTTAAATTTTTTGTAATAGAAATTTGTTCTATGAGTTAATTTATTGATAAAATTGATATTGAGTAAATTAATTGATAAATGTAGGATACGGTTTTAGCTAGTTGCTTATCACCTTTACAAAATAATTAAATTTGCTTCTTTAAAAAAAAAACATACCAAGAGATGTACCAAGAAAAATATAATATATAATATATTATATACTACCTCAGCTGGACCAGAACCTTTATAATGTACATAAATCATACACTCCTCTTGACAAAGAACATCCCAAATGAAGACATTTATATTTGTACAGTATCTTGAAATCAATGATGCCTCCTTCAGTCTAAATGACTTTGATTCAACTCGAACACTTTTTTATATGGTTGTGGAGCCCTATTTAGGAGAGATACTCCTGTCCACATATATTGTGGATCAAATTGGTATTCACTTTGGTGGTGGAGGAGCCTGCCATTTTTCATATGGCTGGCTTTTCTTCAAGAGCACAGACCCATGTTTTCAAAATCTCTCTCGAAACTAGTGCCGTCTAGTGTACAGAGACTTTACTCTTTCTTTAATGCACTCTCTATTCTTTCATGTATAGTACCTAGGCCGCAATACTTCATTGTCTTCAAAAGGTTAATGGCAGATCTGAAAGTGAAATATAGTATACTATAAATATTTTTGAAATGAAATGCAAACAGTAAATATATAACATAATAATATCTAACATTTACTTGAATAATTTGGTACACATATGACAGATCTTATATTGGCTAACATTCAATCTGTACATAGATCTAGTAACTGCCTGCCTCTCTGTACTTTTATACATGGACTATGCTATTTGTAT
Source organism: Biomphalaria straminea (assembly GCA_021533235.1). Lineage (NCBI taxonomy): Eukaryota > Metazoa > Mollusca > Gastropoda > Planorbidae > Biomphalaria > Biomphalaria straminea. The sequence continues at coordinate 19,766,963 of JADKLZ010000167.1, forward strand.
AAAGTATAATTATTGACAGAATCCTTATTAAATTAATAGTCCTAGCCTAAAGTAGTATATATAATTCCTAGCACTATCACTAGCCTCTTTTTATAATCTTGTTAATCATCAAAAGCATAAGAATCTAATAATTATTTAGAATAGGCCTACTAATATACTAAATTACTATAGATGCTAGTAATAATTATTACTTACATTATAGTATTCCTTTAATGGTAGTAATCCTTCAATACTGTCCCTGATACTTCGTCTTGAAAATGTTAATGGCAGATCTGAAAGTTAAAGTTTACAATTAATATTTTGAAAAGAAATGCAAACTGTACATAAATATACCAGTATAATGAATATAATATAACATTTATTTGAATAATTTTGTACATATATATGACAGATCTAATAGTAGCTGTATTACAGAACAGTCTAGTCTATCTTTACTTCTATTTAGAATATGTACATATTTAACTTGAAGTAAATGTAAACATGTCTGTCTATCTACTTCTAGAATCTATAGGCCTATGCTATTTATATAAACTAGATCTAGGTCAATCTAGACTCTATAATTATAAACAGAATCGTTTTTATATTAATAATTAATAGATTTAATTTACACAGTCCTAAGTAGTAATGACGCCTAGTATTAAGTAGATCTAGTATTAAAAATTCCTATAGATCTAGATCTATAAAACTATCCACTTTTTATAATAATGATTTATAATTGATCATGTAAATCATCAAAAGCATAATTAATTAATAATAGGCAATAAATTATTCATAATACTAATATATTAGATCTACATATGTTAATAATAATAACTTACTTTAGAGCACTCCTTTAATGGTACGTAATCCTTCTACATCATCTAGCAAATCTTTTACCGCTGGCCATTTAAAAAAAAAAATTAAATAAGATTTAAATAAAATAGCTAAACATATCTTGCTCATTTTAACATTTGACATTTTAAAAATAATTTAAAGTCAATTTATTTAATTTAATAAAATTAAAATTGATGTTTTTAGTATTGTTTTTTAAGATAATAATGTTTATAGAATCTTTGGAAACTTCCTACTTGTATTTTCTTTTTTTCTTCATTGTATGAAATAATCTCTTATTTTTAGAAACATATAGAAACTCACTTCGTGTGTCTGGATGGAATCTGTACATATTATTTCTCCCACTTCCCATTCTTGGATCAAATTGAAACACAATAATAATTCAGACCCCATTTCCCCCCAGTAGCATGCTATAAGCATGAAAGTTGCACAACGCTAAGCAAAAAAAAATAATAAAAACAATGTTAAATTACACAAATTTATTATTGTTATTCTAGATCTATTAAAAATTAATTACATGATTGATGAAAATGATTAAAAGTATTTTTCATTTTACTTGTTAGGTCTTAGGGACAGACTTTCAGATGTAAGCATAGATCAAAGTGAACATATTCAAAATTTCACACCTATTTCTCATCCTCCAGCATTGATGACACCACAAGCATTTTCTTCTTCAAGGTTGGTTGTTTAGCAGTCTTTACTATTCTCAATATGTACAATGTATCAGTATTGTATTTTTACTCAATATTTAGTCTTCTATTTTTCACTATATTTTCTAGTACTTAACTATCTCTTGCTAATAATACTACAGATCAATATAATTACATTAACTCATAAACCTTTTAGTGAGTTAGAGTATAGAAAAAAAAAGTTTTCAAGATCTTCTATGCAATAGACAATATAGTTAAGTTTAATTTTTTAAGTGACCATCAGTTAATAAGTGTCATGTCACCAGAATTATGAGAAATCTAACCAATTAATAATAACCACCGATTAAGGCTATATGGTAGTCATTCATGTTTTAATTCTTTTAGAATCCTACTCATCAGTTGATGAATCTTGTTTTCACCAAATTTTAGTTTTTAAATAAAAATATGTGTGTAGGAGTGTGTATGTGTTTCACGTGTGAATGTTGTTCCTGTTTGTATCTTTAATGTTATTGTTACAATGTCTTGAGTCTGAAGATTAGTGAGGAATGCAGTATTTCTCGTGGCTGTGCAGCCCCAGCTGTTATTGTTATAGTAGTTATGCTGAGGTGGATAACTATAGTCAAACTGAATTTCCATTTGATTGGACCAATAAAATTATCTTACAATATTCCTTTCCATTTACTATCTTGCCTTAAATTTCTGTCATTCTGTTATATTTTAGAATGGTATTTAATAAAATATGTATGCATTTTTGCTTGTAAGTTCATTAAGTTCAAAAGTAATGCAACTTTATAATAACAAAGATTTACTGCTACAAGGGTAAAGGACTGTATAGAAAATACAATAAACATACATATAAATAATCCTGCTGAACCAAGTAAATATACAAGAAGAATGTTTGGGCTACAAGGCCTTTATCAGCTACAAAACAAAACAAAAAAATATGCTCAGTCAACTTATCTGTCCAATGTTGTTCTCTGTTGAGGCAGGAAAGAAATAAGCTTTGTTGACATAAAAGTGCAGGAAATAGGAACTATATATAAATAGTAGCTTAAGAGAAACAATAACATCTTCTTGTATTTTATATCCATATAGATGACATTTAGTAATATTTAATAGAAATTTAGGTTTTGAAAAGTAAGAAATATTAGGGCTATTTCTTAATAATTAAAATTAGATCTATTTAATGATTCAACATCATATCTATTTTCAATCTACAGGGTGGTTGCTAGAAACATAAATTTTGTCAAACAGATATTTATTTTTATAAAGATTAACTTTTGAAAATTTTAAAATCAGAATATGTTATATTTAATTTATAGATGCTCAAAATGTCAACCCTGCTCTTCAGAGCAGCATCTTAACCTAAAAGCTCATGTAGTAACTTGTGAGATAACATTCCAAGCACTTCCCAACCTTGCTTTCAAATTGTTAATTGAGTCTGTCACATCAACAGTTATGAAGCTCCAAACACAGTAATCCACAAATAAAATTCTGGACTTGTTGAGCTTGTTATTCATGATGTCATGTAGCAACCAGCCTGTATATTGTTATAGCATTTTTGCCAAACTTCATTTTCACCTGTTGGTCATCATCACACATATACTTAGATAATTTTTTTAGTTGCCTGGCTAAATTTTGATAATAATATAAATGACTTATTCAAACAGAGGAAATTCTTTAGTTGAAGGAAGTTCACAGCTAAGTTTATCTAGCACCAGTAGTTTTACTAATGTAACTGCAATGAATGAAGAAATAGAGGCTCATTCCAACCATGGTTCTTTGGATCAGTCTCTTATGTTGGTTTCAAGCACAACTCAGGTAAATATTTATTATGCATGTTTGTCTATTTTTTAAGCTAACTTTTTGTGTCTAACATGTTTAAATGGTTTTGTTTGTTTCCCTTTGGGAAAGGGAGTGCTACGATTTTAAGTTTAAGTGACAAGAAGTAACTAAGGAGACTTTGAGACATTTTAAGATATCTGTATTCTGTTTGTGGTTTGGTGATTCTGTAGTTAGGGATTTTTCTACAGGGTAGGGTAGCTAGCCCAATGCCCAACCCTCCTCATTTCTCAGCCAGGCTTGGGACCATCCTATGGCGGAGTATTCTGTATGCTAACTAAACTAAATGACTTACTTACATGTACTCATATAATAGATGTGTATGCCTACATTTGAATGAGAACAATCCTAATAGTATTTTGAGAAAATCTGAGAAGAAAATCTTAATGTATTAAGACTTCATTGAAATTTAAAAGGATGACAGTAAGAGGGGTTCCTGTGTATGCATGCATGAAAGGAAGCATTTTCATATTAATATTATGTAACTTAGTGTGTTAAAAATCTTGGTTCTGAGATACAGTTGCCAAAAACAACATTAAAATTAGCTCTGCATATATTCGCTATTCACTTACTGTAAAGATAATTTTTTATTATAAATGTAAAAAAAAAAACAAGGAGATGTTAATCGATTTTCGTAGGGGAACGAAGGAAAATGATATTGTTACTGTAGGTAGAGAGACTATTGAAATAGTGCAAACTTTTAAATACCTTGGTACCATCTTAGAGAATAAAACTAAACTTAACAGCAAATACTGATTATATCAAGAAAAAAGGGCAGCAAAGATTACGATTATTGAGGAAACTGTCATCTTTTAATGTTAGTGAAAAGGTCTTGGCTATGTTTTATCATGCTCACATCAGCAATATTTTACATTTTAATATCACTGCCTGGTATGGCAATCTAAGCACTAAGAATAAAAATAAACTTCAGAGAATCCTAAATGCTGCTGGTAAAGTCATTGGCAAAAAAACAAACCCCATTTCGGCAGCTGTTTGAGACAAGCATCCTTACAAAATCTAAAAAGATTCTAGAAATAAAAAATCACCCTTTGGGTCAGGATTTTGTGGTTTTACCATCACAAAAGAGATACAAGACACTGATAGCAAAGACAAACAGACACAAAAACTCTTTTGTTCCTCTGGCAATCAAATCATTAAATAGAAAAAATCTTATGTAAACTTTTGACATGTAAATTGTGAATGAGTCTGGTGTGAATGAACATTTTGTGTTTCTTTATAGTTATAATGTTTTGTTTGGTATAATGCTCAAATTGTAAGACAAATTTCCTTATGGACAATAAAGATTATTATTATTGTTATTATTATTGTTATAGTATGAGTGCTCTGATAATGTACACAAGAGAGGTTCTTTGCTGTACCATGATGGCAGATCTAGTCCTTATTGTTCAGCTGGATTTTTTCCTGGGTAACCTTTTGGTTGCCTTATACTGGTAGTTTATCCAAATTATCCCATCCCTACCTTTTTTTTTTAATAATTGAATGGGAAGTTATGACTGTTTCTCCACTTAACTAAGGACTCATTTGATTTCTATTACTGACATGTAGCACTAGGCTACAGTAGTTAATGAAAGAAGGTGAATAAAGTATAGTAAAACACCTTCTTTAAAGTATAGTAAAACACCTTCT
>JADKLZ010000167.1:19776659-19786805 GCA_021533235.1 Biomphalaria straminea
AACTGATCTAGCAATTCTTCTGCAACTGATCTAGCAATTCTTCTGCACTAGTCTAGATTTTAATACAAGTCTAATAAAATTCCCTTTCAAATTTTAGAGATTTATCACAAACATCATTTGCATTAAGAATTTTGATTTACAACAATAATAACAAAAAAGAGTTTAGAAATAATATTGAACAGAATATTTGCTTATGTATCTCTTTAATTGTTATTATTTGTATTACTTTTAGATTGATGCTAGCATAGCTAATTTAGCTGCACAGCTTCATCAACAGCAGAAATTAATGCAAGAAATGCAAGCAGAACTTAATCATCAAAGAGAAATTCAGCTTCAACTTCATCGACACCAAATGGAACATCAGCAACTTCAGCAGATAACTGTACAACAACCTTCTCTTGAAAAAGATATCAACAAATTAGAAGACATCCTTATATCACGTATGGAGCATTCTTTGGCACAGCATATGCAAAAAGAAAATATCCTTTATTTAGTTATTTTTTTATTTTTATGAAAATAACAAGAAAAACATACAAAAATACTATAAAAAAACAAACAAACTTATATTATATTGTATCAATTAGTTTGGATCAGTCATGTAATTATACTCATAACTGACTTAAACATAATAAATATGTACAATATTAAATATTTGACCAATTTGTTTTTGGTTAGCTTTTAGCTTTCTCAATGTGCAATAATCCAGTTAGGAAAGGGGAAATGGATGAAGGGGTATCTTTGTGAATGGTTGCATGATTTTTTTTAATGCATAAACAAGAAAAACATTAAAGAAAAAAAAAATTAGTTTGGATCATTCATATAATAAATTTGTAATAAATCTAGACTAACAATAAAAAAGCATTCATAAAAATGTAAAAAGAAAAAAGGGGGTGGGGAGCAATCTGAATTTGAACTAATGGATCAAACCTTCTTAGGCTTCTCTGCTAACTCTGAAAGTGGAAAGCCTATAAACATGGAAGATTGTATAGTTATCTATTGTTTTTATAGTCTCATCCTAGTTTTCATCTTTTGCCAGATGGACAGAGTTGATACAAGCGTTGTAAAAAAAGCTTTGACACTAGTAGAATTTAACTACAGCTTAACATCATTATATTTATCAATATTCAACTGTAACTAATATTACTTTTCCATTTATACGTTGTTGTTTTTTCTTTTAATTTTCAGCAATTTTCCAACTGAATACATGAGACATTGTGTATAAATCTAATACATAATTATAATAAATAATTTATTTGTTAGAAATGTCTTTAACAAATCTACCTCAAAGATTACAAGAAAGTTTAAAGAAAAGTGATTCCATAAGAAAACAGAGAGATGAATCCCTTCAGACTAGTGTTGTTACTGAAGTGTCTAAAACAGTCAAAGATACTGTGACTAATACATTACGTACTGAAATCAAGCAAACAGTTACACCTGGTAAGAATCAGGAAAGGAGTTAAGAATTGAATATCATAATTGAACACATGTATATATTGGGTATTATAAATAAGTAAAATATTTTTATAAAGAGAATCTGAAAATTGAAAAAAACATAGAGAATGGCAATTTAAAAATAGATTGACATATCTTATCATTTTGTTTTTAAAACTTAATTTCTTGAAAGGTATGCAAAAAAGTATTGATTGCCTTTTTCAGCATTGCATCGTTTTATTGAACCAATGAAAGACAAGATACATCAAGAGGTGGCCCACAGGCTCACTGCCTGTGATACATTACTGAAAGAAAATATTAGCAAAGCTGTTAAATCTAGAGTAGGTGTTGTTTTTTTGTATCTTTCAACTAGTAATAAAGTTTGACTCATGTTTGCTTAAAAATGTAGCAGTTCAGTAAAATTGTAACACTTCTCATGTATTCTTCTTACAGTCCACTATGGATGTACTGGCCCATGCTGTGGGTGATGTCGTATATCAACAAATGCAACAAGCGTATACAGAAACATTCAAAATTGTTATGCTCCCTGCTTTTAAAAGTACAATGGAAAAGACTGTCAGTGATGTGCATGGTGTTTTTCAACAGGGAACAAAAGAATGTAATTATATAAACTAGCTTAATATCATAGTATAATTATTGTTTTTGTATACATTTAACCTTCTTAAGATAATGCGGCTGATATATCGGCCCAAGGATATTTGGCGAAAAAGACGAGCCGGCCGATATATCGGCTGCGATGTTTCCAACCATAGGATTGGCTAGCCAGTGTTTGTGTCAGCCAATCAGATTAGTTCTTACTATTTTTACACATTAGTAGACTTTGATGGCAGCTTCCTTCGCTGTTTCGAGGCGATAATATTTTTTTAATGATTTTTTGAAGTTAGCTAGTGAGAGGTGAAAAATGGAACATGTCAGCCGTTGATATTGATGAAAGCAAACTCCCTGACTCTGATTTTATATAAACTTTAATAGCACTAATAAAAATAAAAGCAATATTGAGGAAAGCTTTAGATCTAAGTTTAGCCTAGATCTAGTATTTGTTGACGATGTCTATTCTTGGTAACATAGTCAAGAGGTAAGGGTGGGTAGCTGGATAGAGAACACCCATTTGAGAACTAAGGGATTAGCACCCAATATGCTGTTTTATGCTCTTTTTTACTATCAATTTAGTTCAAACATTTGTCAGGGAGACTAATAAATATGATGCCCACTTTCTGATCAACAAACAGCTCAAACAACTATCCCTGGGTCATAAATTGGTGACTGTCACCAATGTGACAATAATGAATGTGTTTTTTTCCATGGTACCTGGGGGGGGGGGAGGAAAAGTAGTAAAAAAATGTGATAGAAGTGTCTGAAGGGTCCCAATGTGCCTTGTTTCTATAAACACATGTATTAGGGCTTATTCAAGCCTAAAACTTGTTAAAAAACTCTAACCTTTATAATTCTGTTCTGTTTTGAAAAAACTTTTTTGAAATTTTATGCGCATAAATTATGCAAATTAGCTTGGCTTATTTTAATTCTAATTTATTTCTCTTTAATAATATATATATAGTTTTGTGTATGTAAAGTATATAGTCTATTTGTTAGAATTTTTTTTGTAAGAGAAGTGTTAAGGCTGGAAATACGACTCTGCCGAAATGCTCCGTCTTAAGAGGGTTAAGAGAGATAAAAAGTTTCAAATAATTATTATAGACCATTAAAAAAAATGTTATTTTCATATAGATCAGTTATACATTCGTCAAAATCTGGATCAAATGTTACGTGACCGTGTGGCAGCACAAGAAATTGTCTCTAGAATGGAAGCAGTAGAGCAGCAGTTTATTCATAGTGTTGGACAAATTAAAAATGTCCTGGTTAATAGCATCAGGGATGATCTTGCCGGACAAGTAGCACAAGCGTTTACTAGGTAATTGTTTTATTCCATAATAGTTTTACTACAAAATGTTCCTACAAGTAGCAATAGTGTTAATCTGACCAATTGAGTACTTTCTAGTTTCCATTCTTGTAGATCCCACATGTAGCACTAGAATTGAAGAGGTTTCATTCTAGTTTCAGCATATGAAGTTAAAACAAGAAATTGTTTGGTTACATTGTGGTTTAGTTTCTACTTATTTTTCCTCTTTCCCACCAATGTAGCCTACTTACAAGTTATTGTATATATAGAATGAAAAACATTAACTTGTTCAAACTTAGCACTAAAACAAACAAATGATTAAAAATATTTACAAAATAGTTGCATGAGACCTTAGTGTTGTGTTAGGATAGCATTGGAAATTTGTGTCTGCTAGGGAGGAAGTGGTCATATTTAGCTTTTTGGTGATATGACATCCACTGTACTGGAGTTGAACACAACCTATTTAATTTATCAAGACTTACTACTTTATTGAAAAATTGAAATTGAAAAATAATATTGATGTCAATTACCTGTCCCATAGATTTTAACTGATCTCCACCTTGTAAAAATGCCCCCATATGACTTCTTTTGTTCCCCCAAATACCATTACAACATGAAATAGGTTTCATGAATTAACCTGTACAGGAAAACCAAAGACTTAGTAGAATGACTCTCATTCACATGGACAACTAAGTTAACTCATGCTAAGCACATGACCATACAACCATAATTTTTAAAAATTATGATCTTTGACCTCTGATATTTATTGTAATGTCTTTTAGAAAAAGAGCAGCTAAATGTGTTTTATTCTTTTGTTGTTCAGCCTTAAAGATGAACTTTTAAAGGATATTAAAAATGTTAAAAATATTAAAATGTGTTTTATTTTTTTGTTGTTCAGCCTTAAAGATGAACTTTTAAAGGATATTAAAAAAATTGTTAAGGAAGAACTTGGGCAATCAATAACTGAGCATGGATCACACATCAGTAATCAACTGACTACATTACTTCGATCTGGTGCTGCAACGCCTGTTCCTTTATCATTAGATGAAGATAACAGCAAAGACAGAATAATGAGAGAATTAAGGAATGGTAGAATCAATGAAGCATTTCAGTGTGTAAGTTTTCATAGCTTTGATTAAATATTACTTTTCTTTCATAGTTTCAACATTCTAAAATCAAGTGAATAGAATGGATGGGTGGTAGTCTTTTTTAGTGACCACTGTAAGGGTAAAAGCCGCTATAAGGTTTGTGCAAAATGTCCGTCTGTCACACTCAGAACTCTAAAACTATAAGAGAAATGAAAAATATTATTCCATGTGTTGTGGCTTGTTAAGTTTAGGTGCAACTGCTACTTTTTGTTTTCTAAAAGCAAACCATTTAGTTTATAAAATTAATTATGCAAGTGATTTTTTCATAAAAATACACCAATTCTAAAACAATACATAAATGTAATGGAGCTAATGTTACTATATGTTAACAAAGAAAGTAAAGCTTGGTACTAAACTGATCCCTCAAAAAATTTTGAATAGATTTTATTTTTTTCTTTAGTTCCGGGGGCCCCCCCCATCAGGATAAAAGCTGCTTATTTTTGTGCATTTTGTCCGTCATGTTTAGCTAAAAGAAACAACACGCTATTGAAATCTGATTTAACCTTTAATGTTCTTTCTGAAACATCGCAATAGTTTTAAGCAGTGCTTTTTATGGTGATAGTATGCACCAGTACAGTACTGGCACCTTTTCAATGTGAGGACAAAATTATTTCTCTTATTGTATCTTAATGTTTATTGTTAATTTATTAGTACTTAAAAGTTAGGCAATCCATCACTGAGTACCGACACCTATTTTTTGGCAAAAAAAAGCACTTGTTTTAAGTATTTAAGTGGGAAGCGTGGTCGAGAGGCTAAGTGCGGCTTGAGCTTGGCTTGCTTGGCTACCTAGAAGGGGGCTCGAGGTTCGACACCCGACTCGGACAGAGTTGTGTTTACTGAGCGCCCAAAGGCAGCACGGGAAACCAACTCCTAGATACCCCCTCCCACCCCCCACTGGTCCACAAATGAGATTGGACCAAAGCGCTCTGAGCATGCTATAAGCATGAAAGTAGCGCTATATAAAAGCTATAATAATAATAATAATAATTTATAATAGATTGTTCTAGAGAGAGAAAGAGAGAATCCCAGACACATTTAATACCGTTAAATATTTTGGGATGGTCAAGTATGAAAATTAGATGTACCAAAGCCATACTTTGGTGTTGGAAGCTGTTTCCCTAAAAAATCCAGAACATAATATTAACAATAATTAGATTCAGAAAGAAAATTAAAGGTTAATCAGATTTTCAGTAGTTTTTAGTCTTTTATTTTTTTTTATATTAATACGATGGACAGATAGAGTGACATGTTATGAACAAATGTGATTTATTTATGTTACCTAGTAGCAGGTATAGCTATAGTCTATGAGATATATCATCATTACAGTCCCTGTGTGACTTATTGTTCAAAATGAGCTCCCATGTCACCTATAGCTAGAATTAGGTTATAATGATCAAATGATCAGTGTTTAAGGTGTGCTGGCGCATTCTTCCAGTGGTATATTGGTCCCTACTTATATTTCCTAGGTTATTAAGTATAACCTCTTGGTATATAATTACAAGAATGTATGCAAAGTAAGACTTAAAGTCTCAGATAAACATATATGCAAATAAGTTTATCTTATATTATATTCCTAAGGGCCCTGACTGTCATATCATTAATTCTCCCACTTGCTGTGGACGAAAAATAAGAAAATTTAACCAATTACTACTTTCTTTGTGCCTTTACAATTGAACACCTTACAAGATCTAAGCTGCAGCAATTAAAATAACCTAAAAGGATTTTTTGTGATTTAGACCTAATATGGATTTTAGAGCTGACAGATAAAAAACACTTCAATTTTAAGCACTATTTAAACTTTTTTTGTCCATACATTCCTTGGAGCAAAACTTTCTTTTGTTGACACTGTATAAAATATTATTTTTATATCATATGAAGTCGAAATTGACTGAGAAAGTGTTTTTATGTAAGAAGGTATAAAAACATATTAAAATATTATTTTGTGTATGAGAGTGGAAGTAAAAAAAAAAGCGTGTTACTATGCCAGAGTGGTAACAATAAAATGGATCCAACAAAGAGATATGAAGTACTAAATATTGAATTAAGAAGCTGAAGAAAAGTCAGTGATTGTCTGTAAAATCATTTTTAGGGGTGGTAATGAGGAAAGCTACTTAAGTGAACCTATAATTCTCAGTCCAAAAGCACTTGTTTGTGTGTGGGAGGTTGATACAAGCGCTCTGTTGTAATTGAATGTAACAAACTATAAATCACAAACCAAAAATATGTTACAGAGTTAAAATGGGGTTGGAGTGTTCTTGACAAAATATGTGAGCTCTCAATGCGCAGGATTCAAAATTTAAAAAAGCTCATGACAAAAAAACATCAGAGAGCCTTTGAAATATTTGATAAAGAGCTGAAAATTTGATGAATACTCTGAGATTGTAAGTAGGACTATTTCCTAAGGCGTAGGATGGAGAAAGGAGAATAAGTGATCAAATTCATGCATCTCAAGTATACAGTTGGAAGGGATAGTGTTCGTAAAAAAATTACCAATTAGTCAAAGGAAATTAATTCTTCAGTATTCACAATCATGGTTAAAAATGTAGGTTTTTATCATCTCCCACACCCATTCTCAGATAAAAATTTAAACTTAAACCATTTTTTATTGTATCTAACGAAACATGAATAAATTTAAAAATTAACAAATTAGTCAATTAATTTTTTGTAATTAATTAGTCTATAAATTATTGATAATAATTTTGTTCATATTGGATGAGGGATAAGCTTCTACATTATTGAGAGATAGTTGTAAGTGCAGAGCTCTTTCCCTTAGACAAGCTTTGTTTTTAAAAAAAGGATTCTTAAAAAATATTTTGCTTGTTTTTATTTTGTTAATTTCACTTGCATCAAAACAAAAAAATGAGATCAAATAGCAATAGTTGTATTAGCATTTCAGTTTTCTATGATAGAACTCTATGACTAAATTTTAAGAATGATTTTTTTATTTTTTTTTTGCAGGCATTATCTGCAAGTAATCTGGATTTAGTTGTGTATACATGTGAAGCAGCAAAACCTTTAGAGATATTTGCCAACAAATATTGCCCCTTAACACAGCCTGTTCTTTTGTCATTAATAAGTCAACTGTCTGCCCATTTGGAGAAAAATTTTGAACTTAAACTGAAGTAAGTAATTTTAAAACTTTATTTGCTTTTTCAATTAGCACACTACATAATACAAATCTTGTTTGTGAATCTTTGTATTGCTAACCAGGGACGCATTTAGACTTGATAAAGTCCTAAGCTATTGGAGATAGGGGCTCCTTGTAAGGCAATTTTTCCTTTTCTCTTTCTTCAAAATGATTAAAATTTCCCTAACCATTTTAGGAGGACCATAGGCAAGCATGAGCTATAGCTTATGTTGCCTATAGGTAATTCCAGCACTGTTGTATTTATTTGAATTTTTAATAAGAAGGAAAAAGTGCATGTGAGAACATGACTCTCTGGGCTTTTGAATACTATATACAAGGGGAGGGGACTCTACCTAGATGAAAAAAGTTCATTTGTGTATCTTATATTACTGGTTGGGCTTAACAGTTTTATTGAGTTACTTTATTGTGTGGATTTATGAAGTTATTCTTTTTGAAACTGTGGATTAAAATGTTCCTTAATTTCTATTTCCTTGTTTTATGCTTTTTTTCAATTGTATTTTTAGAACACTACTGAACCATTGGAATTTATTATCACAACTGAACACACTAATTCATAGGAAATATTAAACTTAGAATCTATTTTTAACTTATTACAAAAAGAAGTAGTTTGAAAATATTTTGCCAAGTTTTTGTATTACGAAATTTAAGACTAAATAACGTTTCTTACTTAAATTACTATTATATTATTATTATTATACATTACCACATCTTTTAGGCCTTCATAATGACAGCTTGTAACATAGAAAGACATTATACACAGGTTTAATGTAATTATTTGTCAATCTCTTATAGCAAGGGGAATTTTATTTTAAATATGGCTCCAAAGACATATCTTTCTGTTGTTAAATGGTGTTTAATTTTACACCCACCGCACAGATGCCTAACCCAGAGATGCCTAATAGTATGCATTTTGAATATTTAGTATGAAAAATGAAGACACATAAAAAAAGAGTATGAGTTTTCATCTCAAAATATATGCCAAAGTGGATATTTAATTAACCACAATAGTCTCATTTTTGTTTTACCGGGAATGCATGATGATTAAATATAGATCTAGATATAGTTAAGGTTCATAGCCCTCCTAAAATCTTCTCAAACTTAAAAAATTCCTAAACTTTTGACCACACTTCTCAAATTTTGACTTTATTTTTATATACATTATTTTCCTTGTTAAAGTTATTGCTTGCCAAAAAATGTGTGGGAAAAAAGAAGCATGTTTAGGCGTGACCATTAATTATTGGCCTGAACACAAACCTGCACCTTATAGGCAGTTTAGACCCACTACCATGTCCCATGTTGTCAGGTCAGATCTAGTGAAAATAATAACTGTGAAACTTCCATGAATTTAGTGACTGAGATTTAGATCTTAATCTGTTTAACATTTAACATTTAAAGATAGTCCACACATTAGGGTGAAAATTCTGTGAAGAAACTTAGATATACATATACCAGTATCTAGTTTCTATATATAGGCTAAATGTAGGTAGTTAAAACATAGAGACTTAGATCTAGAGATATATCTAAGCTGTCTCGTTCTGACCCGCATGCAGCCAGGTGCTCTCTTCTATGTCAGCCAAGGAAAGTTGACGCCTAATCTGGTCTTTGAAGTGTTTCCGTGGGTGCCACTGTTATGCCGACCACCTTTTAGCTCACCAAAAAAGACTGGACAATGGTTATGTTTGGCCTGTTTATGGCAAAATATGTAGGTCACAGCTGGGGCTGCGCAGCCACGGGAAATACTGCATTCCTCACTAATCTTCGGACTCGAAGACAAGCCTTATTAGTGATGGGAACCAAACTAAATTTTAAATGTTAAACTATAACTAAGTTTCAACTAAAAGAAAGTATTTAAACTAAAAGTTTACCATGAATTTCAAAATGTACCTACATTAAACCAGTGATTACCAAAGTGGTCTATATAGACCCCCAGGGGTCTACGAAGACTTCCAAGGGGTCTACGAAAGGAAAAACATAAATTGGGGGTCTATGAGATGTCCACGGGGGTCTACCATAAGAGATTTCAATTAAGCAGGTCGTAACTTTAATTTAATATCAAATTAATGTAATTCTATCATTTATCATACAATAATATATGATTTGTACCCCAGTTAATCCTTTAAATATTTATCCTGCTATTCAAACGAAAAATTGTTCTATCTAATTTAAATACTTATATAGATAGCTTCATTTTGTCTATACGTAACTAATGTTTAACAAGAAGTAGACTGTACAGTGTTGATTATTTAAAATTGAGATTCATCCCTTCCTTATCAATCATGCCAATTGCCTTTTTATGAAGATATGAAATCAATTACTACGCTGGATGATCATCTGAGATGATGCCACACTGTTAAAAACATAAAGGTTTGAACAATTTTGAACACTGAAAGATAAAATTCAGAATAGATCCACAAAATCTTTCTTCAACATTATATGGAGAAGATGCTTTGTGAAAGTCTTACAATATCTCTTTACTTATAGCGAAATAGGGAAAATACTAA
>JADKLZ010000167.1:19787352-19802082 GCA_021533235.1 Biomphalaria straminea
ACAAAATCTAATTTTTCACAGATTCTGACCCAACAGGAAGTTGAAAATTGGGACAAGTGAAATTTGCTCTTGTAAACTGTCACCAGAGAATGCCGACCATGTCTTTCAAAACTTAACAAACACTGCCCCTTAAACAGACCTTTAGAAGAAAAACTATGGAGAGTTGCTTGATCTGGAAAGTGCTGTGAAGTTCATCTCAGATTAATGAGAACTTAGAAGAAGAAGAACACGTGCAAGCAGATCTTGTAATGCCTTCCTCCAGTCATTGATTGTGAAAGGGTTCTATCAGATGTAGGATCTGGACTGATCCTATGACTCAGGTCAAGAGTCGATCATGAGCATAGTTGCTAACAGGAGCCAGCGAGAAGGCAGAAAATAATATCAGTACCAAACTTCATTTAGAGAAGATAAGGTGTACTCTAGTGCACTGTGCAGTCCATCATTAAATACAAATAATGCTAGTCAATGAGAATAAATAAATATAACAGCTAGAAAAGGGAGAAGTACATTAATTAATACAGCAGAGAAGATAACAACATATATATATATATATATATAGTTCGTCCATCGTGGTTCGATGATGACCACTTTGTCATCCAGGGGACTGAGGGCTTTACAATGGGGTTTTATGCCTCCTCATGTGGCTGGTGAGACCTATGTGAGCCCAGAATGTTCGGCTGCACACTAGGCAGGTTATTCCAGCTGGAGCTAGAGTCATTGGCCTTGCTTTTCTTCTCTGGTGTTTTTCTTCTGCAAGCATTGTTCTCTTTTCCTCAGCAACCTGTGCACCAGTCTTCACAGCGCAACGACATGATGCTCTGTCATGTGCATCTGTCTCCCAGGTGGCTGGGTCTATGCTGAACGCCTTCAGAGAATCTTTGGGGTGTCCCTGAAGCGCTTTCTTTTACCACCTTGCGAGCGCTTTCCTTTGCTTAGTTGGCCATACAAGAGTCTTTTAGGGATGCAGTGATCTTCCAAACTGCAGATGTGTCCTGCCCAACGCAGCTGGGACTCCATCAGGATTGTGTGGATGCTTTGCAGACCCGCTCTTCGAAGGACTTCAGTATCAGGTATTTTGTCTTGCCATTTGGCATTCAGTATTTTTCTTAGACATGTCATGTGGAAGTGACTCAGTTTCTTTGCATGTCCACATTTCTGTAGGGAGGATGATGGTTCGATAGATCCCTAGCTTTGTAT
Source organism: Biomphalaria straminea (assembly GCA_021533235.1). NCBI lineage: Eukaryota > Metazoa > Mollusca > Gastropoda > Planorbidae > Biomphalaria > Biomphalaria straminea. Next base: position 19,788,550 of record JADKLZ010000167.1, read on the forward strand.
TTGTAGTGATACCACATTTGTTCCAGACATTTTTAGACAGTCTGCCATAGGATGAACTGGTCTAGGCGATACGCAGGTCAATTTCATTATCAATCTTTCCGTTTCTGAAGAGTGTGCTGCCAAGATGTGTGAATCTGTTCACTGCGTTTATATCATGTCCATTTATCTTGGTGCCTGGATCCGAAGAGCTTTCCCAGGGGCCGGTAAATATAAGACTTCTATCTTATTTGTGTTGATGGTAAGGCCAAAGTCTGAGCATGCTCTTGAGAAGTCACTAGGACACAGCCTTGTTTTACCTCGTTTGATACTTTGAAGGGCTCTGATGGTTCTCCACTTTCTTGGACACGAGCCTTCATGCCATCATGAAATAGTCTCACCATGGTTATGAATTTTCATGGACAGCCATACTTTGACATAATCTTCCAGAGACATTCTCTGCTAACAGTATCCAATGCCTTTGTTAGATCGACATATATTGAGAAGAGGTCAGCATTTTGTTCTTGGTATTTTTCCTGGAGCTGCCTTGCCGCATAGATCATGTCAATGGTTCCACGGTCTTTTCTGAAGCCGCACTGGCTTTCTGATAGTAGACCATGTTCTATGTGTTGCATGAGCAGATAGAGGAAGTGTAACTGAAATGACCAAAAGCCTGGTCAAGTCATTGTTTACAAAATGGTCAATGGTGTGAATGGGAGAGGTTACACTGTTACCGTAGGACAACTTAAGCAATGTGATTGGTTACCTGTAGCCAATAAAACTTTAACAAAGTGAAGAGATGATCTCAATCTAAGAGATTCAACTTGTGTATATAAATTTGTAAGAGGGGTGGGTGGGTAAGTAAGTAACCACATTTCTAAACAGTGTCAATATGTTTAGAAAGAAAAAGGTAATGCCAAGGTAGATGTGATAGAAAAATAATCACTTAATTAAATCAAGATATAAATATATGCATAATAATGTAATTGTCAATGTCACACAGGACAATGTGAATCAAATAGTGTTAACATGAAAATATGTGCATATTGTGGTCTATTAGAATGTTTTCCCAAAGATAAAAAGAGATAAAGGCACTCAACCTCAGTGATTATGCAAAGAAAGTGTTTCTATAGGAGAAATTTAAGTGCTCCATAAGAAAGCACAGTTCATTAAACCTCAACAATGTAGCTAATAACAACGATAATCACAGCTTATGACAGCAAATCAAAGTATGAGAGCATATCCAATTTTGATAAGCCGGGTGGCGCACATTTAGGCCATGTCGCCAAGATGGTAAACAGGTATGGGGAAATAATTACAGGAGCTTGTGGCAACTTTCAAGCGTTTAGTTTTTCACACAGCATTATACCAAAGAAAACAGTACAAATGAATATATATTTTTTATAATGTCGTAAGTATTGTAAAATAAAGCTTTTTAATAAAACAATGTGTAAATAATTCTCTACATAGATGAAAGTTAGATAATTATAAAAAAAAATATAATAACAAAGCCCACAATAAAGTCTTACTCAGAGACAGGATGCTTGTGATCATCAAGAAAGAAAAGACTTGTTAAAGGAGCTCCATCATGAGGATTCCAATCATACATACATCTAGAAAAGAAGCAATTTTAAATATTAAAATAAGGCTAGTTAACTAAAAAATGTGTGTATTGATAGCTAAATACAATAAATTGCTAGGACAGACAGAACCATTGTGAGGTTAACCTCATGTGAATTTTCTAATTTATAACAAATCAAAGACAAGTCTTTTTATTGTAATTTATAATACATTGCATTATAAAAAATATAATAAAAATATCACTAAAGATATGGTTCAGTGAAAGCCTTTCATAATAAATGTGATTAAATTAGCTACAGTACAATAATGCACATTAATAAATAACACAAAAATCCTCCTAACCCTAAAACAAAAATAAATGTATTTCGTACATTATTAAAAACTCATACAATAGAAAATATATCATTTAATTATTTTTTTTTAACTTTATTTTGAGAAATATAAGATCTTATATATTTAATTTAAAAACAAACAGTCCACTTTCAGAAGATAAAATTAGTTGTTACCACAGCAATGTGTAAAATATCATGAAATCTGATTTTTTCAAGTTTTTTTTTTTAGATCTAAACATGACAGATGGAGAGAAAGACAAAACACAAACTAGAAGCGGCCTTTCAGGGGCTGCTAAAAATAATGCTAACTCTGCTTCCGGACAATCTCCTTCAAGCTCCACTAAGAAAAACTTGACTATTCCAGATTCATAAGCTACAGCAATTGCAGAACCATCTGGAGCAAAGGCTGCATTTACAACAGGCTGAAAATTCAAGCAATACAAAAAAAAAGTTATTGGCTACTTGCTACGAGTAATTATTCAGGGTTTTTTTTTATTTAAATATGCCAGAATATTTCATAAATTTTTTTGTACACCATATGGTAATTTACTAACCTAATAATATAGTAATTTGCTACATGATAAGTACTTTTTCTAGTTCATTAGCTAGAAAAAGCTATTTATTGGTAACCCATTAACAACAACTAAAGGTGATTTTTTAATTATTTTTTTTACATTAAATTTAGCCTATATTAACAGGGTTTGTAGCACTTTTCCATGACAAAATTTTAGGAGTTTTTTTTTTATGGATGAAAAGTATGATGTATATATGTATGTGTGTTCCGGCCGTTTGTGTAATACATTGTAAAACACACACAAAACTATGCATACATAAAATCAATTATTGTTACTCGATTTTGGAAATAATATATATCTTGCCAACATCCCTCCTAGAACAGAACAATGTCATCAGCTAAGATATGTCCACAGAAAATGTAATGAAAGTTATCTGCTAATCAAGTAAAAACTAGACTGTCATCTTAAAACCTCAAACAACCATTTTTTTCAAAGATTTATTAAAGAACATTACAAATGTTAGCTATTCCATTTTTTTTAAATAATGTTACGATCGCTCTCTCTCTACTATTCCAGACTCTCTGCAAACTCAATACAGCGAACTTCAAAGAACCTCACAACTCAGGGCTCAAAGTATCAGTGGCATTTTAATACATTAAATACATCACAAGTGGCAATCACATTAACACTGTCTGTACAAAAACATAGCCTTGTTCCGGACTTGACACACCGTCCTGGTTCTGACTTTGCCTCGTACTGGTCACATTGCGAGGTAACGTGAAGTGCGTCGATTCTGACACACTCGCTCTTATATAGTGTCTCTACTGGCCTTCTCGAACTTTCTTGACCAGTCCAGTTGATCACTTTCACTGTGACTTGCGTGCGTAATCGTCTGAGCCGAACTGGCGTGTATTGTCACTGGTCACAGTTGACCGCTCGTACTGTGCTGAACTGGGGCGATTTGGGTAGGCTAAACATTCTTAGAGATGCCTTCATAATGTGTTTTCTCCGTGGTGGAAATGTACATTTTTAATTCCTATGTGTATCATATAGATACTAGAGTCATGAGGTGCATTTGAGGTAATGTTTTATTCTGTGCTTAAATCCTACTCATAAACAGAACATGTAATATACATGCCTATCTGTATGTTTAGTGGACATTTGCTTACTAAATAATGGCTTTAGAATGGGAGGGGGGGGGAAATAATTATACATGTTTGTTTTTTTTTAACAGGAGCACTATGAGCCCCATATTTAAATTATATTTGTAAGTCAAAATTATAATAGTGTTCCAAACAATGTTTTAAAATAATTGATAGCACTAAACTTTTCAAGCTGAAAAACAAAAACTAACAGAAGCAAATTGTGGCCCATAATTTCTCATGCTAAGAAAGTACTTTATGGAAAGTTTTTTTCTATTCTATAAATGATGGACCAAAAAAGTGTGTGTGCAGGATCTAAATTAAGTATTAAAGAAGAGCTGTTCTGCTCAGATTGATTTTTGTTCTTATTGGATATAAGTTCATCCTTATAGGATACTGCAATTCTTAGTCACATGTTAAAAAAAGGATGCAAAAAAAAAAGGGATAGTAATAATATGCATCAGTTTTTCAGTCATTTCATCCCCGGTCACTTCAACCCACTTCATCCCCCAGTCATTTCATCCCCTGTTCTTTTCATCATCTGATCATTCTATTTGACAAAGAGTAATAGTAGAAATCATGAAATAAGCAATATTTAATATATTTATTTTTATTAACATGATAAAAAGTTTAAGAATAAAATTAAATGATACAAGAAACTAAAAAAATTTAACATTTATAGATATAGAAGTCATGTAAAATTATGTTTATATATCCACCAGAAAGTAAAATATAAATAAGCTATTGTAAGTACAGAAAACGATCTATCAATTCATATTGCTTGACAATGTTTGCCTAGAGCAGACTTTTGAAATTTAATATTTAAAAGAAATTAAAGCAATACTTATATAGGCGACATGATGGATATATATGGATGGGTGAAGTCAGCCTTTATTAGAAAAAAAAATCTTATTTCAAGGTTACAAATAAAGCGCCCATTTTCAAGAAAGAGCGTTAAAAAAAAAAAATAAAGGGAAAGATGGTCGTCATGAGTTATAAGCGGAATGATCAGTAGTATTGTAGTATGGTCATAACTATTCTAATCGCTCTTATCTTTCAAGATTTCCACTACTTTCACCACAACTTGGCCTTTGATTATTACGTCAAGCGCAGGATAATGTTATAATATTATATACCCCACATTCAATAGAAGCGCTTTAGCTAAGTACCTACCCAGATTTATAATATATTATTATATTTCTCATCAAGAATGTAAAGTGGAAGGGAAACACTATAAACGCTTTAATAACTTAAAAAAAAAATCAAAAAGCATTCTACATAATCATATTTACATATCAGATAAAATTAGGGCTTAAAATCAAATCCTTTTCAGCACAATTAAACAATGAATAAGAAAAAAAAAAAATTGGGGATGAAGTGACCGGGGATGAAATGACCAGGGATGAAGTGACCGGTCACCCAAAACACTAACTAAAGAGTGTTCTAATAGTTTTCTATGTTTTTTTTTTATTACCATCATTGGCTCATAAGGGTCCACACACATGACACCAGAGAGAACATCCTTGTAAGAGTGAGGCCCACAGCCTTGTCCTTTTGAAACAAGATCCACATTCCATACTTCAGCCTAGAACAGTTAATTCACGCAGAATTGTGCTTATTTACAACAAAACTCAATATGATCAACAGAAAATAAAAAGGTTGCAAGCTTCAAATATGCATAATGCTACAGAAACAAAGTAAATTATTTGTGCTAACAATAAGCATAATTTATGTTCTGAACTTCATAAAAAATTATACAATATTAACTTAAAAATTAAATAAAATTCTAAGTACCTGTGTTCCATGTAGATAAACTAACATCTTAGCTGGATCTAAGCTTTCATGCTCTGCATCATCCTCAGGCATGTAAGGGCACCAAATAACTCGGATAAGACTTCTATAGCTTGACTCATGACCATTAATATGAAGGATTAAATTTGATCTTTTTGAATTAAGATTTGTATAAATAGAATTTAAATTTTCACAACATTAAATAAAATGAACAAAAAAAAAACATCAATAAAACTGTGGGATTCACATATCAAAAAACAAATTCTAATGTTTACAGTAAAAAAAAAATAAAACAGAGTTTCTTAGTAACTGGAATAATCTTTTACTTTTCAAGCCTTAGATGCTGACATTTTTTAGAAACACTTTAGATCTACTTTTTTTTCAATTCTTCAAGCCCATGATAAAACAAAGCACAGAAACTAAGCAATTTTAATAATTATTTTAACTTTCAATCATTGAATCCAATTCATAAGATCAGCTTTAGTTTCACTGGGTTCACATTTAGCTAAATAATACTATATATATTTTCTGGTCTTCCCTTTAATACTTTGTCTACCATCTGAGCTTCCAGATAAATCCAGTAGCCCCTAGATAACTAGAAATTTGTGAGCATTTTTTAAAGCCATTCTGGTAATAATTTGCAATGCTTGCAGAACACCACCATTATAATAGGCTGCACTTCCCACTTGCCATCTTGTGACAACATATAATTAGTAAAATCCTTTGTGATTTGTGGGTAAACATAGATAATATCTTTGTATCATTGTCACAGAAATAAAACATACCTGCATAACAATAATTGGGGCTCTACAAAAAATAATAATTACATACCTTTAGTGAAAAAAATATATATTGACTTTAATTTCTGAGAATTCTAAAAATAATTTAAAAAATCGAAGCATTCTTTTTTGCTTTTTTTTTTTTTTAATTTTTTTAATTATTATATTTTTTTTTTAATTGAATAGTCTCCAAAAGATATATATTTTATACTTTTAATTCCTATGGAACAAAAACAAGCTTTATTATAAATGCTAAATTTCTAAATTTTCCAAATAAACGCTCAAAAAAAGTTGCTAAGTTTCCCATATTATTTGAACTAACATGAGCTCTTCTTACAGGAAAGTATTTAACTCTTTGACTCCGGAATTAATCCGGAATTATCTTCCACTTTTGGACGGAATTAATTTTTCCGCCATTTCGGAGTGCGCTACTCTGCTTCGTTATAACTTGTATAACTTTTTTATTTATTATTGGAAAATAATAAATTTGATATACAATTAAAGAGAAATGGATGTTCTTTCTTTTTGATAAGTTTTTTAATATGCAAATTATGTTGTTGTTGTAATTTTGGATTTTGAATACAAAATTAAAAAATGAAAAACTTACCAACTGACATTGAAAATATCCATTCAAGTTCATGTTTTAAGAAATCTATTGTCCTAATTGAATCTAGAGAACTTTTTTCCTCATTTGTATCCATTTATATACACATAAAACCACAGAAGAAACAGCAATAGACACAAAAAATAATAAACTGGAGCTAATAATCCAATGTCACTACTTCAACGAAAAAGTCCAGCTCATTAGACTAAGTCCAGGTTGACACCCACATTTTTTGGTGGATAAAATCAGAAATAGTTCTGTTTCAGTGCCTAGATCTAGAGTAGACCTCTATCTGATTATATTTAGATCTAGATAATCAATGATAATGTAGAGACAGCTAAATTAGTTCTAGATCTACATCGAACTTTAGCTGGGGGTGGAGCTGCTTCATCAACTAAACTTCATCATTACTAGACCTAGCCCTAGGTCTATAAATTTTATAAATTAATTTACTAGATCTAGATCGATATCATTAGATTTAGACAAAATTATTACCATCAGATAAAACAAAATCACTGTCATGTGAATTATTTTACTTCTTCATCAAAGAAATGCTTAGATCTACAAAGGTTAGATGGCCCTGGTTAAGGGTCCATGTAAAATGAAACACATACACAAAAAAATCACAAAAAAAAATTTAATCATTTTAAAACCTTTTAAAACATGTTGAATCCAGATGTTTAGCAAAGGGAAACTATCCTAGATAAAAAATTAAGCAATAAAAAACATGAATCGGAGCAATAAAAACGAAAAAAAAATTTAAATAGCCGAGGATTATTCCGTTGGTCCGACCTTTTCCCCCCTTTTTAAAATCAACGGAACAATCGTTGCTCCGGAGTCAAAGAGTTAAATTGTACATTAATTTCTATCACACAGTTACACATTAGTAGGGTAACGTAAATGCCACATTTTATCGCAAAAGTATTTATTAATTGGGTTAATAAATAGCATGTTAAAATGAATATCAATGTATCCATCCAGAGTTCTAGTTCTTGTAAATTGGGATATAGTTTAATAAGGATACAAAATGTTGTCTCCATTCATTATTATAGAATAAACAAATAAATTTCCTTCCTCATCTGCTGCTGCTAAAATAACATCATCTGATAAGGCAAAAGCTATATCCATAACACAACCTTGGAAATCCTTCAAAAGGACTCTATGGGCAGTCTTACGAGAAATCACACGAACATTTCCAATATTTGGAGGTTTGCCTAAGATAAAAAATAAACATAAAGTTACCTCACTTGTTAAAAAATAACATAGAAAAGGGGTTTGTTTGTTTTTTTAAACTGTAGGCTTTAAATTAATAATAATAATTTTGTTTATAAAGCGCTGTTAACAACAAATTGCTTCATTTGTGGAAAAAGTCAAATAATTGCATGGGTTTGTTAGAAAGGCACTTCAAAAAAATACATTAACAGCAACATAATTGAAATAAGTATTTTACTAGAATTGAAAAAGCTCATTTCATTAGGAAATGGACAGCTGAGGACTTATAAATTTTTGCTATCCACTATCCTCTACAATGACAATGAAAAATATGGATAAAACTCTGGAAGACCTTAAAAGAGCAGAGCATTAGAAGAATTGTGTAATTTTGTTTTTACCATCATGCAATTCTGTTTTGAGGACCATATAGATGGTTTGTCAAAGAGTCTCACTAACAGCATTAGACTAGAGGATAAAACCAGATAATGTTAAATGTTTTAAAAACAAAGAAGCTCATGCCTCCAATAAAAAGGTGTAGAAATGTACTCATTACAAACAAGACCCAAGCCAGAAAATACCCTCCTTAATTGTTTGTCCATTTTCCTTCAAGTAGACTGCAAAATCATTGACGTTTACAGCATAGTTGAAAGTAAAATTTTAGCCATATTCTTCAAAAAAGATATTAAGCATCCCCTATCATTGCATTACCAAAAAAAACACAAAATAATAATCAATAGAATTTTTTGGACCTGAAAATGATTGGAAATTTACTGAAAGTCTAAAAATCAGATTGCATCAGATACTTTTAGCCTCTTACACAATATGAGTTCCATGCTAATGTAAGATGAAAGAAACAAAGAAAAAGAAAAACAAACTTACAAACTAATGAATGATAACATATATTATTCATATGCACTTTTACAGATCAATTTCATAGCTAAATTATCATAAGGTGTTGTACTGAATGCAGCCTGTCTCTTTAATACATTGATAAAAACCAGATACTAATTCATAAGACCTTAATTATAAAATAACATAAATCATATAGACAGATGCATACATATTGTAGTAAATCTAAACCTATCTCGGCAATATCATAGATCACCATGGAGGAACAGGTGCAGATGTCAAAACCCGCATTGGTAAATCTCTAGCAGCCTTCCATCAGCTGAAGAACACCTGGGGATCTAGGGAAATAAGCACCACCACCAAGATTAGGCTCTTTAACACCATTGTTAAGCCAATACTACTTTATGGAGCAGAGACCTGGAGAACCACCATCACCACCGTCAAAAAAATCCAGGTATTCATCAATACCTGCCTGAGGAAGATTCTTATGATCTGCTGGCCATACAAGATCTCAAATGAGGACCTGTAGCAAAGAACAAAACAGCAGCCCATTTAAGTAGATATCCTTCAGAGACGCTGGAGATGGATAGGTCACACCCTGCGGAAGCCCGCATCCAACATAGCAAGGCAAGCCCTAACCTGGAACCCCCAAGGAAAGAGGAAGAGAGGACGGCCCAGAAATACATGGCGCCACGATCTAGAAAAGCAGATGGGCAAAACATAGGGACAGTTGGAGAGAATCGCCCAGAACCGAGATGCCTGGAGGAAGCTGGTTGGTAGCCTATGCCCCAGTAGGGACCACAGGCAGAGATGAGATGATGATGAAGACTTCTTTAATTCCTGGTTGCTGCTTGTGTGTGAGGCTTGACGAAGTACTGGAGCTCGTAGACGTACTGGCACAGGCAGTGATATTACTTGATGCAGAATTTTTAACTGCTGATTGCAATGCAGTCATATCATTGAATAAGTCTGGGTGTTACAAGGGTAGAAGATTAATCATAGTGGTGGTTGAGAAGTCTTTCGGTTTGCCAGATTAACCATGTGACAGTAATATTTAACAAGCATTGCAAACTGCTTTAGAGTTGTCCATTGTTTTGACATTAAAGTAATGCCATATAAAAGTGATGACTTTTTATCAGCCATTATTATTAATATTCAATTTACTAAAGGCCCTTACAAGCCACTTTTATACCCGTGGCTTGTGTAACAAGATACTTGTAGGGGTGTGTCCTGTAGTTCAGCGGCCTAATTGACATTTCTCTCCAAATAAACAAACTTAGTGTCATCATCTAGTGACCTCTAGACAGTGTCAATTTGCGTTAATCCATTCTGGCTAAAGAATGGTCAATGTCTATCAATATATTGTCATGGACTAAACAAATAAGCTCTCCCTTTAAAGATACCCCTGGTCAATGTCTGTTTGGCTTTTAGTCCAGCCTCCTAATTGAGACTAAACTCAAAGTAAACAAACTTATTACCCAGCCAATAGTATAAAATGTGAGGCTTGTGGTCCAGACACTTTCATTGACAACCTATCTCATAATAAACAAACTCATACCAGATTAACCGTATAGAGATATGGCTTGAAGTCCCGCCCCATAATCAAAATTCTTCTACAAGTAAACCTCTAGACAGTGTCAAAACGTTGACATCTGGCTTAACTCTTTCTCTCCTAACTGACGATACCAACGTTGATTCCACCAGAACTTGTTAAATAAAAACCGAGAGAAAGAGTTAATGGTCAGCTGCCCATCTGTGATCTCAATGTTATGGACTAAACAAACAAAAGGAGGTGGGGTTTGCTCATCTCTACCTCTACCTGCACATCTAGACAGATTATCAGCGTGACTTAGTTAAGGAATATTACATGTTTACTAGACCACTCAAAGGTCAAGACAAACTTTAAGAATGTGCCATACATCGCTGCTACATATGTAATGCGAATTTACAATGTACAGCTTTATTTCTATTTTGATTAACATGCCTTATCTTTGTACTAAAAAATATTTGGTGCATAGTCATAGTTTGTAGTTTTAAAAACAAATTCTTTTATTTGAAACAAAAACGTTAATGTATTTCAGAACTTACATTATTGAATCATGTCCACTTTATGAATATTGGTATATTTTTATCAACATGGAAATTTCGTTTAAACTGTTTGTTGGACATCGTTTATCAGCGTCGACTACCTTTATATTGTTTGTCTTTCGCCTGTGTTGTTTTGATATTTAAATGTTACCTCTGTTTGGCGTATCTGGAAAAGACTTAGCGCAGAGGCACCTAACAATATTAAAAGAAATACAGGCACAACGCTGTAGTTTTTACTATCCGGTTTACTATCCGACCGGAGCCAGATAGTGAAAAAGTGCCGAATATTTGGCAGAAACCAGAGCCGGAGCGACTCTACGGTACACCCCTAATATCCACACACCCATTTATTTGTTAATAAAATGCTGGGCAACAGACTAAAAACTAGTAAAAGTATTGCTCCTTCATGCTGAAGGAGGGGTGGGTTTAGGCTAAGCTAAGTTGACAATGACATTGACATTTGCATAGAGTAATGATGGCTTGGGGGGGGGGGGTGTGTTTACCGAAATAACATTCAAAGACTTTTCAAAGCTTTGGGCGAATCATCTTCATCTACCCTAGATTCAGCTAGCTTTACCAGATTTAGCGTAAATCTAGACACTAGATATTTCTAGATAGATCTATAACATATTATTTTAAATGTCTAAAATTCACTGAATTTTCACGGCTGTGTGCAAATCATTTTCACTAGATTCTAGATTTAGCATAGATCTAGAATAATCTAGACATATAATATATCTAGATCCAAGTCATTAAATTGACCAAAATTAACGGATTTTGCAGGTTATGTATGAATTATCTTCACTAGATCTAACTTACTTTGATTAAGTTAGATCTAGAGACTAGCTAGATCTAGTTCTATGTCAAAATTTTTTTTGATTTTTGATGATTAAATGCGAAGTCACTCTTACTGTTACAAGTAGATTTTAAGGTGAGAGTAGAGAGGGCCTTGAGGGGTGTAGCCTACATGTTAGGCTGGTAATTGCTCTAAGTATAGACTGTAGACTAGATCTAGTGCGTCCTCAGTCATAATACTGAGAGGAAACAACCATTTCTTCGCTGCCTGCAGAAAAAAAAATGCCAGGTGAAATTCTGGTTTAAGCCAAGGCCGTCTTCAATCGTAAGGTCATGCTTAAGCACACAAATGGCTGTGTAGACTCGTCACTGGTCATCTCATTATTAACACAGCAAGCAAGAATGCCTAAACACATTGTTGCTTTTTCACATTTTTTAACAACAAATAAGAAAACTTATATTTTAAAAACTATTGGGTAAAAAATGTAAGAAGAGTGGACAAATTTCTGGCAAATGTTTGGAGAATTTTAGAATTTTAAGAGACTTTTCATTTTTTTAGTATATTTTACGAGCACTAACAACCCTTTACAAAGAAATGCATTACCTTTTAAAACATATGCTACAAATATGGAATCTCTATGAACTGCCACAAGATTGCCATGGTAATATCTCATTTCCCAAACATGATTTACAACTGGTGTAATTTTAACCTGAAAAACAGAAAAGGCACAATCTGATTATCTTGAATTTAATTATATAAAAAGGTCAAAAAATAAATAATACCTGCTTAAAATGTTATTTTCATTAATTTTAAAATGTGCTGGTTGATTTTTTGGTTTCATGAACTGCACCTTTTTGTTCATCTTATTCATTACCTTATTACTACCAGATGATCTTTCCACAAAGCTAGCAGTATTAGGGGCTACATATACTTCAACTTCTGGATTATAAACGCTAACACTTGTTTTATCATCATTGTCAGCAAGATTTCTATAGAAAAAAAAGGACAGATATATAAAAATATATAACCAAACAAATACTATATATAGTCATAATGTACAGATCATTTTTTTTTATTTGGCAGACAAAATTGAGTATTATATATATATATATAGAGAGAGAGAGAGACAACACTAGCAGCATTCACATGATTGTCAATAAAGTATTATCAACCTCATACACCTTCATATTCGATGATTCAAAGGTGCTTTGGTTCAGTCTCATTAGAAATGAAGCCATGATACAGCAGCTCTTTAATTATTGCTAACTGTATAGCAAGCTGCAAGATGCAATGGTAGTGTATTACCAGTGTAATACATAACAAGCAACAGGTTAATTCAATGAAAGAACAACATGGATGCAGAGACAAACAGTTGATACTTTAAGATTAATTGGCACACATTCATGGGCGCCTGCAGGATTTTTTCCAGGGGGGTGCAAGTTGCCATCTACGGTTCAAAATAGTAGCTTACATTTTTTTGATATTAAAGAAAGGAACTGGTTCCAACTCTATATAAGATAATAACCTTTTACATATACCTATCCCTTAGTCTATTGGACTGTTGGGGCACCATGCAATACTTGTTGACCATCTTTCTCCAGTCCTCTCTGTCTTTTGCCTTAGTTAGAACCTCTAGGAATGGCAGGCCTGTCCATTCTTTTATGTTGTCCCATCACTTTCTTTGCCCGCCACCTCTTCTTTTTCCTGGTACTGTTGCCAGAAGGAAGGTCTTGGAGAGCCCCGAAGATCTTGTAATATGGCCATAGATTTTAAGCTTGCGTTTTTTTTACCATAGTTAGCAGGTCATCATGGGGTCTGATTGCTGCAGTAACCCTCTAATCTCTAATCTTTTGTTTTGTGAATTTGAT
>JADKLZ010000167.1:19802092-19813191 GCA_021533235.1 Biomphalaria straminea
TTACTGCTTAGCATAGTTGGAAAGGCTTTTGCCAGAGTATTACTAAATCGATTACAGACCCTGGCAGACATGTTTATCCTGAGTCACAGTGTGGCTTTAGGGCAGGTAGATCTACAACAGATATGATTTTCTCTTTGCAGCAGCTACAAGAGAAGAGCATAGAACAAAGGCAGCCCCTCTTCTTAGCATTTATTGATTTGACCAAGGCCTTTGACCTTGTTAGCAGAAGCGGTCTGTTTGCTGTTCTAGAGAGAATCAGCTGCCCAAATAAGTTAAGTAAACTAGTCACAGCTTTCAGCTTTCCATGAAAACATGCAGGGCACTATTCAGTTTGAAAGTTCTTCCTCCAGGCCATTCTCCATCAAGAGCAGTGTAAAACAAGGATGTGTTCTGGCTCCAACACTATTTGGCATCTTTTTCTCAGTTGTCCTAACCAGTGCTTTTAAATCCATGGAAGAAGGAATATATATTCATAGCAGATCTGATGGAAGGCTCTTTAACTTGGCACGTCTTAAAGCCGAAACGAAGAGACATCGTATCTTGATAAGGGAGCTGCTGTTTGCCAATGACGCGGCACTTGTATCTCACACACAAAGAGGTCTACAGAAGATAGTGAACGCCTTACAATAAGTCTCTCCAAGATAAAAATCCTGGCACAAGATGTCGCAGAAATGCCTGTAATACATATTGGGAACCACACCCTCTCAGTGGTGAAGGAATTTACCTACTTGGGCTCAATAATTGTCAGTAACCTAAATTTAGATATCGAGTTGACAAAAAGAATAGGAAAAGCTACCACAGCACTGGCAAAACTCTCCAAGCACGTCTGGGAAAATGCTAAATTGACCACAGCAACCTAAGTCCTAGTCTACAATGCCTGTGTTGTGAGCACTCTCCTTTATGGCAGTGAAAGCAGGTCAACATACATGTAACAAGAGCACAGATTGAATAGTTTCCACTTGCGCTGCCTGAGACGCATAATGGGCATCTCTTGGAGGGACCATGTCTCCAATCAGGAAGTTTTGAGATTTGCAAATATGAACAGCATGTATGCTCTACTGACACAAAGAAGACTACGCTGGCTCGGACATGTCATCCGCATGCCAGATGGTAGAATTCTGAAAGATATCTTATATGCTGAGCTTGTGGAAGGAGCCAGACCCAAGGGCCGCTCAAAACTAACATATAGAGATATCTGCAAGCAAGATATAAGAGCCACAGGCATCAACGAAAATATGTGGGAAAACATAGCCAAGGACCGAAGTGCATGGAGACAAACTGTGCATGCTGGGACAACCCTCGCTGAGAACAAAAGAATTGAGGCAGCCTTAATTAAGAGGGAAAAAAAAGAAAGTTGCCCTGTCCCTTTGACCTGAATCTGATGCATACACGTGCATGACTTGTGGCAAAGTCTGCCGCTCTAGAATTGGCTTGATTAGCCACTCCAGATTCTGCCCGTCACCCGTCTCAAGACTAAACCAAGACCAGTGACTCATCGGGGCGCATCCATTGCCTTTTGAGACAAAAGGAGCTATATATGCCAGAAATTGTTTACAGCATTTATATTTTAAAGTTAGGAGATAAATGCTGAAGGAGACTGTCGCTTTTAGCAGATTTCCAACCTTAAAGTATAGAGGGTGAGCATTGAAGGAAATAGTTTTAGACTGAGAAAATTTGAAGTCAACATTTAATAAATAGCTATTAAAAATAAATTTTACGTACATAATCTGTGGCAATCTATTACCACCAACAACAGTTTTCAATGCTTGAGACAATGTTTCAGAATCTCCAATTTCTTCTGACACAGACCTGTAACAAACAATTTGGTGGGCATTTTGACCAAAAAAAAAACTTTTAATTTATTTTTAATGGGCTTCATTATGTACCATACTTAACAAAGAAAAACAAAAAATTACTTCTGTTTAAAAACAAAGCTTATATTAAGTGTAACTGAATCAATTAGATTGGATCAGTCATGTAATTAAATTTGTGATAAATCTAGACTAGCAATAATAAATTTGTGCAAGTACAAATTGAAAAAAAAATAATTTTTTTTTGTTTTGCACAAGTTCATGCTTTTAGCTTTCTCAACATGCTATGATCCTATCACTTGTCTGAACCAGTTGGAAAGGGTTAGGGGGAGTAATGAGGGTATTTGGGTTATCGCTTTTTAAATGCATTTCTAAAAATTAATTTAAAAAAGTGAATGCTCTGAATTTGAACTTGAGGGCTAAAGCTGATACACTAACCACTGTAAAAATTAATTACCAATAGTTAATAAACTAATTGATTAATTTTTTAAAAAGATTCTTGTTTCGTCAAAAAAAAAAAAAAAAGTGCAAAATTTCAGCTTGATCTGACATGGGGTGTGGAATAAATTATGTGTACAAACTTTTTACCAGACAGGCCAACAGACAGAGTGATTGATATAAGCTTTTTAAAAATATATCAGCTAATATTTATTTCAGGATGACTTCATAGTTTATAATGAAACTGGTTTATCAATAAAATTTTTTAAATTTTTAGTTCAGTTAAAAAAACACTTTTAATAAGTAGTATGTTATTTACATTTTATTTCCATCAAACTTGTAGCTGTTCTTTAGATTCAATTCACCTGTCAATAAAAAAAAAATCACAACATAAATAAAAGGAACACTGTAATAATAAGAAACCATTTTGGAAGTACACATGAAGTTTTCTTTCTTGTTTAATAGTTGTTTTCAAGTACAGGAAACAGTTTGTATTAAGCATTTTTTGTTGTCAAAAATAATGTTTTATGTCACCCTTAGTTCGTTCATTTATCTGACTGTAGATTCTATTAACCCTACTGTTTCCAGTTTTAACGGTACATACACAAATGAACACACCTCACATAAAATACATAAACGTGTTGAATCAGGTTGATATTTCAGTACTTGTGTTATTAATTAAAGTTCTAAGATTTAGCGGCATAGCTAGATCTATGTTATTCTTTGTTTCAGGGTATGGGCTTGGGACTACTATGAAGTGGGTGGTTTTGAGCTTGCCCTTGGAGCAGTGACTAACCCTTGATTGGTTTGAGCCTTGCATATCCTGTGTTGTAGTATTTGAAGCCACCTGGATGTGTGGCCATTACTGAGTGTGCAAGTATGAGGTGTGTTCATGCCTTAACTTAATATCCCATGATTAGTACATATTCTGAATATTAATTATTTGTATTATTTAGTATTAAATACCACTTAACCTAACCCTGACCACTTATTTACAGTTTGGTTATTATGCAACCAATATCCTTTGCTGTTGTTCTTTGATTAATTCATTAGCCTGTTGAGGTGTTTCATCCCCTAGATAAACCTGTAAAACCCACCTTGATAATAATCATTAAAATTTTGTGAAAATAAGCTTATTACAACAAAAAAAAAAGTAGTTTAGCACCTGAAATAAAACTTGAATGGCAATTTTATTAATATCATTTTAACAATGTTCTCTTTTCAACATATGTATACAATTATTACATATGTATATTTATAAACTTTTATTTAAAATTTTACAATGATTGAGAGTAATCAATATTATTGTATCTCGATGTAATGCATGCATAAAACTATGGGACTAAATTTAAAGGAAGGAGAAAGTACTAATTCATACCAAACTTGTATTCATAATGACATTAATGAGCTGATACTGATTTTTATAATGTTCAACATTAAACTTGCAGCTGTATAATAATATGAAAGATGGCTGCCTCATCAAGTACCTAGGTAAAGCTGACACTTTGCTCTCAAATCAAGGGTCTCAAGGACAATACCATGTTCAAGGTAAGAATATTATTTTATATACAATTTTTTTCTGGATATTAATAATTAATATGACCTCATGATGGGGTTGGTCATTGTACTGAGCGCATTTGAATAATGGCCTCATTAACAGTTGGCATAAAAAAATGGTCATCTTTCAACTCAATGATGATATTTCTAATTTTAAAAGAGCAAAGCCTTATGACACCATATTTCCAATATTGTTTTATTTATTTCAAAGCATATCTGACTAAAGTGATACTACTAATTTACCAGACTCTTCCTTTACTGCCAGTCCTTCAAGTTCTTTAATTAGCCTGCTTGTGTCTGTACTTGAACTAATATTCAATGAAGAATTATTGTCAAATGTCTCCATTTTATTTATCAGGCTAGATCTAGATAAAATAAAAATTAAAGTTTAAAATGATAATTAAGAAGCTATGTTCAGTTCTTTACCTATAAAAAAAATATATAACATTTTTAATAATTATAGAAAATGTTGAATTATACCAGAAAATCTCAGAGATCTTATGAGTAATTTTCACCCTAAAGTTTTGAAATACAATTTTAAAAAATTATTCAAAAGTTCAATCTAGAAGACTTAGAATACTTTAAGAAAGTCAAAGTTGATATAGTACAGTACTGGAGAAACTCTCATGTATCTATATATTCACAAAGCAACTATGGATCATCTCAGAGAAATAAAATTAATGCCTGGGCATTTGCTTTTATTGTTGGAATGATGTAACCCACACAGCAAGTGCTGATACAGTTTGAGATCAGCAGCACAGGTTCTACCAGAGTGAAGCTTACTGGCCTTTGTCAATTGTCCCATGTTTTTTGACAGACCCAATATCTGAGTTACTGTCACATACGATTTGTTTGTTTCTCAAGGTCTCAGCAGACGTTAGCATCCCATGCCCAAATTAGGCAACTCATTTTGACGATTAGGCCACGCCCAGTGTGTTTATTTGCAGGGGAATTTTCTTATTGGTCTGAATGACATCATCTGAATGGTCAGCCAATCGTGAACCTGGAGATAGTCACATGGTACATATCGGCAAAAGACAGCACGCCGGATATTTTAATTTAGTTTTGAGTTAGCTTTCCAACTCTTAAGATCTGTATAGTAGGATGCTCAAACTCAATGTATTTTATTGTATAGATTATTCTATTCCAGTAGAAATCATATCAATTATCTCATTGTAATACAGTTTATTTGTGTAATATATTGTTCATAGTTGAAACTTGATCCAAATTAAAGTTCTGTTTTTTTTTAAAGAAATGTTTCTTGAGCATTTTATCAGCTAGCAATTTTATGGATTCCCAGCAAGTCAGTCTTATGATCTTAAATCAAAGAGCTTCAAATCTAAGAAAGATCCTTTAAGAGATCTGACATTATCTTCATCCAAAGATCACCCATTAAGATCGTCACATAAATTCGACATCATTAAAGATCATATTTTTTATTGCTTCATGCACGCACAGATTTGCTGTACAAATAAACTTGCAGGTTTCAGCTGTGTGTTAATGTGAATAAATCTTTTTACAAAGTGCATTTTGTTTTTCTTTTTAACATAAAACAGCCTTTCTCAAAAGGGGATGGGACTTGCTTTTTAAAAAGGAGGGGGGGGGAACAAAGACATTCACTTACTTTTCAAGAGACGAAACTGACTATTAAATACCTAAAATCGACCTTATTTACAATGTTTCAAAGGGTAAATTAATTGAATTCAGAGGTGTCGCTTAAGTGAGACCTTTTAGAATGCAGGCCTAGCTGTATAGTTTTCTCAGAAAAGAATGTGTAACATGATTAATATGCACCAAGAGGGACTCAAATCTTTTTGATGAAGACAATATTTTAATGTGTGTAGCCTCTAGCATGATTTTACTTGAATTTTTCATGCCAGAAAGTTCTGTTTTCTACCGACTGTCGTACATTGTTGTGTCAATGACTTTTGTATGACAAAAAGAGACGTGGTCAACAAGTCTTATTTCACTTGAAAATATTTCTACAACCATACCCATTATGGATAAACATGATCTAGAGCTATAACAGGGATGAAGTACTGAGATAGATGCTAGGAGAAGGCAAAACATATTTAATATTGTACCATCCCATTCCTTTTTTTAAAGTCCAAATTCTTCTATCAATGAGAAAAAATGCACTGTCAACGCAAAGAATCAAATTGGGCATTCCACTACTAATTCCACATAAAAAATTTTCGAACATACACATGACGTAAACATGGACATTTATTTCCTCTTTATATTGGCGTAAAAGAAGTTTGAAAAACACTTATATAAAACAAATAAATACATCCAACAATGGCAAGTGTGTAGGAAAAGTCACCTAGATATGTGTAGTCAAGCGGCATTCATGTATGGTAGGGTTCATTCAGTAAGCTAACTCTGGAGGGGGGGGACAGAATGAACGGCTCAGTTTCACAAGAGATGAAATGACCAGTATTGTAGGCAAGGCTAGATGCCAATAAAGGTAAAAACTGGTGCATGGTGAGAGTCGGGATTAGGTATGACGTCAGTTACAAGCAGAGAAGGGAAATATTTTGTGGGTTCAAAGTGATAACCAATCTAGCTAGGTCTCTAGTATCTAAAAAAAATTGCTAAATGAAATGAATTTGAAGATAATATATATGACTATACTCTCTCAATCAATGTAGAATCAATCTAGAATACTAGAATAGATCTGTCGACTGTCACTATAGAATTATAAAATATATAATTATAATGTTGTATCATATAATATCAATGTTATTATTTTATACTATTTTTTGGATACCGGCGTTACCATATTAGCATTTTGCTGTATACGTATATATATAGTAATTATATAGTTATACTATACTAATATGAATATAGTGTTATATAGATCTAATTCTAGTCTAGTCAGTATAGACTATACACTTGAGACTTGAGTATAGAGTATAGTCTATAGAATACTATAAAATAGATAATATTATATTATTATTTATATAAAGGTACTTTGACAAACCTATCTCTACTGACCTATAAACTGCTAACTAGCAGCTATATAGTTTTGAAACAGAATGGCTAGACTTCCAAACCCATGGTGCTAGTTGATTGTTGTTTTTACATTTGCTTCATTTTTTAAAAACCCTTAAGTGCTAATCTTAAAGGAGGATTCCTAAGCTTTTAAATGATACCACATTGTCAATAAATAAAAATCTTGTTTATTTAGAAAATTTAAAGTAAAGTCATAGGTAAGAATGATTTTGCATTTAATATCATTTTTAAGCAAGCTTGTAGATTTTTTATTGAATTTAGATCTAGATTTATGCTTAAAGTTTTTTATTTCATCATTTTTTATTGAAATTTTGTCCCCCAAAATTAAAAAAACCTTCCCCAATGTGTTATAAATCTCGTGTGGAGTTTTTGATCTCCCATCGAGCGCCTCCCCAGGTGGCGGATAGGGGAATGCCCTCCAGATATGGTGGGTACCGGGGAAATAAAATACCCGGGGTGGACCAAAATCAAACCTGCTGCCTTGCAGGAAGTGGAGGGATCCACAAAGGCTAGGGCACCTTACCCAAAAATAAAGGCAGCTATCCAGAGAGCTGAAAGGGGCAGCCCCCCAGATGGTTATGCACAGGGCTAACAACTCTGTCATATAAAAAAAATTGTTACGAAAGCCTATACACACAAGAAAACCCGGACAGATCTCAACGGAAAACGACCTAGGCCTGGAAAAGGACATGATTTTTGTTTTGCGACATGGAATGTGCTAAGCCTTTATAGAGCAGGTGCGCTTGCCCAACTGACTGAAGTGTTAAAGAAATATAGGATACCCCTTATAGCCCTACAGGAAATCAGGTGGAAAGACTCAGGCATTATTAGAACCAAGGAGTATACTATATTTTATAGTGGTGGAAGCACTAACAACATAGGTACTGGATTTGCTGTTAAAAAGGAAATGGTAGGTAATGTAATAGGATTCAAACCTGTAAGTGATAGACTCTGCTCACTACGTATGAAAGGACAATTCTTCAACATATCATTTATCAATGTTCATGCCCCTACTGAAGATACAGATGATAACACAAAAGAAGCCTTCTATGATGGCCTGGAAAGAATTTATGATGAAACACCAAAGCATGACATCAAAATAGTCCTAGGAGATTTCAATGCAAAATTGGGAAAGAACCAGCATTCAGACCAACCATTGGCAAAGAAAGCTTACATGAAGAGACTAACAATAATGGCATAAGATTAGTGGATTTTGCATCAGGAAAAGGAATGTCTATTTGCAGCACAAAATTCCAACATAAGAATATTCACAAGGTAACCTGGATCTCACCTGATGGCAACACCCAGAACCAAATAGATCACATACTCATAGATAAGAGGCATGGATCAGATATACTAGATGTAAGAAGTTTCAGAGGAGCAAATGCTGATTCAGACCACCTACTAGTAAAAGCTAAACTTAGACAAAGAATAAGCACCATACACAATTACCAAAGAAAGAGAGCACAGCAATATGATAGTCAAAAACTCACAAAGGATCCCCTTGTGGCAGAAACATATAGAAATGCACTCCAAACGCAACTAACAACATTAGAAAAGGACAGCGAAAATAACATAAATGAGCATTGGGAAATAATAAAGCATGCTATCAAAAGAACAGCAGAAGAGGTAGTTGGCTTTAAACAAAAGAACGAGAGATTTGGATGGTATGATGATGAATGTAGAAAAATTATAGAAGAGAAAAACAATGCTCGGATGATAATGCTACAGAGAGAAACCAGAAACACAAGACAACAATACAATGAAGCAAGAAGAAGGGCCACAAAAGTTGTGAGAAAGAAAAAACGTGAATGGGAAAAGGCCAAGATTACTCATATTGAGGAACTAGCAAAGGAGCGAGATATGAGAGGAATGTATATGAAAATTAAAGATGAAAAGAACGGATTTCAAGCTAGATCACACATATGTGAGAATAAAAATGGTCAGCTTATTACGGAAAACAGCAGGGTCATTGAGAGATGGGCTGAATACTTTGAGGAGATTCTAAATACCACTGAAGATGGAGACAATGGTGAATATGAACTGCCATACGGAGGACCAGATCCCTTAGTGAACCCACCAACACTCATTGAAACATCAGAAATAATAAAGACCATGAAGAATCACAAAGCACCAGGAGAAGACCAAATTACAGCAGAACTAATTAAATTTGGAGGGAAAGACTTACATTCACAAATACACAGACTAATATCAAGAATTTGGGAAGAAGAAGTAATACCAACAGAATGGGAAACTGCTCTTATAACCCCAATACACAAAAAAGGATCCAAGCTTAAGTGCAGTAATTACAGAGGAATATCTCTACTAAATGTGACTTATAAGATCCTATCTAGGCTTATAACAAAGAGGCTTGGAAAATATTCAGAAGAAATCTTAGGTGACTACCAATGTGGTTTCAGACCCAATAAATCCACAACTGATCACATCTTCACACTAAGATGTATACTAGAAAAATGCCATGAATACAACATACCAATCCACCAACTCTTTGTAGACTATAAAATGGCTTATGACAGCATCAGAAGGAAATATTTATATGACACCCTAAAGGATTTTGGAATACCTAACAAGCTGACAAGACTTATACATATGACATTAAACAACTCAAAAAGTAAAGTCGTAATACAAGGAGAACACTCACGGGAATTTAGGATTAAACGAGGATTAAGACAAGGTGACTCACTTTCCTGCATGCTTTTCAATCTGACACTGGAGAGAGTTATAAGAAATATACATATAAGCACAAGGGGAACTATTACTAACTACTTCAGGAGAGAAAAAACGGGTCTGCAACCAACAGGGACAATATACAGCCAACCTCTACAATACCTTGCTTATGCCGATGACATTGCCTTATTGGGTAAAGAAACCTCTGACATCGCTAGAGCCTTCACACAACTAGAAGAAGCATCTCGACCAGCAGGACTTGAGGTCAATGACAGCAAAACCAAGTACATCTCAATGACAAGAAACAATCAAACAGAGGAACCATATATCAAAATCAAAGACCACAAATTTGAAAATGTCCAAACTTTCAAATATCTAGGAAGTACAATTGATTTCAATAATGACCTACTAACAGAAATAAAAGAAAGATTAGCAGGAGGCAACAGAGCATTTTATAGCACCCATCATTTACTCAAGAGCAAATCAATTTCAAGGAAAACCAAGAAAATAATATACAAAACCATCATAAGACCAGCAGTAATGTATGGAAGTGAGACCTGGACACTGACCAAGACATCTGAAAATTTACTCAATACTTGGGAACGGAAAATCCTCAGAAAAATCTATGGTGCCATACAGGATGAAACAGGGTGGAGGACACGCACCAACCATGAGATTTATCAACTATATGAGGACCCACCAATAGTGACAGAAATAAAAAAGAACAGACTACGTTGGGCAGGACACCTTGAAAGAATGCCAGATAACAGGGGAGCGAAGATTGTATACCGTCAAAAACCAAAAGGCAGGCGACCGAAAGGCAGACCCCGAATGCGTTGGATTGATGATGTGGAAGCTGATCTGCAACAGCTTGGGGTTAGAGCGTGGAGACGAAAGGCCCAGGAGAGATCCGAATGGAAGATTGTGTGCAAGCAGGCCAGAGCCCTTCAAGGGCTGTAGCGCCACTGGGATGGATGGATGGAATGTGTTATAAATGATGCCAAATTATGATATTTTTCGAAATGGCTAAGTAGAATAATTATAACTACCATAACAATCTATGACTATAATATTAAAATCAATATTTCTAATAAAGAGTAGTGTTAGAAATCTTTTTTTTTCTATACTTAGGTACACAAAATATAAAAGGAAATCAGATTATTAAGGTAAAATTGGGCCCATCCTGACGATGTTTAATGAAGTCACTCAATGATGCGCCAGACATTAGTAATTCTCGTTGATAATATGAAGTATATAAATGATTTATGCATTGTTTAACAGATTATCTTTGATTAACCTAGTGGAGAGAATGCTATCAAGGTGTTATTTTACATTATATTTAAAAATATTATAAAGCTGGAGAAGTTTCTACCAAACGGCATTCTAGAAAAAGGATCAAAGTAAATTTTCAAACAATTGAATTAGCTGTGAATCAATGTTAGCTGCATGTGAGGTGAAATAATAAAATTAAAAACCATATAATGGGGTAGATGTGTTCCAAATTTCAAGCTTCTATCTATTACGGTTATAAAGTTATGATGAGATAAAGACGAAAATTCATTTTTTCGATCACAGTTTTTTGGATATTTT
>JADKLZ010000167.1:19818191-19851805 GCA_021533235.1 Biomphalaria straminea
AAAAAAAAAAAAAAAATCCGCTGCAGAGGACAGACGTACATTGCGAAAGGATAATCTAAATCAGGGGTCTCAAACTCATATCAGCATGTGGGCCGCAGTGGAAAGTAACAACCAGTCAGCGGGCCGCACCACGAAAAGAGAATGTTTTTTCATTAAATTTTACGAACACTCCACTCACTGCAGTTAAATGCTAAAATAAAGTGTTTATAATTATTAATTACATCTAGTGTAGTTTATTACATGCACAGGCAGCTTAGTTTACTAAAATAAGTTGTCTCTGTCACTAATAAGAAAGCAGAAACTGTAGTTCAAAAAAATAAATACAAACTCATTTGAGTGCGTTTGGCAGAGACCAGACTATCGACGTTAGGCCTGATATCGAGTGTAGTGGCAAGTCGCAAGGTTGTTATGAGATGTTCAGTCTTGATCGTAATGCTGTTTTGTTGATTTTCATTCTATTTGATTTGTTTTGATTTTAGGCACGTCGGCACAATTTAGGTCATGTCGTGCCCGCAGTCCCTTAAGGACTACTCTCCCTTTACAAAACAAGGGCCAAATCCTATACAATTAAATAATTAAAATCAAGGTCTATTCATAGTTAAAATAGTAAAAGTAGTAAAAATTTAATAATTTGATAAAAATCTGGTGTAAATAGAACATGTCCACAAACTCATAAATTAGATCCTCGCAGACAACCCCACCTCCCGGATAAAGCCCAGAACCTTCCCAGGGTCGACACTATCGAACAGTGTTTGTAAGTCAATGGCTCTGACATCCTGGTATCTGGGGCAGTAAATGAGGATATGTTCCACAGTGAGCGAGAGTCACATTCTATAGAAAAACTGTTCGCAAACGTACTTACTCCCAAACATCACTAGAATTCTAGAAGCTGCGCAGAAAAGTTTGGAAACTTTTCTCAGGGAAGAAACTGGTAGAAATCTGGAACGCCATCATCAGCTTATTTTTGCTTCAGAACAGTGTCACACTACAGGTCCAATAGTTCTATCTGGATTCCTTTGGAAAGTTTTTCACGTCAACTGCGAACGGAGTGGTAACAAGGTAAAACTGTGGTTCGAGAGCAGTGAATTGCTGAAAGTGGTGTTCAAAATCTTCCAGTAGTCTGGAGAGGATGTCTACGTAGTCTTTCAGGCACTTTGGTTCAACCATTATGATCTGTAGAAAAGAGAAATGAGCCAGGTTTCCATCTGTCAGCTGAGTGGTCCACAAAGTCAGCTTGCATCTGAATGATTTGATGCGGTCAAACATCATGGTACTCAGCTGGTTTGTGCCCGTAGTTGTGAATTGAGTGCATTGAGATGTTGCGTGATGTCAGTAAGAAAAGCAAGATCTGACTAAACAATGGGTCACTGAGCTGAGGTATGTCTATGTCTTTCATTGCCATGAACAATCCTATTTCCCGTCTCAGTTCAAAAAATTTCTGCAGCACTTTTCCACGACTCAAACATCTGACCTCCGTATGATACAGCAACTCTCCGTATTCTGTTTCTAAATCAGCTAGAAATTACACAACCTGTCTGTGGTTGAGACCCCGTGCACGGTGCACGTATGAAGTTAACCGTCTTCACGACAACATCCATCACTTTCTTCATTTGTAGACTTTAGCCACAGAATGCTTCTTGGTGCAGAATGCAGTGTATGGCTGAAAAAGGTCCCGCCAATCTGAGCTGATTCCGTTTCTGTACCGTGAATCCAACAACAACTTTCTCTGAATACATTTCTGGCGACCAGCGGTTAGAATCAGGCCACCGTTCACCAGCTTCTGCTGAAAGCCAAAGCGGTCTTTGGGCGACAGTGACACCTCATTTATTGTGCTTTTTCATGGCTTTTATGTGGTCATTGAACATTTTTTCTATTTTTTTTGTAATTCGCGGACATGGTCGCGGGCCGCAAAAAATAGTCTCGCGGGCCGCATGCGGCCCGCGTGTTTGAGACCCCTGATCTAAATAATTTTTAAGTAACACAGACATAATTTATTAGTAATTACATAGTGGTGTTCAATGCCCGGTGATCACTGTTCAACTGGAGGAGAAAGCCCAAAAACTGCGTTCAAAAGAGGTGCATGAACTTGATGAAGTGACCTACTTAATTTTAAAATAAAATCTTGACTATGTTAGTAATACAAAGGAACACATCTATTTTTATTGTCCTTTAGTTGCAGAATAATAATCTGCTTTCAGTTTTTTTGTAAGTTAAACCTTCACCAAATAAAAAAATAAAATAAAAATGTGACCTAGTTCCCGAAATGGGTGTTCAAAGCATAAGAAGCTACTCTATTTATTTTGAATTTTTTATTAAAGTACCTAGGCTAAGGCCACTAAGCCAGGTGAAATCATGTATTCAATTCTAGCAATAGATATAATAGATTTCAAGATCTAGATCTATAAAAAAAAAAGTATTGACTAGATCTATATCTAGTCTACATACTAAGTCTAGGTCAGTCCAGACTAAGTCTAAGTTAGTTTTTTAGTTAGTCGTTTCAAGTCTAGACAGTCTACATCTAAACTAAAGCAGATCTCTCTAGTCTTTAGATCTACATTAGATCTAGATCTATATAGATCTAGTTGTCAACCAGATTATCAGTACAGTGCTTCCGTTCCGTATTTTTAAACTGGATTTAAACATTGTAAAATACCCAGAGTCTAATTTAGACAGATCTATGGTAGAGAACCAATGGCGAACGTTTTTGCGGCTGTTTTTAGTTTTTAATTTATAGTTCCGTTAGGGTAAGACGTATGAAAAAAAATGAAAATATCAACGGATTCATCAGCTTTTGGGTGATATAAATAGATGTGTTTCTTTTTTCTAATACTGTCTATTAAATTAACAATTCAAGTCAACTTACGCTAGGGTCAGGCATATTTTGCGAACTCAATTTTCAGGGGGAGTCATAATGAGCGAACGGCAGTAAAAATGAGCGAAATAGCATTTAAAATATATAAAATATATAAGAAAAAAAGAACGTTACTATGATCAAATTTCTTCCACTGAATCATTCATAAATTTAATCCTGGTTAAATCTTCTAACACTAAATGTGTTAATTTCTTTTTTCGGTCACTTTTCTCGTGCTTCTTATCTTATTTCTGCTTGATAACATATACCATTATGGAAACCAAAATTAAGTCATTACATCAATCACTTGTTTTACTTGTAAGTTATAGCTATGCTAGTGGTATAGATTTTCCCCACTCTATAAAAATGTTTAAAAAATAACAAAAAAATTCGTTTGACTTATGTACAATTATTTTAATGACTAGAATAACTAATAATAAATGTACAATTAAAAAAAAACAAATAACAATTTAAAAAAAAAACGGGTTTTAAAGTTTGTATAATTTCTTGAATAGAAAACAAAGGTAAAAACAATAACAGTAGGCCTACATTACAAATTTCGTTAAACTTGTTTACAATATCGTTTAAGAAAAAAATAATAATAGTATTAATTGGTAACAACAATATAATAGCCTTTGGGCTAATAACCAAACATAAATGTAATTAAATTAATTTGTTTAACGTTTATACAATTATGCAAAGTAACATATATATGATATTTACATATGCATATACTGCTAACAACAGATTTAAACAGTTAGTTGATTTTCTCAAAGTTCTAGGTAACACTGTAGAGATCTGGGCAGCAGGAGTTACACACAAACTCAAAGTTCTGTATTTCAACCTCACTTAAGTTTTTTGTTTCTTGTACGCAGCTCCTGTGCCACCTGCTGTCACATATATGTTGCATTGGACCTAAAGTAGATCACCTTCTTTTTTCAGACATCCTGGACAAAGTTCTTTATTATTTAAATCAATAACAATGTCAGCGGCATTTATCTCTGATTCCATTATACTGAATAATCCTTCCTCAAAGTCGCTTTCTTCTGATAAATCTATCACTTCTTTTCCGTCCTTTGCCTTTCTTAGACTGTTCATTTTTCTGCTGCCTCTCTACTTTTTTGCGTTCTCTAACCAACTTATAAGTGCTTTCGTTCTCTTCATTTTTCTTCTTTCTATTTTCTTCGCTTTCTCGCTATTCTTTTGACAAATTTATTTTTTTCATCTCCATCTTTTTCTTGAATCTTTTGAATAAAAGCTGTCCTTAAATCTTCCCCGCTTACAAGAATGGGTAATGTAGGGGTTGTTTTAGGATTTCTGCATTTTCCTTTGCCTTTAAATTTAGGCATTTCGAAAAAGTCATCTGCAGTGAGAGTGACTTTCATTGGTTTTTCTTTTCTTGCTGGTGCTTCAAAAACTTGAATTAAAGAACTTGTGATGTCTTGAAACTTCTGGAACCTCTGCTGATCTCGTGCATCGGCACAAGTCTGGGTTTGAGGATTGGCGAGTCTATTAAAGAACATAAGCAGGTCACTCTTAGTTGTCTCATCATAGATAAAAAATGTATGTTCTTGGAGGGCTTTCAGTTGTTGAGAATTTAAATTGATAGTGTTGAAGAAATGACTCTCTTGAGTGACTTGTGATGTGGAGACACTGGAGGTTATTGTTGATGCTGATTGAGACAAGCATGGGTTATATGTTAAGTTTGATGTAGATGGTTCTGGTGAGAATGGGGTTATGAGAGGTACTTCAGATGAAACTTGGAATGTACTAGTTGTTTCTGCTACAGGTTGGATTGAAGATGTACTGGGGAAAGAATGTTCTATTGGAGGTGGGACTGTAATTGGTAAAGGTGAGACTGGGGATGTACTAGATGTTTCAGTTGGTGCAGGATCGGTTGACGTAAAAGCTTATGGCTTGGGTACAACTTCTTGGACATGATTATTTTTGTGGGATTAAATGGATAAATCCCAGCCGCATTAAAACCGCTTTGAGCTAACTCTGGTTTTGTCATCTGAACCCAAACGGGTTTCAAAATTCCCGCAAAGTTCTCTAATGTGACACCTTCGCCAGTAATGGCAATGTGTTTTCGGACAGCATCTGCCCATGCTGGCTTAAGAGCCCCAAAGAAGGCTTGATCAAGTGGTTGTATTAGGTGGCTAGCATGTGGCAGGAGGCAGTACAGTAATATGTTGTGTTCTGAACATAAAAGGGATGTTTCCAATAGGGAAGTGTGACTAGTATGGCCGTCGACTAGGAGAAGTATGGGTTTGGGGAGATGGTTGGAAGGGATAAAGGTGTCTCGAAGCCATGAATAGAAGATCGCAGAGTTTATCCAGCCATTACTAGAAACCTGTAGAAGAGCGTCGGGGAAGTCTTGAAGTAAATTATGTCTCGGGATCCGCTTGTAGGGATATATCAGTAAAGGGGGAGTGTACTGCCCCGCTGCACTAGCACATGCTAGCACCGTCACCTGGCTCCTGGTGCCACAACTCTCCTCCCTTTTGGATTGAATGGAAAACCAGTCTCATCGGCGTTGAAGAGCCTTCTAGGGTCTTCCAAAATGCTTGGGTCAATCTTCTTTAGGCATTCCTCTAAATTGGAAAACCAATTTTCAACATCTGTTGCCGAAACGAAGGCTCATATATCTGTCCTTTCCGAGAGACATCGGCGTTTAAAAAAGGAATAAAGCCATTGTTTTGTTGGTGGCCAATGAGTTGAGAATTTTTTTTTCTCACTAACATTTAGATACGTTGAAATTTTAAAGAAAATCGTTAGAGCCGTTTTCGAAATAGATATATATACATACAAGAATTGCTCGCTTAAGAGTATAGGATATATATAAATTGTTTCTCAAATCTTGGGATTTTTCCAAGTGTTGTGCTTGGTCTTTTTGAAAACAAATCTGAAATCTGAAGTATCAATGTCTGTCCCTTAATTTCGCACTCAACATCATTTAGTTCTAGATTCGAAACATCTCAGAATCTAGAATTAAGATATATCTAGACCTAGATAGATATATATATATAGACCCACTACTAGCCTAGATCAAGAATATGTAGACTGAATAGAGATCTAGACTATATAGATCTAGATCTACTCATACTGATCTAGCATTGTATTTGTAGTAGCATGCTTAAATTTAAAAGTTAGTTAGTGACACTGTGACTATCGCTACTGACAGTTACTTTACTCTCGAGATCTAGTCCCTCTCATCAGCCCTCTGACTCTGATTTTATGATCTCACTTGACTCAGTGTGACTCCTTACTGAGAGTGAGACTGAGTCATTTTACTCAATGACTAACTTCATTAAGTCAAGTAATATTTATATTATGATCATGATGATGATCATGATGATATCTCTAGAGTTGCAGAATCTAGCGAAACTCTAGAATTATATAATAATAAATAGAATTTGCTTAAAAAGTCTTAAGCTGGATCTTGTAGATATATTGAATATATACTTTAATAGAGTCATAGAGTTACATCTAATTACTAATAAGATTATAAAAATTCAAGAAGCAGTCTATTTTTTTTGCACCGGCTTGGCTTCAGCACCCTTTAAAAAATTGAATCAATCATGAAGGCAATGCGGTGTACCAATTGCAATGAAAGATATGGTAACACTCACTTTAATGCTGCTTCTAAGGTTGCATCTAAACAGCCATTAATTCTGCAATGTGGGCACACTTTTTGTGAATTATGTTTAACACGTAAATTGGAAAAAAATGAATCATATTTGTACACATCTCAAGTGCATTGTCCAACGTGTATGAAAGTTACATTTCTACAAAATGGCTTAAAAGATTTGCCAGTAGATGTTTATCTTTTATCTTACATAGATATCAATCAACATGCCAAGCTTGATAGTCAACTTGCACATCTTTCTCAAGTTTCTCTATGTCCAAATAGAGCTTTAATACAAAAGGGAGAGGAATCACAATTTTCTTCTAATGTTAAACAAGAAAAGTTTTTTTGTAAGGTGTGCAAAAGCAAAAATTATATTTATAAATGTGAAGACTGTGAAAGTTTATTGTGTCTTACTTGTTTTCAAAAAGTTCATGCCATTTCTGCTCAAATGGAAGAACACAAGCCTGTGCCTTTCCAAATTTCCACAAACATTTCAAAAAGGAAAAAGGATTTAGCTTTAGAAACAATCTGTAAAGATCACAATCGCCCTATTGAATATTTCTGCCAAGATGACTCATTTTCAATCTGTTCACGTTGCTACATTTTAGGGGATCATAAAAATCATTCAATCATTTCTTACGAAGAAAAAAACAAGAGTGTTATAAATGATATTGACACTGAATTGAAAAGAGCGGTTGATGTTTTAGACTTTTTGAATAAAATAGACAAACAAATTACTCAGACACTTCCAGTAGTTAAAGATGAAACTAAATCAGTCATAGAGAGCATCAACACAAGTTTTTTAACTCTTCATGCATTACTACAAGTAAGAGAAATGGAGTTGATTAACTCTTTGACCTATTCATTAAAGGAAAATTTGCTACACATAGAAGAGCAAAAGTTATTTCTTTCTAAAGAAAAAACTTTATTAGAAGCAGCAATTAAAGATGCAAACAAACTAATTGAAAATAATGCATTATTAATAGATGCAGAGGCTTTACTTGAGATACTCAAAGATGCTAGAAAAATTCCTTGCATTGTTGATAAAAAGATAGAAGCAGACATTGAACCCATTAATTGGGTTGAATCCAATTGTAACAACTTGTTACAGTCTATAAATGCTTTTGGGGAAATCAAGGGAAAGCAACAGTTACTTATTGATTTTAAAACTCTAGAGGAAGCTGGGAACATAAGCAGTGAGAATCCTAAAATCAGTATTAAATCTAATGAAACTGATGCAAATGAACATACTGTTAAGGACATGGCTGTATCTGTTTCCACTTTGGAATATAATGGAACTTCAGTTTCTGCTAGAGCCAATAATGAAAGTGATAAACCTTCAGATCTAAATACCAAAGACTTTACAGAAAAAATAACTTTATCAGAATACTCCTCTCATTTCAT
Organism: Biomphalaria straminea; assembly: GCA_021533235.1. Taxonomy (NCBI): domain Eukaryota; kingdom Metazoa; phylum Mollusca; class Gastropoda; family Planorbidae; genus Biomphalaria; species Biomphalaria straminea. The sequence goes on from JADKLZ010000167.1 coordinate 19,826,078, forward strand.
AATAAAAGATAACAGTAACTTAACTGTCAAAGGATTGCCACAACATGTAATTGTAACCCACATCAGGTCACCAAACAACTTTTATGTACAGCTACAAAGTAGCAAAGCACAGTTATTTACACTATCTCAAAGTATAAATTCATGGTGCCAACGAGAGATGGGAGCCAAGAAAATTCCTTTTGCTGTTGCAAAAAATATGTTTGTTTTGGCACGATACTCTGCTGATAAAATGTGGTATAGAGCAAGAATAATTGATGTGTATGAGTCAAAACATGGTGAAGGACAACTGAAGGTATGCCTAGCTATGTAAAGTAAAAATAAAATAGTGATATTACTTATTATATCTAAAGACAGATTCTTCCTTAGTACACTCCAATACTACATTCAAATTACACTTTACATGAAGGATTGGTTTGTATATATATAAAAGATTAAAATTATGGTTAGAGCTAGGCGTAACTAGAGCTTTATGGGTTCAAACCTAGATAACCACCATGTCAGGGGAGTTTATTCAGGGTTTTTCAATTGCTCTTAAACCCATGTTTTGTTCCCAGCCTAACATTATTGTGAATTTCCTGTTTTTATTGCTTTTTCAAGACTAAGACTCTTTTTATTCATCCTAAATTGGAATTTTTGGTTTTGATTAAATTGACTTTTTTTTTTCAACTATAAAGATAAGAAAATTCCATAGAAGAGAAAAACATTATAACAAAGACACTAAACAAAGAAATTCTTTGTGACTACAACACATGAACATAGGATGTGGATGTGGGTAAAATTTTACATTTAATTTAGTAGCATTAAGATCTTGCTTGGACAGAAGTCGCCTGCTTTGAGACAGTTTGACATCTTATTGAAGAGTGGGTGCAGTTGTATTTTGATTCTACTTCATGAATGATATCTAAAATAATGTCCATATAAATCATTGTCAGCCTTGGGTGATATGTAAATAATAACCATACACACCTGTATTGACTCTCTTGGCATATCTGTGTGTGGCATTTTATGCCTCAAGAGATGATCTTATGTGACTAAAGAAGCCATTCATTGATACATTTAACTAAACTCACAGATTGAAGATCTGTGATCACCATACCGGTACATCTTAAGAAGCAGTTTGACCTTTCTTATCACTAGTGAATAGTTAGAGTTCTAATCCATGCTACGGTATGAGTGGGTGTGACTGATATTTTTCAGATCCATCCTGTGAGTGATACAGAAGACAAGCTGGTTCCACCTTTTTGAGCATGGGTGCTGTCAAGAGACTTCTAAACCATTGCTTGCCAGAGAATTATGTGTTTGCTATGCACATTAAGGACCAATTCCCCAAGAGGGAAAAGTGATACTGTAACTAGATTTCACTGGTCTAAAGTTTGTTGTGTGGGGCATTGTAATGCAGGTTGCTCCAGTCTAAGTTTATTTAAAGGCTTTATGATGCACAGGATGAAAAAACAAAGGAGGGAAGCAGAGAAATATTGAAGGATGAGTTATTTTATTATGCAGTCTTTATAAGAATATCTTATCTTCTTATATAATACAGACATTACTTCAAACAAGATTACGTCCTATGCTTCATGCATTCAGTCATGCATATTAACCGATGACTTAAATTCTGCCAAGTCACTGGTTTTCCTGGCTAGCTCAGGCAACCCATTCCATGCTCTAATGGCACTAGGGAAGAAAGAGCATTTGTACAGATTTGTCCTAGCATATGGGACGAGGAATGTGCCTTTATCTTTATGTGTCTTTCTGGGTATTTTATTAAATTTTGTATTTGAAGATTATGGTTCAGTGTTTTGTGTATAATTGCTACTTTACTTTTGAGTCTTCTATCCTGAAGGCTTTCTAATTTAGTGATTTTACTAAAGGTGTTACTCTAGTCAAATGTGAATATTCATTTGTTATGAATCTCACTGCTCTATTTTGTGTCTGTTCCAGTTTCTTAATGTTTTCTTGAGTTGAGGGGTCCCAAACAGAGGATGCTTATTCTATTATTGGCTTAACCAAGGTTAATAGCATTTTAGTTTTATGTTCTTATTTGATTTATAGATATTTCTTTTAATGCCCTAATGCTTTGTTTGATTTTTTGATAGTTTCATCAATATGGTGATTCCATGTAAAATTTTCATTTATTATAACACCTAGGTATTTTGCGTTTTTAGTCTGTGTTACTGGTTTACCATGAATAAGATAAGTGGAATTAATTTGTTTTAGTTTTTTTTTTTTTTGTTACTCTTAATAACTGACATTTTTCTGGGTGGAAAGACATGCTCCAATTTGATTCCCATTTCTGTAATTCATCTAATTCTCTTTGTAAAATTTCTGTATCTTGTGTTGTTTTTATTGTCTTTATATTATGCAATCGTCTGCAAATAATCTGACTTTTGTTCCTGAACTAATGCAATTTGGTAAATCATTTATGTAAATTAGAAATAGTAAACCTGAGTTTACTGTTATTGGTGTTGATTTGGAGCCATAAATTATTACTACAGTTTGTTCTCTCCCTATCAGAAAATCTTAAACCACTGATGCAATGAGTACAAAATATTTTTAAGCAAACTATGGTGGTGAACTTTGTCAAAAGCTTTGGAAAAATCTAGTAAGATGCATCTATTTGTTCACTCTAATCTAAACCTTTTGAAAAATCATCAATTACTCCTATTAGTTGTGTTTCACATGATCTATATTTCCTACAGCCATGTTGGTATGGAGTAAGGACATTATGTTTATCTAAGTGGTTTATGATGTTGCTACATATTATGTGTTCTAGGTTCTCCTTTTTTAAATAGAGGAGTGACATTTGCTTCTTTCCAGTCCCTTGGTACTCTGCCCTGGTTAATAGATGCCTGAAAAAGTATTTTGAACACTGGTGCTAGTTCATTGCTTAGTTCTTTGAGTAGTCTAGCTGGAATTCCATCAGGTCCAGACACTTTATTCGGCTTGATGCTAAGTAATAGTTTTTGGACTCCATTTTCCTGTACTTCTATCTCTCCTATGTTGTCTACTTGGTTTAAATTAATTGATATGTCTTTGTCTCCTGGGGCTGAGAATGCTGATGCAAAGTATTTGTTTAGGATGTTAGCTTTAGTTTCATTATCGTTATGCGTTAAGTTGTCTTCTCCTTTTAATGGCGCTATGCCTGTTGTTTCCATTTTCTCAGACTTAATGTATGACCATTGGTTTTTGTTGTTATCTTTAGATATTACATTGTTTATGTACCGGTACTCACTCTGCAGCTGTCTGCTTACTTTTTGGGTTAGGTGTTTAATTTTTATGTACTTTTTATAAACTCTTTCTGCCTTAGTGTCTTTAAATTTTCTATATAGGTTTTCCTTCTATTTACAATGCTTCTTTAATCTATTATTAAACCAGCATTTATGTATTTTGTTTGATGTGTATTTAGTTGGTATATGATTTTCTATAATGTTTTTAAGATTGTTTTTATGAAATAATTTTATATTATATATCATAATCTACTACCAATCCAGGTCTGATGGTTAAGAAGAGATCTAATGTGTTGTTTAATCTAGTTGGTTTTTTAATGCTTTGATCTAAACTTAGGGTGTGTAAAGTTTCTATGAAGAGCTCATTTATGTCCTAGAGGTTTTGCTGTTTGTCAATGGTTAGTGTTTTCCAATTTATATCAGGTAGGTGAAATCACCCATAATCCAAAAAAACTGCATTTTTATTTGTCTCTTTAATTGTAGTAAGCTGATTACATAGTTCTTGCATGTAGTCTAAACCAGAATTTGGTGGTCTATAAATACTGCCTATTATTAGGGATGTTGAGGTGGTATTAATTTTACAAAATGTTGATTCTATATTTTTTGAGATAGTATAGGTAAGGAAATTTCTTCTGCTATAAGAGGTTTTTTATTGCTTAGAGAACTCCTCCATGATTATCAGCCCTATCTTTTCTAAAAATTTCATTTAATAATTACTGTTGAAAATTTCTGCATTATAAATTTCCGGATGTAGCCAAGTTTCTCCTGCAATTATGTCTGGTTTCTCACATTCTAATAAAATGTCTAAGTCTGCTGTTTTGTTCCTAATGCTTTGAAAATTTATTACCAATGTTTTAAGGTATCTTGGTATTTCTTCTTTAGTAGGTTTGTTTAAAGAGGGTGTTGTATTAGTTTTAGCAGATTTAACAAGAGTGGATCTGGCTAGTGGTTGGTTTGGGATGATGTTTAGGATGTTGTATGGGTAAGAAGTCTCTGTGTCAAAGGAATCAAACAGTCCTGATGTAAACTGAGGTAACCCACACGGTACACAGTTTACCATGAAGCGTCTTTGCTGCCTAAGGCATAATACACAGGTGTATTCATATGGAGACTCATCACAGGTCTCACATTGAATGGCTTTCTGTTTCATAGTGCATACTTTTTAGCAGATGTTGCATCTATCGTTAGATCTAGGCCCTGGATTTGATTCTTCATATCCTGCTATTAATATTAAGAGTGATAGGTATTTATATTTGCTGTGTCTAATTGAGAACTTCCATTTGTGATGGTTAATCTTTTTTAATGGAATTGTGTCAACAGAATCATTAAACTTTTTTTTTTTCTTCAGGTTATAAATATTAATTGAAATAGCTCAAGCTTAGTTGAATTTGTTAAACAAGAAAAATATTTTTAAAATCCTTTGTTTTGTACATTTTAAAGAGTGATTATTTTGCTCTAACTAATGAATGTTAGATTTTTAAGAAAATAGAATTTACTCCCACACACACACTACCACCACCATTTCTTTTAGATCTAAATGTTGCTGAACATTACCACATCACCTAAAGAATGTTCAAGATGAGGATTTTCTAGTTCTGTAGCCTAATTAAATTATTTTCTTTTTATATTTTGAAAAATTATAACAGTGTGGCTTTTACTAACAATATACATCAGGTTTCAAATTTCTAGGAAATCATCAGTGTCATTTTTGAGAATCATGTCTATCCACCCAAAAGGTTTTGCACACTCCGAAAGCATGGCTTGAATAGAGATATAATATGATTAAAAAATACTGGTAGTATTTTTGGTGCAACGTTTTGTTAAAGGTTTGTTAAAAGCGCTAAGATCATTCAATATTACTCATATACTATAAAACAGTAAATTGGTTCATCTTGCTAAAGGGTGTATGTCCTGAATGAAATAAGAGGTGTTATTTATTGTCAATTTGTTGTAACATTACATTCTGAGAACTTCCATGGGTGGAAAATAGAGATTCTTTCTAATTTTTGTTCTTTTCCTAAATGTTCGAGAAGTAAAATTTCGAGGTGAAAATTTAAGGTGAAGATAATAGAAAAGTTAAGAACAGAATGTAAGGTGAAGATTTTTTTTGCTGGCAGTTGTTTATAATCTCAGTGTAGATTTTTTTATCCAATGTCTCTTAAAAGGATATCTTTACTTTTTGTTTTTCCCCTTAACCTAGCTATTTTGAATAGACTTGTATCTAGAATGGCGGTAAATGCCTTCCATTGACATGGTTATTATTATTATTGCTTGGTTATTACCAGACAGCAAATTTTAGACATTATCTAGTGACAACAAATCCAAGCATAGCTGGGGATCTGTGAAATAAACACAAGTTTAGAAAATTGAATACACTTTAATATCATAAACTGAAATAGTACATTAAATAATCACACACATTACTTAAGGTATAATAACACATTATAAATGAATGAATTATAATGGTGAAATTAATGAAACAAAGCAAAAAAAAAAACAAACATGAACATGATTTGTCTCTTTCACATTTATTTATACTCTTCAGTCTTAAGAAATCTTGAAATATCCAAATACTGGTAATGCTTAATGCAGTCCTGTGAAATTTTAAATAATCTTAGGATTTTTATGAGTTATTTTTAATTCTACTACTAGCGTTCAGTCTTGTGGAGGACATATGTACTACAAAAAAACTTTTTGTTGTTTTTGGTGACTATTAAAAAATTTTATCATTTAACTTTTGGGGGCATGGTGACTGAGTTGTAAAACACTTAGCTTCTGAACAAGTGAATCTTAGGTTCAAAACCTGGTGAAGACTGGGATTTTGAATTTCTGGATTTTTTTGGGCACCTCAGAGTTCACCCAAATTTAATAGCCATCTGATATTAGTTGGAGAAGTATAGGTGTTTGGTCTTAGTTAACTATGGGCCACAAAAACAGATGACCTTTATATCATCTTTGAATGCAGAAACTTTTATTTTTCTTATAATGTCTATAATTCATTGAAATTAAAGTTTAGGTACATAGATATGGTTAAAGTTAACATACTTAAGCGTATGTAGGTTCCATTATTTATTTCCATTATATGTAATTGGTGTATCTTTTTATGTAAAACTTTCTTTTTAGATATTAGTAACATACATTGACTTTGGAAATGAAGAAGAAGTTTGTTTAAAAGACCTGCGTAAAATGGAAAAAAGATTTGCAAAAGTGCCTGTCTTTGCAATTCATTGTTCTCTGTTTGATATTGCACCTTATCTTGAAAACAAACCCTGGTCACTAGAAGCCATTCAAGATTTTCATCAAATGACTCAAAATCATGTAAGTGACACTGCAAAATCTGTTTTGTTCAGGTTGTGTAAGAATGTAGTGGACAATTTACTTAAGTCATGTTTCATAAATGTTATTAAAATGTTATTGTATGATCTATTCAGTAGTCAGTTCCAGCTTTTCCATTTGCTTCAAATATTTTTTTAAAAGTCCAATAAATAAAAAGTCTTAACATTCATTCAACTAAATGAAAATCCATTTCATTACGGTACCAATTTTTTAAAGAGTTTGATTGGGACTTTGGAGAAATGAATTTGACTAGTAACAGTATTCCTAGGTAAAATGTGTAATTTTTTTTTAATCATTATAGATATTTCTTCTTTCTGTGCTGTCAAAGCAAGGGGAGCTACATGAAGTTGACTTAGTATTCATGCCCACAGAAAATGTTCTCGATGATGGTTTTGTGTCAGTCAGAGATATATTAGTTTTTTTAGAATTAGGAAGATTCAAAATGTTTAGTAAGGAGGCTCTGAATATTCCACAAGCAGCTTCATATCAAAAGGTTGATTTTATTCAGGTTGGTAAATTTTTTTTTTCCTTTTTTTAAGTAAATCAAACTAATTAATATTTATATGGATAATAATTGAAAACATGGTGTATAAAATGCCTTTTATTGATCTGATAAAAACTGCACAAAATGTGGTAAAAGCTTTTGTTTATAAATTGGTATACTGGGGGAAAAAAGAAAGGCAAGTAGGACACACGGTTTATTGCATATATGAAATTAACTATTTACCTTAATTAGTAACCTTTTTTCTTTTAAGCAAGTGAAAGTATGTTAATACAAGTAAGCATACTTTTTACAAAGCTTATATATCAAATCACTCTGTCTGTTTTTTCTACCCTTTCTCATTTCTCAGATCAAGTTGAAACTTTGCACAGTTATTCATTGTACCTGAAGACATGAATCAATAAAAAAAAATAATCAATTAGTTTTTAAATTATGATGAATAATTATTTTGTTTGATATTGACATAAGAAGAAGAAATGTTACGTAATGAGAGATGTGGATGTATATATGGATTTAATCCCTTTATTAAATTTTGACAAGTTTTTCTCCCACTTTCCATTCTCTGATCAAGTTTAAATTTTGCATAATTATTCATAGTTGATGACAGTACACGAATCAATCCAAAACTAAACCCTTCCATTTTCAGATAAATGGCAGTAATTAGCAGTTCTTTCCATTAGATAAGCTTTTTTGTTTTTAAATTCTTTTTCCTATTGCTTGTTTTGAAATATATTGTTACAACCTTGTATGGAGGTCAAGTTCATTCACAAAATGTAGGACAGTTTGGCTAGTATAATTGTATGCCACATAAAAAAAGAAAAAAATGCTAGACAGACATTGATCGAAAATTAGTTCAAGGTTATAGAAGAAAAATATAATTTAATATAGGTCAAGGAAAAAGGATGACAAAAAAATAAAATAAAACCCAAGCTGAGGGTTATTGGAGTGGAATGATGTGACATAATTATTATAGAAGATTCTGTGATAAAGATATTAAGAGACTAGAGAAGCTTAGTTAGTAAAGGAGAGCTTGGAATCATTGATTAAAAAGTTATATCTAGATGTCGCTAGTTTAAAATAATAGTTGGTTAGTTTATTAATCAATTTTGTATCCTGTATCTCCTGTGCATGAGCTGTAGTTTTTTCTTTTATGTTTGAGTCTGAAAACATTAAATTCAAGAAAAATATATCTGCATGTGTCACTTCATTGTTTCATAAAGGGGTTTGAAATATAATTTTAACTACTCCGAATCCGCATGTCAGACGTATTTGGAGAAAATACTACGGAAGTTTTATCTTGAAAATAAGCATTGTGACATATATTGATAAGTTGTAACAATTATGTCCTATAATTTTTTATTTTTTAAAAATTTATTACATGCTTTATTTTTTATTTAGCCAAAAGCTTTAACAGTTGGTTCAACATTTGATGTTATTGTCACATGTGCAATCTCACCCTGGGACTTCTTTGTAGCCCTCACAGACTCTGGCCAAGATTATTATAACACAACATTTCAACAGATGCAGGAAGTGTATAACAAAGACTTTACTAACACATATGGTCTCTACTATCCTCGAGCTGGCAATGTCTGTTCTGTGAAGGATGAAAATAATAAATGGTATAGAGGCAGGATCCTTTCTTCGTCAAAAAACAAACAGGTAACTTTTAAAAATTGAATCTTATTTTTGTAAACATTTTTGAAAAAAATATGTATAGAATTAGACCCTAAAATGACATATTTAATTGAAATCTTAAAAAAAAAAACTTACCAATAATCCAAATATTTCAGGCAACTGTAAACTATGTTGATACTGGCGCTGTCCAAGTTGTGACTTTTGATCATTTAAAAAAATTACATTGTGACTTCTTGAAACTTCCTGTTCAGGTAATAATGTTTGTCACATATAGTACTAGTTGTTTCGTTTGAAAACTATTATTATTATTAATTTTTTTTATATGACTAAAATTATTTATCATACATAAATTAAATAGGCTGTACATTGCAAGCTGTCTGCCATATGTCCGTTAGATGGTTCATCCACAATTACTGAAGAAAACTATTTTCAAAAAGTTGTCCTGGGTTCTGAAGCATGCATCAAAGTTATGAAGTGAGTCTCAAAGAATTTAAATCTCTTTAATTATTCCATTTGTATAACTTTATTTTAGATACCTAATTTTTCATGAGATTTGTATTAAACATTATAGTGCAGGGGTGGGCAAATTATTAGATTATATTTTGTATTTTCATGTGTCAAAGTGAAAAACTAACTGTGCTAAGTGTAGCTCTTAAAATTAGATTTAGATCCTTTCGATCTTGTCTCTGTAACATAGCCTAGTTCCATGAAATATTAACACTTTCATTGTGCATTTTTTTTTTTTTTTTTTAGGGTCTTAGTTTGTTTTAGTTACGGTTCCAGTTAGTACCAAGGGATATTTATGCCAACTTTTATCAAGATTGGTCAAACGGTTGTGATTTCTATGTTGGACAAATATAATATATATGCCTTACTTTCTGCTTTATAATATATATATATATATAGATATATATATAGATATAGATACATATATATATATATATATACTAGCCATATGTTACCCGCGGCCCGCGGGTCTTAATTTGCATATCACTGTCATGTAGTCACTAAGAGTGTTTTGTAAACAAATGAAATGATAATGTTATAAGTAAAACGAATGCGGAATGCGTAAATGTAAAAATAGTATAATGTAGCTATAAAATTAGCTAATCGACATAAATTTAAATCCAATTTTTCAAATAAAAACATTTGCTTGTAGACCTACATATACTTGAATAATATTGGAAATGAAAAGACTTTTTTTTGTACCAGTTTATCTATATAAATATAACACATGTCCTGATGTAGACAGCTAAATTAAAGAATGCATTTTTTAATTATTATTATGTATAATATGCAAGTTAATAAGTAGATCTAGACTTTCTTCAGTAAAAGTATATTTAATCGTATATTTAAGAGAGTAAAATATTGAACTCTCAATGAGTTAAATCCAAAAATAACGCATTTATTAGTCAAAAGCCAACAATGTTTTTATTTTATTTAGAGGCGAAAGGTCGTGACCTCAATACGCGTTGCCTTGGTGAATACTGTGGGCGTGTTAGCCGTGTAGGCGACAAAAAAACAATACAATAGATCTATATTTTAAAAGCAAATCCAACGCGTGAATGTAATTGTTTATGTAACATTGTTAGTTTAATTTGGTATAGCTCTAGAATCTAAACAATTTGATTGCCACAGCAATCTAGTCAATAAATTAAAACTTTGAGCCTATTATAATAAAAGACTATTAACACTGTGAACTCGACCTAGATAAATAAGCATCATTTGATGTAGACACATTAGCCGTATTTCATACGTTATCAGGTCTAAATGCGCATAAGTAAATCTGAAAATAAAAAAGTAAATTGAAAATAAAGACTTAAAAGTAAACCGAATCAGTAGTTGTAGGCTTAAATGCTTTGAAAAATACAATGAAAAGTAAATTGTATTATGTAAGTAGTTTATTACTTTAATAATATGCTTTTATAATGCGCGATATTATAATTATGACCTATGACGTTCATTTCATTTGTACCACTGCGCGACACATGTAGATGTAGGCCTAATAGTGCCGTAAGTGACCTATTTATCTTGTCTCATCAAGAAGCTATGGCCTAGATCCATAAAATAGTATAGTTGTAATAGACTTGGTCAACTTTATTTTTTTTAAGGGTCTTACGTTTGTTTTAGGGCTACAATACATACACTACGGCCTAAGTTGGTACCCAAGGAACATTTCTACCAAGTTTTATCAAGATTGGTCAAACGGTTTTGATTTCCATTCGGCTCATACATACATACGCCTTACTTTTCCTTTTATATATAAGATATATATATATATATATATGCAGCCACTCATTCTCAATTTTTTTTTAATGTGGCCCTCGATAGAAAAAGGTTGCCCACCCCTGTTATAGTGTATGATGTACTATAATAGGCAGGGGCAGCCCTAGCAGTTCGAGGGGCCCTGGGCGAGCGTCATGTGCGGGGCCCTTAGCTGAAAAGGTAGACTATATATATATATATTACCACATCTCGCAAACGGGCTAATCTGCCTCTAACGCTGTAACAATGACAATACAGTATGTCTGCCTTAAAGCTGTGGGCCTTATTTTTGTAACAAAACATAGAACATTATGTAGGTACTGCTGGTTTACTATTTTCCGCATAAGTACATTATATGTACTTAATCTTCGGACTCGAAGACAAGCCTATTATTATTATTATATACTGTATTTGAATTGTTCTGCATCAGCAGATGCAAATAAAAAAAGAAAACACTCGCCACTCTCACTGTACAAATTGAAGTCAATAAAGAATAAAGTATGCTATAGGAGCTACAGTGGTCCAGTCACTTTCTAAGACCCGACTTTTGCGGAAGGGCTGTATCACGTTTTTTAAAAAATAATTTATAAAAACAAAGTTACAAAGACAGTTTGTGTTGAAACTCAACCTCAAAATCGGCCCCGAAGTGGTCCACCCAGACAGGTAAAAAGGGAGGTTTCAATATATTCAGAAAGAACATCAGAATGATATTCTATCAATGACAACTGACAGAGTAGAATGGAGAAAGAAGGTTGACAGATCGTGTGTGGTGTCTCAGCGGTCCAGCACACCAAAGGATAGGTAAAAGTGAATGTGAAGTTAAATGTTCACTTCTATTACATTATGACACGCGATATGAAAAACTACTTATTAATTGTTATTTTAAATTATGTCCAACTTATATGCATACTAAATTGATGTTTTCTCTGTGTAAATGTAAGTTAGTAAAACAGAACTTACTTAACAATACAAATGTAAAAAACAAAAAAAAATAGAAAAAAAATAATAAAACCTTTTGCATAAACCTGTTCAAAAAGGGGTAATTGGTCATCTCCTATATTAAAGAGCTTCTAGTGTTTGTTACTATTAATAATGAAAAGTTGTAAAAGTGATGCATTATTCTGAAAGAAACTGCTTGCATAAGTGATTTAAAAATTAGATTTTTCGGCTTTAGAAAAGAAAAAAGTAGCCATTGCATCAGAACTTTGAATGGTTTTAAATATGATGTGGAATTTTCACTAACTTTTTGAGTCTACGAGCTCTAAATGGGACGGACAGACATTCCACACAAAACTAATAGCGTCATTTCCGCTAAAAATACTTCCGCGTTTTTTTTGTTTTTTTCAACACGTTCACACGGATTGGTACTATGTCTTTGCACAGTAGCCAATTTAAAACGAAAACTTGATATGTCATCGTCAAACTTGCTGGAAGCGGATTTGCCGAAATAGCTGTACAAGCAGATCAACTGGTGATACTGTTTATATCCGAAAAATATTATACGTTTATCAAATTAAGCAGCCTTCTGTGAAAATCTTAGAACGTATCACCAGCGACAGTTGATAATACACTGTACAATTGTTTAGTTATTTTCAGTGCTTTTTTTTTTAAACGAATGGATTGCCTAATTTTTAAATACTAATAAATTAATAATAAACGCTAAAATTCAAGAAAATTAATATTTTTCCCCACATTGAAAAAAGTGAAGTAAGCCGTACCGATGTGACGGTAAAAAAAAAAGCACTGATTATTTTCATTAAGAAATCAATGAGTCAAAAGTTCCATTTATGTTGCTACAAAGGACTCTTTCATAAACAATTTTTCATAATCCAAAGGGTAGTTCAAACTTTATCACTACGCATTTTCCAAATAAAATCCGATTATTTATATACGAAATAAACGATTAGGATTGGTTGCTTCCACTAATGTGTTTTTATTGTGAACTGTTAAACGATGATAGCCTCTTAGACTCAGCTGTCTTTATTGAAACTGACTTTACATTGCCTAGAGCTTCCAATTACCTGGTTCCACGACAATTCGTTCACTGACATTTCGTTCACCGACAAATCATTCTTGACTTTTCGTTCATGCGACTATTCGTTCACCAGACATTTCGTTCACGCGACTATTCGTTCACGCTACTATTCATTCACGGACTATTCGCTCACAGACAACTTGTTCACCGACAACTTGTTCACCGACAGTTGGTTCACGACAAATAGTTCACGCGACAAATTGTTCACACGACAAATTGTTCACAGACAAATCGTTTACTGGATAGTAACATATTGTTAATATTATATATTGTCGTGGCGTGTTATTTATTTACATTAAAACTTGTGTAGCTATTAAAAATTGCTAGAGATCAGGTCTAATCCGAGTTTGTTTAGTTTCGTTATTGTTGTTAATATTTTGTAATGAGGACATTATGTGATAAAAATTATATTTAAAAAAAAAAAAAGAGATTTTACAAGCTAGCTGAAAAATTTAAACGGACCCTCACTTTACTAAAGGTAACATTCTTACTTTCACCTTAAATATACTTTTATATATTTTACTTAAATATACTTTCTTTTTGTTTTTTATCTACCGGGAATCTACCCATTCAGCTAGATACGCTAGCTAACACTTAGTTGAGTGCTAGAAAGAGTGGCACATCTGGAAGTAATAAAACTTAATTGGACATTGCCTGTACACCAGTTCAATCTGTTAACATTGAAAATATCTACTAGACACTAGTATGGTACTTTTTCGTCAAGCTTAAAAGGAGTTCTTTTTTATTTTTATTTTAGTTAACTTGTTTCTATATGTGACCACCCATTAGCAGACTAATTTAATTGCTTGGACTTCAATAACAAATTTATTGAAACAATTTAGTTTTGTTGTATTAAGATAAATTTATATTTGTTTGATAGGAAACTAAAATATTTCCTGGTGTTGTATATGTAATTAGTTGTGTTTTTACTTAGATGTCTTAATTGATAAGTATGAACCTTAGATCTGTATCTATTATGTGACGTTCAGAGTTGAACAGTGAAACCATATATTGTACCAAATCTAATACCACTGTTAAAAATCTAAATTATTTCTCGTAAATACACTGACAGGATTGTGGACAAAACATTGGCACACATGTGCGTATATTCATTTTTATTAATAAAATGGTGTGGTGTATTTTTTTTTTACTCTTTGAGCAATTTTGAATTATTTTAAATGTTTTTTTATTTATTCATTCTGTCTAGCACTCAACTAGGTGTTAACTAGAGTATCCAGCTGAATGGGTAGACAAAAAAGGGGAGGGTATAGGTAGAGGATTAACCAAAGCGGCATGATGATATGGGGATGGACCGCTATTAAGAAGAAAAGCAAATATGGGTAGGGCGAACAAGACTACATGTGGACATGAGTGTAAAGGAAGGCCTACATGTTGAAAGTAAAAATTTTACCTATAGTAAAGTGAGGGTCATTTAAATGTTTCAGCTTGTTTGTAAGATCTTTTTTTTTTTTAAAGTATAATTTTTATCACATACTGTCCTCATTAACAAAATATTAACAATGAAAACAAAATATTTTGTTTTTGGAAATATCCAGTGAACGATTAGTCTGTGAATAATTTGTCTGTGAACGAAATGTTAGTGAACGATTTGTCGCGTGAACGATTTGTCGCGTGAACGATTTGTCGTGAACCAACTGTCGGTGAACAAGTTGTCGGTGTACAAGTTGTCTGTGAGCGAATAGTCAGTGAGTGATATGTCATGTGAACGAAATGTCTGGTGAACGAATAGTCACGTGAACGAATTGTCGTGTCCCCCAATTACCTAAAGCCTAACTTGACATATTATACATTGTGATAATATTGTCTCTCATGGGAGAGTCAGTTTCTTTCTTTTGTTCCCAGTTTATAAATCCTTGATAAAGTGGTATTTCGAAATCAAAAATGTAAGTTAAGAGCTTAAATGGCATTTGGCATAATAAATATACTGGGAAAATATTGAGATGACCACTCATTTAGTTTTCGAAGTTGGTGACAATAAAATCTCCCAACGCGGGGCACCCCTAGGGGCGGGGCCTGGGGTGGTTGCCTCACTTGCCACCCCCTAAGGCCGCTACTGATAATAGGATACATGAAATTGAATATTTAATAGTGTGCTTTTCTTTAAAACATAAATTTTCTCAATTCTAAAAAAAAAATTCAATTCTTAGTTTTTTCGTATGATTTGTCAGCAGTGTTTGACCAATCTTTATGAAACTTGGCTTGAATACACCTTAAACCTAAACACTGGGTGCTTGAATGTGAACTTTTGGTTAGTTACAGTTTCAGATGACTATTTAATAAGCCAGTAGTCTGAACAGCCCTCAGCTATGCCTTTTTTTGAGCATTTTCAGATTTCAGAAAAATTTGTTTTTGTAAATAATCTTTAAAATATGTAAAATGCAGTTCTTTATTTTAATAAAAATTAGAAAACAACTATTTTTCAGAAAAACATCTTAATTTTTATTTAATAAAAAAGTTGTAAAACCTATAGAGACTTGGAATCATAATTTGCTATAAAAATATGCTGGAAAATTGTGTGTAACACTTTCTAAAAACAATTATCAATTATATAAATAATTTTTAATAGGCAACAAATTAAATGGTCTAAGTCAGCGTTTCTCAAACTTTGAGGTGCACCCCCTAGGTGGGGTGCAATATCCTGACAAAATAGAAGAGGCAGCCAGTCAATTTCTTTTTCACGAGGCAAAGCTAAGCTATATTTCATTGTAGTATTGACTATTAACAAAGTAAAATGGCATTATCACCACCTTTTGACAGATTAAAATATTTTAAATGTCGTTACATCTTCTAATAATGATCTATTAAAATGTATGCCGTTTCGTGAGAGGCATTCTCAACAGCAACTAAAAACTTTTTGAAGAAAGCTTTTCAAATTTCTATGCTTACTTGATTCTTCTCAACATTTTCTTAAACATTGGGATTGGCGAAATTCTCCTGACTGTTGTACATTGTTGTGTTGACAACTTTTGTGTGACAAAAAAGTTAAAAGACCTGTCAAGGCGTCTTACTTAACATGGACATATGCAAGCTACATATATTCAAATGGTCTCGCATAATAATATTGACCAGTGCTGCCTCATTCTTTATTAGATTTAATTTCCATTTTTTGTTAGTTAGATTGAAAAATGAGCAATGTTTTAAGAAAACACATCAATATTGGCCAGTCCTATCCTTTTTTTACTTTAACCTTTTTTTACTTCTTATTATGCGAAAAAGTGAGTTCTGAAGCTCAGAATGCTGGAAAGAGCTTGGCCCCCGGGTCAAGTTTAATGGGGCACCACAAGCAAAAGTAAATAGGTGTTGACTCTTTCATATGTGGAAAGAAATCCATAAATAGCAAGCTTTTTTTGTGTATCTAGTGAACAAACAATTGAAGGAGTATGGATAAGCTATACATTTTATAAAACAAATATTAATAGTGGTGAACCTAATTTCTAAGCTCTTTTATTTTTATGCAAAGTAATTTTTATTTTTCATTGGCAACATTATCTTTCAATATAGTGTCCTTGATGGTTTTTATTTGTCGAGTTTTTTTAAAAACTCTCTTGAATTCCCTTTTTATTTGCATGTTGTTGTTTTTTAGCGGCCCCCGTAAGGGGAAAAGCTGCTATTAGGTTTCTGCAAAATGTCCGTCTGTCACACTCAGGGCACCAAAACTAGAAGAGATATGAAAAATATTATTTCACTATTAAATGCAGCTTGAAAAGTTTAGATGCAACGGCTACTTTTAGTTTTCTAAAAGCAAACCGTTTAATTTATAAAATTAATTATGCAAGCGATTTTTTAATAACAAAACACCAATTCTGAAACAATTACGTAAATGTAAGGGAGGAAATGTTACAATAAGAAATGCTCTTACCATGTAGATATCACTCACATTTATTAAAATGAACTTTTAGCAGCGACTTTCATGTACTAGCATAAAGCCTGTCCATGCATCATGTGATTCTAAACTAATTTCTTAAACTTTTTTAAAAATCAGATTTTTTTTTAAAATTTGTTTAGTGCCCCCATTAGTATGAAAGAATCATATTTTTGTGCGTTTTGTCTGTTGGTTGGTCTGTCCGTCACGGTTAGATTAAAAAAAAACACTAAAGGCTTTTGAAAATTTGATTTAACCTTTACTGTTCCTTCAGAAATATTGCGATAGTTTAAGTATCTATAATAGATTGTTCCGGATGTTTATGTCTAGATCTACATTGAAATGTTATAATAAACTAAAACTAATCTTCTATTTTTAAATTTAATATTGCATTCATTCTATTGATTATCTGGGCTTTTTTTTTTATTTTACGTAAATTTTATCTTAATTACATCCAAATTATTAATAATAATAATTAATAAGATATATATTAAGAGTGCTAAATCAGAAGTTTAATTTATGTAGATCTACATCTCTACAGATCAATGCTGAAAGATTATTTAAAATCGCTCGTGTGACATATTGTATATATCAGGCTATTAGTTTGTAACCAGTTTGTTAAGTTAAGAGCAATGCCTTGTCGTGTGGTTAGCGTGCTGAACTGATTATCTCGACACTCCCGGGTTATGTGTCTGTTTGTTTTACATGTTTCGAATGTTTCTTCAGAGTAAAGATAGTTTACTTCCTAGTCCAAACCTCCGGCAGGAGGGGATGGGAGCATGCAGGAATTGAGCCAGGGACCAACGATAAATCCGAACTACAGCCTAGTGCGCAAACATCAAAATAAGGCAGGTTTATACCCTGCTCGCCATCCTTCGTCGTCCAGCAAGAAGTTAATTATTTTCAACTTAGAAGGAACATCCGAAACATCTTGCAAATAGGCAGATCTGACAGGGATCCGACTCCGACGGGGGCCGCCTCTGAGTTTGTGTATCACACAAACTCTCTTTGTGATCTTGTTTATATATATGTATATATTGTATACATTTCTTCATTTCACTACATTTTATTGCTTAAAGAATGTAAATTCTATTTGTTATGTCCTCTCTATATTGTAACAACATTATTCTCATGAAATTTCAACTCTGATACAATGCATGTATAAGGTAATGATATTTTACCTTGTTTTAGCTATCATTTATGAACTGTCTACTGTTACATTTTTTTTCAACCTGAAAGAGTTCACATTTTAGAGGTAGTTTTGACTCCTGTTAAGGCTTCAAATTGGATATTGAAATACAATCATCTTTGAACATTTTTATTTAACAATTCACTTTTGACATCATGTTTTTTTTTAATGAATAGCCACTTTAATTCAATGTTTTAACATGGTTATAGGAAAAGATTGTGTGGAAATAATATTTTGACATTTTTTTGTCTTAGGTGGAGTAACTTTGCAGAAGTATTTCTTTGGCTTGGAAAAGAAACAGATAAAGTTATTTGTGAAAGTATCAACAATAAATTAGTTGAAAAGAATTTAGCAAAAAATGTTGAATTACCTTCAATAAAGCAAAGCTCTCTTTGTGATACCAATGATGTAAAAAAGGAAAAGGAATTACAACTATGTAGCCTTGATGAAGTGAAAAATATTTTAGAAAATACAAGTCTACCTTGTACATCTGAGGATCAAGAAAATTTAATTGCTGTACAAGTAAACACTTCTTCAGAAATCCATCATAATGAATTACCAATTAATCCAGAGCCAGATTTGAATAATTTTAAGAAATCCAGAAAGCAAAAAACAAATGTTTATTCTAAATCAAACTTGAAGGATGACCTTAACAAGGAATTTCCCCAAGAAAATAAAAGCTCTGTTCAAATCATCTCCGATTCATCAAAGTCTTTCACACTTTCTTCTTGCATTAAAGTGCTAATGTCTTTTTATAAAAGTCCATCTGATTTTTATGTACGGGTAAGTTAAAATTGATAATTAGCTCACACTTTGGAAAAAAAAATTATTATAAGCAGTGTGATCAAATAAAATACACTGCTAATGTATTGTTTAGAAAGCCTTCAGAATAAAAGTAAAGTAGCAATTATACATAAAACACTGAGCCATAATCTTCAAATAAAAAAAAAATACCTAATAATACTCAGAAAGACAATGAGAAAGGCACATTCCTTGTCCCATTTGCTATGACACATTTGTACAAATGCTCCTTCCCTAGTGCTATTAAAGCATGGAATGGGTTGCCTGAACCAGCCAGAAAAACCAGTGATTTGGCAGAATTTAAGTAATTGGCTAACATGCATGACAAGATAGACCTATGGCGTAATCATCCTTTTTGAAGTAAGATCTGTATTTGATAAGATAAGATCTAAATGGTCATATATATTTTTGAAAAGTTTGAAAACTTTAAATATATTTTTTCTTAAATGCACTAAATGTAATTTCTATGAATTTCAGATTATTGATAAAGAAGGTCATCTAGAAGAGCTAATGGAAGGTCTACAAGCTTTCTATGCAGGATCTATTCATGAAACTTCTATTAGATGGAAAGTAAATGATTATTGCACTGCAAAGTAAGTAATAATTATATTATACCTATGAATAGTGTTTTTCCTGACAGGTTAATCTAGTAATAGCAGTACATTTTTCATGATTTGCAGTCTCTTGATTTTTTTTTTTTTTTTGCATTCTGAGATGTAGATCCATAGACATATATAGACTGGAAAAAGGAAGTAACTTTATGTAACTTGAAAAAACGTATATCCATTGTATTCGGATTTCCGAAATCTGACAAGTTGCACGATCTTCAGTCTTAGAGATTAAACAAAACTACACTGCTTCCTCATTTACGCAGCATGGTGTGAAAGGAAAATGGTGTATCCAAATCTGCACTATTTTCATTCACAAAATAACATAGATAGCATAAATAAATATAGACTGGAAAAAGGAAGTAATGGATTCAGTCCTTAACTTTGTATTAGTGAAATTAGGGATTTTTTCAGCAGAATGTATAAATAAGCTAAAATTAAAAATCAGTTTCAAAACAAAAAATGAACATTATGATTAATTGACATTACAGTCACGCTAAGCGATAAAAAAAACCCCACATTAGTGACAATATTGTAATACTTATATAGGTTATGGCTGAAATAGTCAATAGATATGAATACTTAACTTTTATACTGCTCATGCTTTATAGTAAAGTACACTAATTTGCAAATCACAAATTTTCCCTTCATAAGACTCTCTTATTGGCCAGTCTATATTTATTTATGTCTATGTGTAGATCATTTTTACAAAGCTTAAATCGACTGTCTGGTAAAATATTTGTGAAATTTTGCACAATTATTTCTTTTACTTGAATCATTTACAGGAATCATTAAAATAAAATTAACTAATTAGTTAATTAACTATTATTAACTATTTGCTGGGTATTGCAACAATGGAAAGAAATTGCACTTGACTTAGGTGGAGATGTAAGCTGAATTTGGTAGCCGCTTTAAAGTAAGTTTGAAACAAACAATATATAGCTATCTGTGGCATTTTACGTCTCGAGAGACAATCTTTTCCCCTTGCAAGCTCTTGTGTGACCAAAGAGGCCGATCCTTGATACACAGCTGCGATCGCAGGTTGGGCATATGTAGTCACCAGGCGCCGTTGCATTTTCACTATACAAATTTCTATTTTCATACACACCTCACTAGCAGAGTGGTTAGAGCAGGTTTGAGTCATGAGTTCGAATTCAGATCATTCACTTTTTTTTTAGAAATGCATTTAAAAAGTGATCACCCAGATACCCCCTTCTTTCTCCCCCTACCCCTTTCCAACTGGTCCAGACAAGTGATAGGGTCATAGCGAATTGAGAAAGCTAAAAGCATGAGATTGCGCTAAACAAAAAACAATTGGTAAAAATATTTGTAGTCGCACAGATTTATTATTGTTAGTGTAGATCTATTGCATACTTTGTTATGTTATGGGACCACCTGCTACAACACCACCCTCCATCCTCATTAACGATAACAAGCTGGATACTGTTAATGAATTCTGCTATCTTGGATCTACAATCTACAAAGGACCTGTCTCTAGAAGAGAGAAGGCAGCATCGACCTTTGCTAGACTCTAACCAAGAGTTTGGGAAAACCAGAAGCTCTCTACATCGACCAAAATGGAGGTCTACAAGTCACGCATTCTTTATACGCTACTGTACGGCAGTGAGTCGTGGACTACCTACTCAAAGCAGGAGAGAAAACTACACTCATTCCACTTGCGCTGCCTAAGAAGGATCTTGAAAATAACATGGAAAGAGTGTGCAGTACTGAGATCCTCAGGCCAACAGGCCTTTTCAGCATCTGTATAGTCCTCAGGCTACCCTGCCTGCGACTATCGCATCCCAAATACCATTCTCTTCATGCAACTCGCATTGGCTCTAGAAAAACTGGTCGCCCCACCTCCGTAAGGTGGATGTGATAAAAAGAAAAGCGTGCCATATGATGGCCAAAATGGCCTAATCCTCTACCCCCAAAGTGAAAGCCACCTTGACCTGCAATATATGTGGACGGGATTGTCTCTCCAAAATAGGTCTCCACAGCCATATGAAAAGAAAGCCTTTGATAGTGTCCACCGAGAATCACTATGAAAAATAGTTAGAGAATACAGCATCCCAGAAAAATTTGTCCAGATCCTACGACACCTATACAGTCACTAGTTGCTGCATTAAAACAAGACAGGGTGTCTTCGAGACAGGTGTTAGACAGGAGTGCATCTTATCTCCCTTCCTTTTCCTCCTAGCCATCAACTACATAATGAGGAGAGCAATGAACCAGACTGCCTTTGGTATTCCATGGCATGGACAAAATCGAATGACGGACTTGGATTGCTGATGATGTTGCACTACTCTGGGCTACAAATTAATGCATACAAGAAATGACGGAAAGCCTAGATAGAGAGGCACCCAGAATAGGCTTCCCCATAAACTTGGAAAAGACTAAAATTTTGCGAGTAGGATATAAGGCAAAGGGTGCCCCTGTCAGACTTGGCGAGTCAAAGCTTGAAGAGCTGGACAAGTTGATGTACCTTGGCAGCATCATAATAAATAATCGGGATGCCTACCATTATGTAGCATACTGAATAGGAAAGGCAGGGAGAATTTTCCAAAGGCTATTTGGACAAGCCAAGCCATTGGACTAGAGACAAAAATACACCTAAGTTCTCATCACAATCGTCATTCCAACTGCAACATATGCATATGAGACATGAAAGTCATCTGTCAAAATTGAGAAAAGATTAAATATGACTCAACAAAAATGGCTGAGACTGATTTTGGGAGTCAGTTACACAGATGGGTCTCACACAAGGAAATCCTATGCCAAACTGGGAGTCGAACACTTAGTGAGGCTGTGAAAGAGCATCATGTAAGGTTTGCGGGACATGTTCTACGACAAAAAGAACTACGCATACCAAGAGTTGCAATGACATGGAGGCCAATATGAGGAAAGCGCAAACAGGGACGTCCTCGTATAACTTGGGGTCATACCTTCATGGAGGACCTCAGAGAAGTGGACACCAGGTGGTAGGAGGCATCAGACATTGCCAATGACAGATCTTTATGGAGACAGCTTGCCACTCAATGTGCCGAATGGCGCAGGAGGACCTAAGTCTAAGTAAGTCTAAGCCATATGAAAAAGTGTTTGAGATGAACTATAGTCGTTCTACAACTGAAGGAGGCCAATGAATAAAAAAAAAGAGAGATCTATTGCAAATTTAATTACATGACTGATCCAAACTAATTGATACAATTACACTTAAATGCTTTAAGCTTTGTTTTTTTTTTGTTTTTTTTTAAAGTATTTTTTTTTTTTTCTTGTTTATCAACATTATAACAAATGATATATTTTAAAATAATATAGATTCTTTTAAGATTATGGTGTTGATAACAAACAAATGATTATATTTTTAAAATTCTACATTGTATATGTACACAGGTTTTCAGATAATAAATGGTATCGCTGCAATATCATTGAAAAGTTATCTGATCATGAATATGTCCTACATTCAGTTGATTATGGCTATGAACATAAGCTTGAAAGCTGTGACATGAGACGTCTAACAAATGAATTTGGGACAAAGCTAGAATGCACAGCAGTTAGGTACAATTATATATATTTATATACAGTTTTTGTTATTTTTCTCCTCTTGCTTGCCATGATACAATGACCTGCATAAATTAAAAAAAAAACAAAATAGGATTATATGGGTAAAAACAGAATGTACACTCTAGACTAAAATATTATATCCAGCGGTTCTCAACCTTTTTAGTGCCGCGACCCCCTAATACAATTCGCCACTAGGCAGTGACCCCCGACTAATTTTTTTTCGTTAATAGGCCTAGGTAAATGTAAATTTGCTAATCTTATAAAATCGTTATCGTAATGTTTCTGATTTATGATGTCTGTATTTCCATTGATAGACGTTGAACACAGAAAAAAGCTTTATATAATTGTAAATAGTGTAAAATAAATGTATTGTATAATTAAATTTATAACAAAAATTTTATCTTTTTTAAGTTGCCTTTAAATTTTTCTATTGCGTATTCACCATATACATGGGCATACTTGTGTGACAATGTGAAAAGTATGACGAAGCATGGAGAATGATATTAAATAAGGTCAACTACATTGCTACACATTTGTAAATACAAAAACATAAGAGCGAATGTTGGATTCTTGTGGGAGTGTTTGTAAAAGTAAAAAAAGTAAAGTTTCCCTTTCAGACCTTGTGGTCTATAGGGCAGATGATGTAAAGATCATCTGATTCTGTGGCCTACGGTTAACGAGGGTGTCATGTGGCCAGTATACTGACCAACCGCCTTTACTTTTCCCCAATTAATGTCAGGTACCCATTAGAGCTTGGTAGACTCAGAGGTGCCCAAGGATCCCGAAATAAAAATCCCAGTCTTCACCGGAATTCCAACCAGGGACACCCGGTTCAGAAGCCAAGCACTTTACCCCTCAGCCACCATGCCTGTTTGTAAGTGCACAATAAATGTCATCTTCAGCATCAAGTCAACTTCTTTACTTAGACTTAATAACTTACAGGCTGGAAAACCCTGCTTCGCAAATATATAAGCTTACTGTTAGAAATGGATGAAGAAGGTGAACACAATTTCAAAATGGGATTTGACTGCAGACATGTGATCCTGAATTGTGTCACTGACATTGAAAAGCAATCATTTTAAGCTGCATCAATTTTGATGAGCTCAATAATCTCTTTCTGTCTCTGGAACATTTTCAACATTGGCTTCTAGAAAGTGAAAACAGGATGCCATGTAGATTTGGAAATTTAGTGAAATTTCACCCGCTCTCTAGTGCAAATGTTCATTTACATAAACATGATTCAATGCACTTTTTTTCCTCACAGAAAGCAGATAAAATTGGCAAGATCTAAGTTTTGTTTGCCAAAGTTGACATTTCATTTGAACGAACATATTTTTTCAGACATATCGAGGCAGAATGTATTTGATTCATTGCATTTCAAAATTTAACTATCCAAGGTGATAAAGATATCCAAGATGATAAAGAGGTTGGCTATTTCTGTGTATATTGCTTTCTGATAAAAAACTAAATTCTTCACTAAGATTAAAAAAAAACAAACTTTTTAGAACTTTGCGCCTTGACAGCCAAGTTACATCAGTGTGAAATAGCAGAACACGTTGAATGCATCAAACTCATTACAAAGAAGTAACTATTGTTAAAACATGTCTACCTTCAATCAGTGATGATCATTAATTCAAAATGTTATCTGTATCCACTAACAAAATATCCGTCTTCCTCTAAATAAGTTACCATAATTTTTTATAAAATTTTATTACATTTCTGTTTGATGGTCGTTTAATAGTTTAAAGGGAAACTCCCATAGTTTTTCAAATTTTAGTGAATGACATATTTAAATTCTGCGTAAAAAGTTGTAATAGTAAACATGTCATTTTTTATTTAACTCTTTACAATTCTTCCAAAAATCCTGAAATTTTATTCCTGCTTATATGGCTTTAAAATTATTGTATTTATTTATTTATTTTTTAGTGAAATAGTGATTATTATATGTCAGTAGAAAGATAATTGAATGCAGTTTCATTTTATGTCATTGAAAATTTGATATAACTGTTTATTTTGGTTTGGTGTTAAATTAATTATGTAATGAAATTTTTTTTTCTGAAAAAAAAATCCTAAACATGAATTACACTATAAAGAAAAAAAACTCAGTATGAAAGTAAATTGAAATCAAACATGTTTATTTTGAAGAGAATTCATTTCTCTACAAAGGAAAATAAATTTAATGTAATTTGTAAAAAAAATAAAAAAGTTATGCAACAAAACGTAAAACATTTTAAGGGGACATAATAAGAAAAAATTACAAAATTCAAAAAAAAAATTCCAAAGGTAAAATTCATAGAAAATATTACAAAACCAGTTTCATATAACATACATTTTAAAGTTAGACACATATACAAACTAAAAAGTAAAAAACTATGATTGGTGATACTTTAGTAAGCAGTTACTTTTCCCATGGAAACAGAGATACCCGGTATGTATCACATTCCCCACATTTAGTGCTTACTTTTCTTTTCACCCCCAAAGTTTGGTAACACAATTTACAGTTACGTCTGGTTTGTGAAAATTCTGGGATGATAGAATGAGTAGTTTTTTTAGACTGTTTGACATTTGATGCAGTAGGAACACTTTGGTACTTTTCTATTTTTCCTAATTCACGTGTTAGTTCTTCCGTAAAATCAAGGTGTAAATAACGGTTAGGTCTTTTGAGCTCTGGTATGTCAGAATGGGT
>JADKLZ010000167.1:19851905-19865079 GCA_021533235.1 Biomphalaria straminea
ATAATACTTTTAAAGATTACTGTTTATCATTAATGATTTGGTATTCGGAGTTGGGGTTAATTCTAGATCTAGTAAAAAAAAAAAATGCCTAGAGTCTATAATACATATTTTAGATCTAGACTAGATTCCCGGAAGACAAGTACCGGTAGGCTTACTCACATTAGTAGATCTATAGCCTAAGATTTGAGTGCACAGTTGTGACGTCACACAGAAATTCCGTGAAAATCTGACCGTTTTGGATGCGCAGAAAAATTATGTCAGAAAAACATCAATTACTAAGTTATTCTTGCAAATAAAAAAAAAAAGAATAATATATTCATTATCTGTAAATCAAAACCCATATTATATAAAAAATTGTCAAAACCATGGGAGTTTCCGTTTAAGTGATAAAATCCATTCCCAATAATGTCTCTGTTTTGTTATTAGAAATGAAAATGTTTACCAGCTATGGTGCAAATATGCTTGTTAAAAATGACCAAAACAAATTTCCCAAGACAAATAGACCCAAATTTCCAATGGTCTTAGGCGACCCCTGATAAATGGTCTTTCGACCCCCAAAGGGGTCGTGACACACAGGTTGAGAACCCCTGGCATATAACACATTTCTTTTTCTGTGGCTAATGAACACAAACTCAATATAAATTTCTTTAAAAAGTGTTAAGATAGAAAAAATATGTAAAACTTATATACTACTTGTAAATAGAATTTATTATAAACCAAGATATGAGGTACAAACGAATCACATATTTTTTACAGTGGAAGATTTCAATGACTTGACTACCAATATTCTGTCAACTCTAAGCTTTGCTTTTTTTTGGATAGGGAGAGCTCAAAAGATTTTTAAAAAAATTGAAGTCTAAGCTTCCC
Organism: Biomphalaria straminea; assembly: GCA_021533235.1. Taxonomy (NCBI): domain Eukaryota; kingdom Metazoa; phylum Mollusca; class Gastropoda; family Planorbidae; genus Biomphalaria; species Biomphalaria straminea. The sequence continues at coordinate 19,852,773 of JADKLZ010000167.1, forward strand.
CCCAATCACATCACATGTATGGTGAAGCAAAATGGTTAATGACATAATTCCAAGGGGCAAGGAACCAAGTATGGAACATAGTTTACACAAACCAATTTTTTTCCTCATTCGCACTCTATCATTCTCTACTCTAAATATGCCTACCTAAATTGTGACCTCCATGACATGATTAGCTTTGCCTTGAGCTAAAAAAGATAGCTTCTTTATTTTGTCAGTCATTGCAGTGTTATCAGCATCATGGGCAAAGGATAAGTAAGTGGAAAAGTGAAGAGAAGGCTACACCTCAAAATTCGAGCAGCAAAGGATAGTGTTACAATACTGAAATAGTAGAATACCGGTAGTATAATAAAAAGAGGAATATCTTATCTATTTCAGTAGAAAGTAACCATAATAATAATAGCTTTTATATAGTGCTACTTTCATGCTAATAGCATGCTCAGAGTCCTCAATATCATTGAGGACCAGTGAGGGAAGGTTTTTCCATGCTTACTTTAGGCGCTCAGTAAACAACTCTGCTCGAGTTGTCAAACCTCGAGTTTCCTTTCATAGGTAGCCAAGCAACTTCAAGGGTACTTAGCCTCTGACCACTCTTCCCACATACCTAAAATCTTTTCCAGATATATTTAACATTTTTTATACATTGCTTAAACCCATATAAAGTTTGACTGCTGCATTTGATTTGGTATTGTAAAAAAAAAAAGAAATACCTGCAGGAAATCCTGCTGGACCAAAGTAAAAATATATTCTATGTGTTTTTACTTTAACAATCTAATTTTACAATCTCATTTTGTCAAATTATATCATTCATTAATTGAACTGTTTGTTTTTTTAAAGCTTGTGATATCATATTTTGCGTTTAACTAAAAAATTTTAAAAGTATATTAAATCATAAAGCCTAAAATACAAAAGTAAATCAGATTTATAATTGTTTTTTTTTTTATCACCAAAATATTCAGATGCCATTTGGCTGAACTGCTTCCAGCAGGTTCAATGGATAAGAATAACTGGTCTAAAACTGCCAGCGAGTATATGTATCAAGCAATAAAGGATAAGTGAGTAATAAATTCTTTTAGTCTCTTAGCCATGTGATTTGGTATGTTGTTAGCAGATCAGCTTAACCTATTTCTCCCACATTTATCTTCATTATACCATGACTCTATGGTAAGGTTAGTGGAAAAAAACATGTTAACTGATTTAGAAGAGAGCACCGGTAGCAGGTGGCTTCCGAAAGAGACAACTGGAGATTTATTACAAATATCATGGAAAACACATTTGAGGCCAAAAGAAATCTACTAGATGGCAAAAAGAGAACCTAAACCAACCACAGGCAGCAGGTCGGTCCTAGCAATTGCGGGGCCCTATGCGAAACTGATAGCGCGGGGCCTAGTCTGTGAGGGAATAAGGATAATAAGTGAAAATTAAGATTTTTGTAAACTTTGCTAAGTTAAAAATTGCTATCTGTACTTTACTAAACTTGTAATCAATGGCTTATTTATATGCCATTGACAATAAAAGTAAATAAAGAATGGGGACTTCCGATTAAGGTATAAATTCACCCTATTATTACATTTTATTACATGAAAGCTGACAATGCCTTTTTTCTTTTATCGCACGTAGGATTGGCATTTTCCGCAATGAATGACACCCACAAATCACTTTTTGTCTATTTTTCTGGAGAGTTTTCAGGAGATTTTAATAAATTCAGCAGATTTCCTGGAGTTTTTCGTATATATTTTGCAATTTAATAATGAAACCCTGAATTAGTTGGTTGCAGTGGCCTAAGACCGACCCTGACAGGCAGACATAAATATGTAGATCACAGCTAAGACTGCATAGCCACATGAAATACTCCACTCCTCTGTAATATATTTTTATGAATGGCTTTTAATTTCTTTGCTGAGGCACTCAGTTGTGGAGAGTAAAGAGGAGATTGCAATGTTGAACATAGCTAACAGGCAATGTTTAACATTGCTAACAGGGAATGTTTAACATAGCTAACAGGGATTTTTTTTAAAAATAATTTGTCTATTTAAAGAAAAATTTATGTGGGTGTACCATTTATATGGGATATATGTCACTGTAGGAATATATCTTCTGACACCAAAATGTTACTTGGTGCTGTTTCATAGATGTAGGCATGGTGGTGACATTGGATTCATATTACAAATATCACGATTAACACTTCATGTGATCATACTTCACTTGCAAATAAGGAAATGACACTTGATGTAGCAGACATAAATAATAAGTTTAATATAAGCAATAACACCACATGGTGAATATGATGCACTATTCAATTCAGGAATGACCAGTATTAAACCTTTATTGTCTATTACCAACTTTTAAGTAACTATATTCACTGACTGGTATGAACTAATTGTATTGACCACCCCACAAGTACTAGCTGGCCTAAACTCTAGTTCACTAAAGGTTAAAAGTATTCAGCTTAGGGCAACATGGGTTGTGAATAACATTCACAATATTGAAATAGGGGTTTCTATACTATGGCACCAACTTGAGGTGGTGACAATTACATTACTCCTTTCTTCTCTCTTTTCTACCTAGTTTATACAAGTCTGATTTGACAGGCCATCAATCTTGTGACCCATAAGAATTTCCATTTTCATATGATATTCATTAAGCATGATTAATTGTCATATTTCTTAGAATATATTGTTTTTGTGTTTTTTTTTTCTTCCTTGGGTTCCCTCCCTTTTTTTTCTTATCATTGGCCTCCTTCAGTCGTAGAACGACTATGGTTCATCTCGCACACTTCCTCGTGTGGCTGTGGAGCCCTATTTTGGAGAGACACTCCCGTCCACAAGTATCGCAGGTAAAGGTGGTCTTCACTACAGTGGTAGAGGAGCTAGTCATTTTCCGCGTTGTCCGCTTTTCTTCCAGAGCTGAGGCCCATGCTCTTTCGCTGTCCATAGCTTTCTTGGTCACTGTCTCTCTCCATCTGGTGCGGTCTAGAGCTATGTCTTCCCACTGTTCAGTATTGATGTTCACTGATTTGAGGTCGCATTTTATTACATCTATGTAACGGAGGTGGGGGCGACCAGTTTTTCTTGAGCCAGTTGCAAGTTGTCCGTAGAGGATGACTTTCGGTATGCGATTGTCCTCCATCCGTCAAACATGTCCAAGCCAGCGCAGGCGGCGTTGTCTGAGGGCTGTAAAGATGCTGGGAATACCTGTTCGGGCAAGGATCTCAGTATTGCACACTTTTTCTTTCCATGTGATTTTCAAGATCCTACGAAGGCATCGCAAATGGAACGAGTTCAGTCTTCGCTCTTGCTTTGCGTAGGTGGTCCATGATTCACTGTTATACAGCAGCGTGCTCATAACGCATGCCTTGTAAACTTCCATTTTGGTCGCTGTAGTTAGTTTCTGGTTTTCCCAAACTCTTGACCTGAGTCTAGTGAAGGTCGATGCAGCCTTCCCTATACGTTTTTTTTATCTCCTCATTTAGAGAAAGGTCGTCTTGAATTGTGGATCCCAGATAGCAGAATTCATTTACTGCATCCAGCTTGTTATCATCTATGAGGATGGAGGGTGGTGCTGTAGTAGGTGGTCCCATAACATTTGTTTTCTTTGTGCTAATAGTTAAGCCATATTCTTTACAGGCCTGAGAGAAGCGGGACATTAGTAACTGAAGCTCCTCTTGTAAGTGTGCCACAACCGCTGCGTCGTCCGCTGCGAGGACACTCCAGCTTCGCCTTTTGGCGTCGGCGCCAGGGGTCACTTTCGTCTGTGGGAGGGATCCTAGGATTCCAATGGACAGCTACCGCCCGCCTCAAGCTGGGCAGCCCCCAGCCAATAAGGTGCTGTCCCGTCATGCCTGTCTTCCTCGTTTGGGTACACGAGGATAGGACAAAATCCGAAAAGCAGGCACAAAGCCAATGTACCAGGCGACACAAAGGAAAAGAAAAAGAGGAGCTCCACTCTTAAACTGGGCACATGGAATGTGCGAACTCTACAAACCGGACTTAACAAAAACTTACCGGACATAGAAGATGCCAGAAAGTCCGCTATAATAAATAATGAACTGTCTACACTCAAAGTAGACATTGCCGCCCTCCAGGAAACTCACTTGGCTGACTCTGGGTCAATCAGAGAAAGAGACTACACCATCTTCTGGCAAGGCAAAGCCGAAAGTGAAGTTAGGGAACATGGCGTTGGCTTCGCAGTAAAGAACACACTGCTGAACACAGTCGAGCTGAAGTGCAACAGTTCAGAAAGATTCTTATCATTACGCCTTAACACATCTACTGGACACGTGACTTTGATAAGTGCCTACGCTCCTACTTTGTGTTCCACACCAGAGGCAAAAGACATGTTCTATGACAACCTTTCTTCCGCTCTCAGCGAGATCCCAAACACAGAACAGGTGATCATCCTCGGCGACCTTAACGCATGAGTTGGATCTGACAACTCTACATGGGACAGCTGTATTGGGCGTTTTGGTGTCTGCAAAATAAATGAAAATGGACAAAGACTACTCAAGGTTTGCTCACTACACTCCCTCTGTGTCACTAATACATACTTTAAAAGTAAACCACAGCACAGAGTATCTTAGCGGCATCCTCGCTCCAAACACTGGCAAAAACTAGACCTAATCATGGTAAGACAAAAGTGTTTAAAATCTGTCAAACTTACCAGGTCCTATCACAGTGCTGATTGCGACACAGATCACTCCTTGGTATGTTGCAAGATAAATCTAAATCCTAAAAAAATCCACCATACCAAGCAGACTGGAAGACCCCAACCAGATGTGAGCAAGATGTGTCACCCTGATCTACATATACAGTTTGCAGAATCGTTTGAATGCGAGTACAAAAATTTCTCTGGAAACACAGCAACAGAAAAATGGGAGCACCTCAAGTCCACCATACAAAAGTCTTCCTTGGACATCTTTGGAAGAAAAACTACAAAACAAAATGACTGGTTTGACTCTAAATCAGCTATCTTAGCACCTGTCATCAAAGCAAAGAGAAATGCACTCGCTACATATAAGGCAAAACCTACCCTTGTTAAACCTGAAAGAAGCTAGAGCCACTGTACAGAGGACAGCAAGGATCTGTGCCAATGAATACTGGGTAGAGCTCAGTGAGAATATCCAGCTCGCAGCCCAAGTGGGCAACATAAGAGGGATGTATGAAGGAATTAAAAAGGCTCTCGGACCCTCCCAGAACAAGTCAGCACCTCTTAAATCAACCACTGGGGAAATTATCACAGACAAATGTCAACAAATGCATAGATGGGTTGAACATTACTCTGAACTCTATGCCACAACAAGCTCAGTCTCTGCCTCAGCTCTTAAGGCTATCATACAATTACCCACAATGAACGAGCTAGACGAAATACCCACCCAGTTAGAGCTCAACAAAGCCATAGACAACATGGCTGCCCGCAAAGCACCCGGATGCGATGGCATCCCCCCAGATCTTCTAAAACAGTGTAAAACTACACTAATCCAACCTTTACACGAACTGCTTTGTAAATGTTGGCAAGAAGTTTCTGTGCCACAGGATCTGCGGGATGCAAAGATCATCACCCTGTAAAAGAACAAAGGCGACAGAAGCGACTGCAACAACTACTGGGGAATCTCTCTCCTAAGCATTGTAGGCAAAGTCTTTGCTCGAGTGATACTCCCCAGGCTACAAAAACTTGCTGATCGAGTCTATCCTGAATCACAGTGCGGCTTTCGCTCAGAGAGATCCACAATTGACATGATTTTCTCTATCCGGCAACTTCAGGAAAAGTGCAGAGAGCAAAGAATGCCTTTGTACATCGCATTCATCGACCTGACCAAGGCCTTTGACCTTGTCAGCAGAGAAGGCCTCTTTAAAATCTTAGAGTTAATAGGCTGTCCACCCAAGCTGCTAAATATTATTGTCTCTTTCCACCAAAATATGATGGGTACAGTACAGTTGAATGGGTTCTGCAAGGTTGTTAATGCCGGAAGTGGTAATGAGCTTAAGCCCATCATTACCTATAAAATGCTTCCAACGGCATGCGTCTCAAATAGCCTCTGACAACCAGTCCAACTCCTGGCCTTCACGTGTGGTTCAGATATTGAGCCTGGCGGAACCGTTACCACAGACAGGAGAAGGGGCAAAGGCGAGTAACTGGCGCCTAAACCAGTAAGCTTCGGGCAGAAGGGGCTCGTTAGCCTTGGTTGGCTACCCATCTAGGAGAAGGTTTCTTATAACAAGATATTAAAAAGGCTCATGAGTAAACGGTCCATTCCTTTGGCCATCAAATTCTAGTCTATTACTTTAAATTGGACAAGCCTGTAAATTTGAGTATCACAACCCCTATCCCCCCAACTCTCTGCCTTACAAGTCTCATATACACCATCTGACTATTCTTCTGCTTTTCATTTTTTATTTGAAATATTTGATAGGCTCTATGATATTTTTTGGACTGGGCTTTTTTTTAAATTACATCCTGCAAATCGTGATGCTCACATAATATTCTGGTGGTACAACCCCTTTTTTGCACTTTCATTAAAATTGCCAGCATTTTAACAATGCCCCTGTTGGCATGTGTATTCTAAATTTACCAAAGATGAATTTTTATTTGCAATTACAACAAACTATGTATTTGACAGCTGACATTTTAATGCCTAAGATACAAAACAATTGTTTATTCCACTTAAGCACTTATGAACACATTTTTTATGCATAGCTTTCTTTCATTCCAATCAGTTATGTATATTTCTTCACAGATCTAGATCTTTAATGCCATTCTCCACTAGGTGTAGATAATTGTCAGAGTGAATGGGAGGGATTATCCTTAGATCATTGTGATCATCAAATAACACTTGAGGACTCAACCAGGCCCGACTTCACATCCAGACTCACAGACCTGGTCTCCTCCGTGTCCTGCCTTGAACTGCTCTTCTTTACACACTGTCTCTCGTACACGCTGGCCTGTGATCAGATGACCATAACAGTGGTCACGTGCAAAGTTCATGCCTTGCCCTACGATGTAGCACACTAACTGTTTAGCTGGCCTGTGTCAAAAATATCAGCTGATCACACTGTTAACCCTTTTGCGCCGCCAATAGGGTTATAGCACTGCCTCCTTCTCAGTTTTTGTCCGTCCCGGACAAAATCTATCTCACGGCCTGGGCTATGGAGGTTAGTCCATGCAGGTGGGGGTCTATCGGTTGGAGCGACAATGGCCTTATACTGCCATCTCGTTGGAGCCATCTGTGTAGTCGTCTGCGAATGTCTCTTTTTCTCCTCCTGCTCCAGCTGACCTTCACCTGGTTGCACTGACGTTGTCGCATCGCCAGCAAACGTCGCCTTCTTCTGCCATTCACTACTGGAGGGAGCCACTTAACACATAGGGAGGAAAATGATATCAGAACTGGGGTCACTAGGATCGTTGGCTCAACGGGTTGCTTCGTGGGGCTTTCACAAGAAGGGGTTTTGGAATGGGTTTCAGGTCCGCAGGAGGGGAAATAGTGGCACACATCTTCAGCATTGTCAAGAGGACATGCTAGTGGGGCAAGTTGGCCACACTCCACTTTCGAAGGTCCCTCATCTTCAGCAGCAGGCTCGAGTTCCCCTCGTTGACCACTATCAGGGTTTCTAGTCTCGTCAGCAGACCAATCGACTGTTGAGTTCATACCGTGTCGATGACTTTCTGCTTGCAGAAGTCCACCAACTGCTGCATCAGGTTTCGTTGCATTCTTCAGAACACCAACAGGACTTGTCGCTCTGGTATGAGCAGCAGCAGGACAAACGTCTGTTGGGTACAGACCATGCCGATGGGTTACTTGGAGTTGGCATTCTCCCTGAGGGGCTCGACAGAAAACGTTCTTGCCAAACATATGGGTGCAGCCATCAAGATTTGAGTTCCTCTCATCAGCACTGGCAGATCGACAGAGGTCTTGAATGTCCCCAGCTATAGGCTTGGGGTAAGACACAACGTTGTCTTGTTCTATCTGGCTGATGGAGGCACTCACATGAGATACATCAACAGCAAAATCATTGGTTGAACTACTGGTCTCTTCTCTTGTTTCTTCGTCTTTCTGCGAGTCACCCTTTAACACATTCTGTAAGTCCGCCAACCTCTGTTCCATAAGGGTGCTCAACAGCTCTACCACATCGGGTTCGAGTTCAAAGAGGTAGGTGTGTGGATCTTCCTCTTCTTCCACCAGGGCTTGCCGGAGACGTTCTTTAAGAGTTTCGATGTTCCTTTCGTAGCACTTCAGTCTTCGCCATTTCAGCTCTTGTTTCAGTTCTTTCAGATTCAGTTCATCTAGCAGTTTTACAGAAGCCTTAGGAAATCCAATCCCACTTCTGACACCAGTGTTACGAATCTCCGGTTCCTTTCTCAGGCTTCCGTAAACTCTGCTAAACACATAACACAACACATCAAAGAACCTGACAACAAGAGCTCCAAGATAATCTGGTACTTTAATAATGGTAAAGTAAAACAGCCAATATGCCACAATTGGCAACACAATAAACAACTGCAACTAAAATGTTACTCTGTACATCCCCGTACAAAACTACTGTCTCTATCTCAACTTGGACTCGTACATAACACTTGAGGACTCAACCAGGCCCGACTTCACATCCAGACTCACAGACCTGGTCTCCTCCGTGTCCTGCCTTGAACTGCTCTTCTTTACACACTGTTTCTCGTACACGCTGGCCTGTGATCAGATGACCATAACAGTGGTCACGTGCAAAGTTCATGCCTTGCCCTACGATGTAGCACACTAACTGTTTAGCTGGCCTGTGTCAAAAATATCAGCTGATCACACTGTTAACCCTTTTGCGCCGCCAATAGGGTTATAGCAATGTATATGTAATGAGTGGACTAAGTTGCAAATAGAGATATTATTGTAATACTGGCTGAATACTGAATATACAAGGGCCAAAAAGTTTGGGAGGGGCATTTCATTAAAAATAGTGTCTGTTTGTTTGAGGGTATTATAATGCAGGTAGATTTAAGAAGTATTTTATACTCCTTAATATGGGTTTGTGATCTGTTTGATTGAATAATGAAGGAGACTAAAATAAAGGGCACTTGTAGAATTAGAGGGATAGAAAATTGTTAGCTGTGAGATAGCATTGTTATACGGACCATTTTATTGATGGATTTAAAATTTTTATGCACTTTTAGAATTCAAGGACAGACATTTAGGGGACATGACCTTTTATTCACCTGACAATGTGTTCATCTGACTATTCGTTCACTTGACTATTTGTTGACCTGACATATCATTCACTCGACATATCGTTCACATGACAAATTGTTCACTGACAATTCATTCACCAACAAATTGTTCACAGACAAATCGTAAACTGGATAGTAACATATTGTTAATACTATATATTCTCTTTGTGTGATTAATTTGTTTAAATTAAGACTTTTGTAGCTATTATTTAAAAAAAAAAAAAATCTTTTTTTTTTTCATTTCTTTGTTAATGAGGACAGAAGGTGATAAAAATTATACTTTAAAAAAATGTGATCTTACAACAAGCTAGCTGAAAAATTAAAATTTTCCCTCACTTAACTATAGGCAACATTTTTCCTTTCATCTTGTAAGCCTTCTTTTACACTCACTTTGTTCACCCCATTCACAGTCCAGATGTTTAATTAACATATCTATTCCATCATGCCATTATGGTCAATACTCTTTGAGGTCTTCTTCTAACTATAACTTCCCCCCCCCTTTTTTTATGTACCCATATAGCTAGATTTTCCAGTTAACACCTTGAGTGCTAGATAGAATGGGGTTACTACTCAGTAAACAATTAGTTCTGTGAATGAAATGTTGTGGAACCAGCATTTTATTAGAATATATAATGGCCTAACTGATGGGCCTAAGAAGCGTTTGTGCATACTCTTTAATAGGGTTTTGTGGGCCTTTTGTTTCTAGAATGAAAGAGACAAAAAAATGAAAGAATTATAATATTGTGCTGGGAGGGGGCGAATGTTGTAAGGCTGGCTGTTTTATTTAGAGGTTTAAAAGTATTCAGGCCAAAATAAACATTATACCAACTATAACCCTAACATGGTTATCAGCTGATATATATATATATATATATATATATATATATATATATATACAAACACACACACACAGATAGAATTAGATCTACACCATTGATGAAAGTGAGTGTGAAAACTGGAGTCGCCCTCAAAATGTATCTAGATCTAATTTTGATTCATCCTCAAATGTCTCGAATATGTGTTGTTTGTGCATAAAATCTAAAAATAATATGGGCTGTTTTCAGACATAGATTACAATATTGGCCTGTAAAAAATTTAAACTAGATCTAAATATTGATGGTAACATACTGGGAAAACTTACATATACTATATACCCATGAATTCTATTACATGTAACACTTAATTTCCCCTCAACCCACAACTTAGAACAGTGTTCTCTAAACTGTTGTGTAGAGCCATAGTGCTCTGCAAGACCTGAATAGGTGTTCCATTAACTACTTGACTAGTAAGTAAACCACCATTTGAATTAATCTTTCTATAATAATAAGCAAATCTTTTTCGAAATACTCAGAATGTGTCAAGTGTTCCATGAAGAAAATAGTTTAGGAAACTATGCTTTACTCTTCATTCAGTTTTGTAGCTCTTTATTGAAATATTTGAAAGGTTCTCTGATACTTTTTGGCCAGATCCCATTTTCATTATTGCATCCTAGGCATCAAATGCTCACATAAAATTTTAAGTAACACTTTTTAATGTCCCCTAAAAAATTTTTGGTCCATGATTTATAGAATGTTATGTTTGGTTAAATTGGCTCACTTAAATCAGCAAACACTCAAACACATATTTCTGGCCTGAGAATTCTAGTATCACGTTTCTCACTTCTCCCTGTCAGCAACTCTTAAAAAATAACACTACATAAAATCATTGACTTTTTTTGTGAAAAAAACAACATTTATTATTGAAGAATTTCATAGTTTCTTATGTTGCTTTGCATTCTGTTGTCATAACACTTTCTAACCTAAGAATTCTATTAGGGTATCTTTTTTTTTATTTTACATCCACCCTCAACACACAAAATAAAGGTATACTAACATTTCATTTTTTTTTTACACACAAAAACACATATTCAGTCAATGTTGGCTTTATTTGACCAAAAAAAAAGTGTTTTTATACATTGTCCACAAAAGCTAGTTTTGCACTAATGATTACTATTGAAATTTGCACACTAAAAAAGTTTAAATAGTACTTACAAATGTAAGGATAATCTTTAATTTTTATATGTTGGCTTTAAAAAAAACATAATGGGTAGAAATGGTGAATAAAAAATAGATTTTTGTAAATTTAACCACGTGGTTGTTCTAAACCTAGGCAAGTAATAACATGTTCAATTTGTGATAAGTGAGTCAGGGCTTTTACTTTGATGTATAGAGATTTCACAAGTTAAATTTAGATTTGATTTTTGTACTAGACTTTTTTAAAAATTAAGTTTTAATATTACTTCATTTTCTGTCTTAGAGAAAATTTTTATCTTTTTCAACATTAGTGTAGAGATCACTATTTTTTTCTAGATTCGAAGAAGGTAGACTTTTAGGATCATATTTTCAAATTTTTAATTTTTATTATTTTCAGGATTCTATACATACAACAAGAAGGTGAACCAACAGAACTTGGTTTGCCTGTTGATATCATTATGGAGGAAGAGAAACCAGAAACTGCATTTGATCCTGCGACTCATTCTTATCATTCTTTGCGTCAGTGTATTCTGAAACAAGGTCTTGCTATGCCTGCCAAAAAATCTCTATCAAATAAAAGTCATAGTGATTTGATATTGAACAAAATAATATATGAGGTAATTATATATTTCAATATAAAGCATACAAAACTAAATGACATTCAACAAAACTTTTCTTTCTACGATTTTAAAATAAAATTTATATCTTTGAGGTTAGGCATTAATTACTTGACATTTAGAAAACCGAAACTTATGAAATTTTTCAAATCATTATTTCTTGTTACAAAAGGCTAATTTTTTATGGATTTCTTAAATTAACTGCCATGGCCTTACTCAATTTCAGGCTGGGTCAACCAATTTTTGAAATTTAAAAGTAGGTCCAAGTCAAGAAATATTTTAACTCTATGATATTATGCTAAATTTGTTGCTTTTTCCGATAAATTTGTGAGTGCTATTTGCACACAAATGTAGTTAATATCTATATAAATAACTCTATTCTTTGCTCCACAGTTTGGACGAGAAGCAAGAGAGAAGTAAAGGAAAGATCACTCTCTTATTTCTGCATTTTTTTTCACCCCACGAAAAAACGGGGGA
>JADKLZ010000167.1:19874080-19894869 GCA_021533235.1 Biomphalaria straminea
GTGCTGGCTGATAACGCGAATGTCTAGTTATGACCTTTTCTGGTCTTGTATTTATGAAACACTTTGTCCTGGCCACTTCAGCCGTCGCGTAGTATTACTATGTACTATGACTCCAACACACTCACACATATATAAAATGGAACTCCGCCGCTGCAGACGATGTATGTTTATTTACACAATATAAGTAACAATAAAATACTGGCAATTCACATAAAGCAGATATAATAATCCAATGGATGAAATACTAAAGATATAAATCCACAGAAATCTCTGAAGTTAACACTCGTCATCAAATTTATTAAAGTACATATTACAGTCAGAGAAAATTATACTATGACCACACTCTGCTGGAGTTCTACACTAACTGACTAACATCGACCCATACTCAAGAGTCTCAAAACTTTCCTCGTGCTAATGCATGAAATGCTAAATAAGTGACCATATGTCACTTAATGTATGAATATGACAGCCTGGTATGGCAATCTGACCATTATAAATAAAAAGAAACTCCAAAGAATTCTAAATGCTGCTGGTTAAGTTATTGGCAAAAACCAAACCTCATTGGGGCAGCTGTCTGAGACAAACATTTACAAAAAAGCTAAAAAGATTCTAGGAATAAAAAATCACCCTTTGGGTCAGGATTTTGTGATTTTACCATTTTACAAGACACAGATAGGGAAGACTAACAGACACAAGCACTCTTTTGTTCCCCTAGCAGTGAAATCATTGAATAGAAATAATTTGATATAAACATAAACTTTTTTTTCACATGTAAATTTTGAATGAGCCAGGTATGAATGTTTTGTTTTTTTAGGTTTGATGTATTGTTTGGTGTAATGCACAAATTGTAAGACTAATTTCCTCACGGACAATAAAGATTATTATTATTATTATTATTATTATTATTATGTCACATGGGTTCTAAAACTAGCCTGTGACAATGTTCAACACTTTTTGTATGTACAACTCTATTTAATATTATCTTAAAAAATATTTACATATGACTTAATGTTCTTGCAATCTGTTTCTTTACTCTGTTCTTTAAAAAATTAAATCAAATAATAACTCCCCTTTATATATATATATATATATATATATATATATATATATATATATATATGTCATTATGTATTGTACACATAGGACAATGTCTTTCAAGTACCATTTCCACCTTTACCATCTGTGGGATCTACACTGTCAGTTGTAGCTACCCACATCACAGAGGACGGAGTTATTTGGTCACAACCTATGTCTTGGTCATCTAATGTTACTGAGCTGTGTCAAGAGCTATTGAATATATTTGGAGCTTTCAACTCAATGGTAAATGTTTTAATTTTTAGGGTATGACATGGCCTAACTAAAGTGTGCCAAATAATTATATTCTTTCAACTTTAACTTTTAATTTAATGGCACACATTCAGTATAAAAGGTTCATTTTGGTGCAGTAAGCTTCAAATTGTTTTGTGAAACTAACATGAAAAATTTAATATTTGGTCAAAATATTTTTCATCTGTATACTCCAAATGTGCTTGCATAGTCATGTGAATTCCTGTACTTATTCTTAATCTTTGGACTCGCAGACATTGCTATTTTGTGTGTTGCTCAATTTCTTAATATTCAAAACAAGGTTGCAAAGTCAGTTTCTGTGGAAACAAACTCAAAGTCACCCTCCCCTTCTGAAGTAGTCCACCAAGGCAGGTAAAAAGGCAGGTTTCAATATTTTCAGAAGGAATATCAAAATGAAATTCTATCAAAGGCTTTAGTTACATAGCCTATGGATATAGCTGCCATGCTGCAGCTCACCTGATAATTTGAAAAACTACTTATTGTTGTTTAAAATTATGTTCCACATTTTTTCTCTTTAAAAAAAAGTAATCTTTTTTTTTTGTTAATGTAGTAGTTACCATGTCATGTAATTTATCAATACATTTTGTGAAAAAAAAGGGGAGATTTTAAAAATACATTTTTCACTTTCAGAAAAGAAAAAAAGAGCCGTTGCATCAGAACTTTGAAAGGTCTAAAAAAATATTATGATGTCAGATTTTCAATATCTTTTGTAGTTTAAGAGATCTAAAAGGGACGGACAGACAGACCACACAAAACTAATAGTGTCTTTTCACCTTTCAGGGCCCGCTAAAAATGTTTTGGATAGGTCTGAATTATGTTTTCTTGTCACTTAATTTTAACATTAAGCAATGAATACTTTCTCTAGACAATATATGAATTTATAGTTACATGTTTATTGCATTTTTTTTTCAATGTCATTATTTTATCAATAATTGGACAACTCTATATTATGATTTCATAATGTTCTTGACTTTTTTTTTAAAAAAAAAGGAACATAGATGTAAAAATGTGCTACAAATATTTGCTGTTATTTTCCATAGATTTATCATTTTAATTTTTTAGGTAGTAAAACAGAATATGATAGACTGGAGAATAGGAGACATCTGTGTATCACCATTTGAAAATGATAAACTCTGGTACAGAGCTGAAATTAAAGATATCTGCAAATGCAGGGCTGAGGTAATTTTTTTTTTCTATTGCTGTTTTTTTTTTTAAATCTTTTTTTTAATTGTTAGCATATTTACTTACTTAGACTTAGGTCCTCCCGCGCCGTTCGGCGCATTGGGCGGCAAGCTGTCTCCATAATGATCTGTCATTGACAATGTCTGAAGCCTCCTCCCGTCTGGTGTCCACTGTTTTGAGGTCCTCCATGAAGGTATGACGCCAAGTTATACGAGGATGTCCCTGTTTGCGTTTTCCTCATATTGGCCTCCATGTCATCGCAATTCTTGGTATGCGTAGTTATGTTAGCATATAGCCTTTTACATATTTTTTCAAATGGCAGATCTGGAAATGTTAATTGACCTTTTTCAATTTTCATTTCTTTCCTTTTTTTTTAAATATTTTTTTTCAATACCTATAATCTTTATTCTAAGGAACAAAAATGTAATTTTCTTCTGCACAATAAAAAAACAACAACCTACAATCTATACTAAACTGTGTGAAATCCAAGTGAGAATTGTTTTAACACCTCATAAAATTTTGTTTTGCTTGACTAAATGTATGAAATAGTTAAAAGCATTTAATTAATTTTGCACAGAATGAGATATAGGCCTACAATTACCTAATTCACACAGTAAACATTTTATGAAAATATAATTTTTGGAACAACATTTAACATGTCCATTATCTTTTTTTAAATATTAACTTGAGCAAGGCTAACAGTATTTTCATAATTACTTTTGACACTTTTCTTCTTGCATTTGTCAATGGACCTCATTCACCAATCGTAAATAAAGACATTTAGCCACGTCATAATATTGATAAAAATGAAAAAAATGTATCACATGACAGCCTTTATGGATTAATGGATTACATAATTTGTATAAAAAATATATATAATCACATGGCTAAATGTTGCTTGTTTACAATTGTTGAATGAGGTCCATTGTCATATTTTTCCATTGAAGGAAAAGCGACAGCTGTCTTTCATCATGTTGGAAATTCCAGTAGTCTTAATAGATGTTGTTCATTGCCAAAATATCTTACTGGATAGTTTTTCTTTATAACAAAGATAGTTTTGGATAGCTGTTCTTTATTGCAAAAAATCTTTTGCTAACCTTTCTCTAGGCTCATGTGGACAAGTCAAGTAGAGGTCATTTTCAATGACTTTCAGCAATCAAGTGTCATTTTACTAGTCTCTCTTTTCCCTACAAACATTTTCAATAATAACCCAAGTACATTAGCTTTTGATATAAACTTGTCTCGCATCTACACCTATTTAAAATTAAAAATACATACCTCTTTGAGATGCTAATTTATACATGTTGTCATACATCCCTCAATATTTAATTACCTTTTTTTTTCAATAAACATTCTCATTAACTTTTAAAATTACACAACAATGTTTCAAGAAAACAATTAGGCCTACTTTGAAATTCAAATTTCATTTTCATTGTTCTCTAATGGTGCAATTTCCTACTTATGTTTTTTTTTAAATCATTTTTTATTAGGAAACATATGTAATTTATTAGGCATGCATTTAAACAATACCAACTACAAAAATACTTAGCTGTAGGGAGAAAAGAAACAAATACAATCTTTTTCACAAAATTAAAATTAGTTATCTCTTTGGATTGTATACTAAATGTCTTGTGTTCTACAATAATAATCAGTATTTGGTTTTTCTTATAATCTAACCAGTGTTGACTTTTTGTAAGACAACGTTTTGAAATAAACACTATAATAAAGTTTTTGTTTAAAAATTGCCACTTGGTATTACATTTTTAACATATCTCTTATTATTTTTGGACAGGTCTTTTACCTAGATTTTGGTAATTCTGCATGGGTAAATCTGATAGATCTAGAAAAGATACCCTCTCATCTAGTTGACAAACATAGAATGTGTTACAGTTTGAAACTTGATGACATTACATTATTTCCAACTCCTGTTTTGAATCCGTCAACATTAAAAGAAATATACAAACTAATAGTTTCTGTGGAAAGTAATATTGTGGTGAGAGATATTGAAGAATCAACTCATCTAATAACTGTAAGTATTAATAGACTCATTTTTAACTTGAACAAAATATGCTCTGCAAAAAAATTAGTTTCCTAAGGATCGTTATGCTAATTATTCTAATACTTACTTTTATCAGTGATGAGAATTTTTAGAAAATTTTGAATTCCGAAAATTTCTTCTGATCCATTTTTTTCAGACATAAAATAGGATTTTTCCCACCACAAAAAAAAACAACAAACTGTTTATTTACTTTTGGTTCTGTGACATGGCTGTTTACAAATGTGGGTGTTAAAAATTTCCTAAAATTTTTGCAAAGTCTGCTCCTACCACTGAACATCTTGCTTTAACCAAAGTAATCTATATTCTTGTTATCATCATGCCCATCATAGACATGTATTGTATATGCCTTAAAGTTCCTCACTTTTCAGAATTGACCCCTGCCACTTTATTTGGCTTTTGCTGTTTTTTTTTTCTTTAAGAGGTTTATAATTTTGAGTGTAATCAATCCATCTGAATATAATTCAAATTTAATAGCACAATCTTCTCAATTCAATCTTTATTATATTTTAACCTTCACTCCCCCTCCCCTCAACAAAGTTAGTTTAACTTTTTTTTCTTAAAGCAAGCAATGTATGGTATTAGACACCACATACATTTCTTCATATTTTCAGTTTTGGCGTAGCATATGCGTAGCGTAGCATATACCACTATTTTTCAGGCCTGCCTTAGGCCACTGCAGCCTATAAAACTGCAGTGGGCCCCACACTTTTATAGGCCCCTGGCTAATCCTATGGTGTTAATTATTAAATTAAAACATTTTGTAACTTATAACAGATTTTCCCTGGCCTCCTGATTTACCAGTAGCTCCTGGAAATCTCCAGAAATTATTAAAATCTTTTGAAAACATAAACATGTCATTCAATATTTTGTATGCAAATGGACACGAAAATACGCTCGTATGGTTTATCATTTGAAAATACGCATTTTTCCTCTCTAAAGCAAAAAAAAAAAAATTATATAGATCAGTGCGTCAATGCGGAATTGGCTATATTTATTAGATCTTTCTTTTTTCGCGCACACTAGATTTTACTGATCTAAATAGAGCAAAGTTCCTTTCAGTATGTCAATTTATATGAATTCTTCAAACTGATTGGGAATTGATTGATTAGTTCAAATTCATCAAGACTTGATCTAGAACTAGAGATATTTTATGATGTCAGCCACCTATAATAGAATTTACGTAAATCTAGATTTAGAATTAAGATCTAGATCTAAACAGATCTAGATTATTCTCAATTTAGATCTAAATATAAATCTAATTCTTGTTTAATTATATTATAGAACAACTTCAAGCATCAGAAACCAGAACACAAAGCTTTATCTCAACAGCTATTGAGCAAACGAAATAGCCTCAGCTTTTATATTAAAAACAAATTCAGTGACTAATTAAGATTATCTGCCTGGATAAAAAATATATTTAAAATGTTTGTTATTAGTGATTGTAGGGGATGCCAACTCTACAAAGATTTGTCTGAAGAAGAAAATTTGAATTATTTCAAAATGTTATAAAATATTTCCAGTGTCTGGTTACCTTGTAAAGAAATTGCCTATAAACAAAAAATAATATTATAGAATTAGATGGCACTGATCCAGCTAAGCAAACCATTACAATCTGGTGTAAATCTCAATTCACTTGTAACAAAAATTCCCATTCTTTTTAATGAATTTCTTTGCTGCAATTATGGAATGTGGAATACACTAGAGGCATTATGATCATTGAATCATTGCCAATAACAAAAGTGTACACATTTTGACAAATGTACAAAATGTCTTATGTAACTTTATAACTTGATGCTGTGTTAACTTTAGGATTACTGCATTTCGTGTATAATAATTATAATAATAATAATAATAGGCTTGTCTTCGAATCTGAAGATTAGTGAGGAATGCAGTGTTTCCCGTGGCTGTGCAGGCAGTGCAGTCCCAGCTGTGACCTACATATTTTGCCACATCCACGGGCAAGCAAAACCATTGTCCGCAGGTGGTCGGTTTAGATTTTCTTTTCGTAGTCTGTGTTTGTCCTCGGCGGCAGACTTTCTTTTGGTCTCAAATGTGTATCCCGCTGCCTTCGTGAGTGACCTCCAGCTGTCTCGTTCCGACGCTGCATGCAGCCAGGTGCTCTCTTCTATGTCAGCCAAGGAAAGTTGACGCCTAAGCTCATCTTTGAAGCGTTTCCTTGGGGCGCCTTTGTTACGTCGACCACCTTTTAGCTCAGCCTTTGGCATACGTTCATCTCCCATACGGGATACGTGCCCTGCCCAGCATAGCTGTTGGACCATAAGAAGTCCCTCTATACAGTCCATAGCGACGTTCGCAAGGACATCGCTGTTTGTAGTGCGGTCTTGCCATCGTATGTCCATGATGGAGAGCAAGCATCTTTGGTGAAAGGGCTCAAGAAGTCTTATCTGTTTTCTATATAGTGTCCATGTCTCAGAGCCATATAGAAGGGTTGAGAGAACCACCGCCTGGTAGACATTTATTTTTGTAGGTAGGCGGAGCAATTTGTTCTTCCAAACTCTCGCCTGAAGGTGTCCAAAAGCGCTACTGGCCCTGGCCAGACGGTTATCAACTTCCCTTGAAAGTGAGGCGTCATTTGACACTATGCTACCGAGATATGTGAAGTGGTCTACTACGTTAAGGGGCTGTCCGTTTACTTTGATCTTTGGGGCTGAGTATGTTTCATTGGGGGACTTCTGTTTTCCCGAGGTTTATAGATAGACCGAAAGAGGCAGCAGCGTAGGCAAAGTCGTTTACCGCGTCCTGGAGGTAATTTTCATTGTTAACTAGCAGGGCGCAATCATCAGCATTTAGAAGCTCTGTTATGACCATCTCCTTTGTTTTTGTTTGGGATGGTAGACGTCAGAGATTGAACACGTTGCCGTCAGAACGAAACTGGATGTAGATGCCTTCATGCAATCCCTGCCTCATTACGCCAAAGAAGATAGCGAATAGAGTAGGGGCAAGTGTATATTTCGTGTATATTACGTGCTTAAATGATTTTAGTCTTTCCTGAGTATATTTCTTAATATTTAGGGAAAATACGCATTTGCCACTCGAAATATGCATGTCAAGGCTCTTTTTTTTCTCTACTATACTTATGGGTACTTCCGTGCTGATTACTAAATGTACTCAAGTCCTAGGCAATACCGTAACGACACATATAACGACAGAATAAAGATTCAGAATGCCAATTTACGAGCATATAACAAGTTTTATATATATACAGTAATATAATACAAGCTCAGTTCTGCCAAATGAAATATCCAGTATGCATTAAAATATAATTTAGTATCCCGTAGACCAGTGATGCCCAACCTTATACGGCCTGCGGGCCATTCTAAGTTTCGACACTCGTGTCGCAGGCCACATTGACGAAAAGGTAAACAAAATGAAGTAGAGAATAAACCATTTTAAATAGGTTTTTTAAAATCCAGTGGCTTCTGTCCGCCTACTCACAGTTGTCTTATAACTGAAAATGTTTTTCTACTATATTACAAGTGCTTGTAAACATTGTGATCATACCCAGATATTGTTTTCAGAAATGTGCAAGGTTTATGTAGACAACAGGGCGTAGAAATCTACTGATTGCATTACTTGAAATCTATTGTCTGCATTGCTCGAAATCTATTATCTGTATTGCTTGAAATCTATTATCTGTATTGCTCGAAATCTATTATCTGCATTGCTCGAAATCTGTATTGCTCGAAATCTATTGAATGAGTTGCTCTAAATTTCACAAGCATGGAAGTCTGTCTTTGTAAGTCAATCAGTTCCAGTTTGTGTAACTCCTCAGCGGCAATAGTAATTATGTCGAAATCTGCTGCTGTTATTTAGTTTTGAATGGAGATTTTCACCAACATCCTCCACTAGTTTTGCAATTCTCATGGCAGAAAGGCTGATAGCTTCAACTTTTTTGGCAGGCCAATTTTATTCTATCACTGCTATCAAGCACTTTTTTATGTTTCATTTATCTTCTTAAAATGTGAGCAACTCTATAGTCTCCATAACAGTCGACTCTTTTTTTTCTTGGTAAATATTTTTGCTAATTGCTCAACTCTAGGCGTAGCTTAGCAATCTTTTTTTAGCGGCTCAAACCAACAATGCCACCTTATTTTTGTAATGGTTTGTTTTAGAATACCATTTATGTTATATTTTTTAAAACAGACACTCTCTGTTCAAATAAAAAATGTTATCTTATGTTCCACAAAAAAAAGATATGTCCACTTTTCCATGAAGTTTCAACATCCAATTTTCATTTCTTTGACTCACATTTCAATAACGTAAAAATGTTGCATTGTAGGGCACCAATCAGTTTGATGTCAGAAGAACACGAACCAAAATGTTGAAGAAAAGATACGGCTAGCTCAAAACAGCCGCGGAATCGTTCAGAACTCTAAAACAACTGTCAATTCTTGTCGCCGAAAAAAAACAACAACCTTGTATTCTTATAGAAAAGAAAATTAATATGAATAATTCAAGACAATAGATTACAATGAAAAAGAGAGAGTTCTAATTGGTTCTAACATTGAGAAAATACCTTTTTCAGTTTTTTTTTTTATTTTTTACCGATGTTTTGGCAGGCTGGTCTGAACCACGCCGTAGTTTGGGCATCACTGCCGTAGACTGCATAATGACCACACAGAAAATATCTAGTCCACACTTTAACTCTAATATAACCAAAGTCCAACCCTCCTGGACTAGGAACAAAACCACTCTGCCTTATTTAGTTTATTATCAGTTACATTCCATGCAAAAAAAATCTCACCAAAATAAACAATCCAAAACAAAAACAGTTTTGAAGTCAACAACCTGAATTCCCCCCTTCTCCTCAACTGTTAACAGGAGACCCAGGCTGATGAGAACTCAGTCCTGACAATGCATTTCCAGGTCTGCGAGTATGCATTTCCTTTTTGGCATGTAGGCATCTCTGCATTATACAAACCGGTAATTTTAGAATCTGGTGAAAGAAGCTTCTCGTGCTTCAAACTAATGAAGAATTACTTGAGGTCTACAATACTCGAAGATAGATTGAAACATTTGGTAATTCTTGCCACTGAGCGTGATCTATGTAGGAAACAGAATTTTTATGATATACTGTATGACTTCGCTACACACAAGGCATGTAAAGTAATTATGTATGTAGTAAAGAATTAATAAAATGCAAAGACGAATTTATTTTCTAAGACAACCTCTTAATTTTCACTTATTATCCCCTTTTGGTAGTGTGAGGCGTGGTTGGGCCATGAAGAGAATTATATATATAGAGAGAGATATGTAAATAAGTATTGCACCATTTGTGTTTAGTTATATTTAGTTATATTGTTTCTATCTGATGTAGGGATGTATTAATATTATCTTGCTCACATTGTGTGATGTAATTGTAAAAGTCCAAGGTTTGGTGGAAGTCTATGGAGAGATGTGAATGATTAGAATACTTATGATCATGTCACTGTTAGCATATCTTGTGAATGCTATCTTTCACTTAATTTTAATTAGTCAATCACTCTTTCTTGAATATTGGCACATCATTTTAACCTTGAGAAAACGTTTTATTTATTCTAATAAATGCTGACTTCAACCCTTCTTTTGTGCCAGTTCATATCATCGATTTATATTGCTTTTTAAAATCCTCGTTATCAAACATGAAATAAACTAGGATGAAATGACCATGAACCAGAAAAAAAAAATTCATTTTCTCGAATTGAATTTCACATTCTTGTTACCCTTTCTACATTTATTTTGGTATTTGGTTTTCTAAAAAAAAGAAATCTCAGTCATACTGAATTAAATTTCATATTCCAATTAACCTTTCTTCCTTTTTTTGGTTTTATTTATTCTAATCGTTTTTTTTTTATCTCTGTTGAGTGTAGCCAAAGGATAATATATCTAGATCTATTTTTTTAATGCTATAAGGATAAGCTTTTTTTTAACTGCATCTAAAAAGATGAGAAAATGATGTAAAGCATATTTTAAAAAAGGTAGACTTAAAAAAAAGAAAAGAAAATTGCTTTAAAAATACGGTAGTAGTGAGATATTTCTATTTATTCTTTCTTTATAGGCTGCGGCCTTTTGGGGAAATATAAAAAAAATAAATACTAATGTATTTCTAAAGTATAAAAGATTCTAATTTGGTGATATAGATCCAGACTTGGAAACATTAAAAGACAGAAGTCTAGACTAGAATACTGGATCTAGTTAGACCAATTTCTACACATCAGTGTGCAAAAATGTTTATGAACGTCTTTTATTTTTTATTAGACCATAGAACTTTTTTTACAAAGACATATTGTCTTTGCTTACTTTCTTAAAATGATGGAGACAAAAAAGGATTTTACATCTCAAGACCACACGTCTTACAACTTACCTGTGTTAATTGTAAAAATTTCTTGGCTCTTTTCAAACTAACAGTTTTGCCAAATTCAACAGGAGTCAAATAAACAATTACAATTAATAAAACCAAATTGATTTTTCCCCCTTTTTTTTTTTGAGAGGACAATCCTAAATAAATTATAGAGTGGGGAATGGGAATGGAGCATTCATTGGGGCTTTTTGTAAAATGCATGTTGCAAAGAAACTAAAAAAAAGATAAAACTATCTTTTGGGGCTATACCTAGAATTCAAAAGATGAAAAGTGTGTGTTGAGGGGTCGATCAATTGTTGGATATTAAAAAAAAACTTAGGGGCCAAAAGTAGTGAACGATCGAGGGTCGATGTGTATCTGGGTGGTCTGTTGTATTTCATATATATTTCAACAATATAACATTCAGAAGCTGTTGGAAAGCCAACACATATTCGATATTAAATAGAGAAGCTAAGTAAAAGTCAGAGATTGTATGCATGATGAATTTTTTTTGTTTGGGGGGGTGGAGAATAAATTAAAAGAGATATATCTAGAATTTAGGGTAGAAAAGTATGTGTTGGGGGTTTTATGAAGCAGGTAGTTCCTATTCAAGTTAAAACTTTATTTCAGAGAACATAACAATGCGTGAGGTGAAAAAACAATAAGAGATAGACTGAGTGCAGAGTGAGAGAAGGAAAGAGAAATGTTTGTTAATAAGTGTCCCAATTATTCCTAAAATGAGGGAATATTTTAACCAAAACAATACAAAGCTTGAGGACAAGATGTGCAATGCTAGTGTATGACAAGTTTTTTAACAACAGTCTGAGAAAACTACATATTTATATTTTAACTTTTTTTTTGTTATTTTATTCAATTTGTTCACCTTACCATACATCCTCACCTGATTCGTGTTTAATAATAATTCTAATTGTTCAAGATCAAATCAGGATCACTGTCAATTTCAAATATAGCTTCATGGTCGAAGATGAGCATATTTCTTATGGATTCGAAGATGACTGTAAAGTCCAATCCTCACATTAAAAAGCCAGCCGCATGGGTGGGTAAAGTCAGTTGCAGATAGGCCTGCTTCTAAGACTGCTTTATTGATCCTTACGGAAATTTGTTGTGATTACAAGGACTCTTTTCTCATATAAAGACAACACAACAAAAACATACACATAAATACAGCAGACACAACATACACATAAATACAACAGACACAACATAAAGAGTTCATTCACTGACTAAACACAGGCGACTTGGTGCTTTTCATGTTCCCTGATCAATGAGTGGTGGTGATGAGGTACGAATGAGTTTTTGTACCGCTCCGATCTTGTTTTTATAGACAGCAGTCACCCACTTCACGATGACCTGACGTAGTTCTGATGGAGCGGGTGGCCATTGTCTTCCAAATTTTTCGATTTTTTTAGGCACTTTTGTTCAAAGAGTTCCTTTAAATGTGGTAATGTTGTGTGTGTAATTTTTGTTGCCCTTTTTATGATGTTTTCTAGACGTTCTAAACAGTTTAGAAGAGGCGTTGCCTTGCCAAGTTATTCCGTATGTTAGCAGATTTTGTATAGTTGCGCCGTAAAAAGCATCTAGGATTTTTTTGTTTAGTTTAAAGCTGTTGAGTTTGTATAGAAAAAAGAGTCTCTGGGCTGTTTTCTTTGTCAGAGTTCCAAGGTGGTCTTCCAAATAAGTTTGTTATTAATGATAACGCCTAGATATTTATATGCCTTTACTTATTCTATAGATGCAGTGTTTATTTACAGTTCACGTATAGTTTTTTTTTTCTTTCTGAAATCTATTATAAGTTCTTTAGTTTTTTGTGACATTCAGTTCTAGAAAGTTGTCGGTGCACCAGTTTGTAAACTCTTCTATCGAGCTTCGATACTGAGTTTCGTCTCCTGAAATAAGACTATGGCAGTATCATCAGCGAATTTAATGAGTTTAACTGAGTCATAGATGCTTCTTATGTCATTAGTTTAAACAGTGTACAGTACAGGAGAAAGTACACAACCTTGTGGAGCACCCGTAGATAATACTCAAGTTGACGATTTGGTGTTGTTGACTTTAACATACTGGGGGCGTTAGGTTAAAAAGTTTAGAACCCATGCTTGTACGTAAGGGCTTACATTTAATTACTCAGTTTGTTTATCATTATATGTGGCTGTTTGGTATTGAAAGTTGAGGAGAAATCTACAGAGAGGACTCGTGCATATGTTTTGGGTGTATCAAGATGCTTATAAAGCTGGTCCTAAACAGTAGAATGGCATCCTCAGTTCCTCTAGCTGCTTTATATGCTAATTGGTGAGGGTCTAGGCTGTTATTGACTTTTGCTACTAGTTGTTTAATCATATATTTTTAAAAACATTTCATAACAATAGGTGTTAGTGCTTCTCTCAGCTTTTTCTTGATTTGGCGCTCTTTCGCCCTGGCCACTCTTCTTGTCTCATATCTTGAGACTCACAGCATCACACCATGAGGAGCGATCGAAAGCTAGTGCTTCCCAGCCGCGAATTTCGATAATGCATTCTTTGAAGGAGTTCTTGAGAGTGTCTTTGAAGCGCTTTATTTGCCTCCCTGGGAGCGCTTACCTGCATGCAACTCCTCAAACAGAAGGCGTTTGTCTGGCATGCACACTATCGAAGTTGGTTCCTTTTTAATGTCGCATTGATACTGTACATGTTGGACAGCTCTAAGATTTCTGTTTCTGGTATGTGGTCGTACCAACGCACCTTATGCATACTCCTTGGACAGGGTAGGTGGAAGGATTTTAGCTTTTTGGCGTGACGGGAATATATGGTCCAGGACTGATGCATATAGGAGTGATGGGAGGACTACAGCACTGCAGACTTTCAGTTTTGTGTTTTTTGTTAATTTTAACCTAACATAAAGACCAAGACTAAACTATTGTAATGGAGCTACTTTTTACAATACATCTATTCAACTCCTAACTTTGCTTCTCTATTTTTCGTAATTTTAATATTGTGATTTATAATTGTGTCACTCAGACGGCAATATGATGTCTACTATCCCATATGACAACAAAAGAAATGGTCATAACAGAGCTTCTCTATGCCAATGATTGCACCCTGCTAGCTCACAATGAACATGATCTCTAGGTCACAGCAACAGATTTTCATACGCTGCCACTTCTTTTGGTTTATAAATAAACCTTGGGAAAACAGAAGACATGTTCCAGAAGTCACCCAATAAAACTTACTCAGCCCCATAGATCACCGTAAATGGACAGCCTCTTAAAGTGGTAAACCACTTCACATATATCTAGGAAGCATAGTATCAAATACGCATCCCTTTCAAGGGAAGTTGATCTTCTGGCCAGGGCACTTCCAGGCGAAAGTCTGGCGGAATTAATCGATCTTACTACCTACAAATATAAATGCTTATGGGGCAGTGGTTCTCTCAACCCTTCTATATGGATCTGAGACATGTGTATTATACAGAATGCAACTAAAACTACTTGAACGCTTTCACCATCATGGACATACCGCACTACAAACAGCGATGTCCTTACGAATGCTAGTATGGACAGTTGAGTGAGACTTTTTATGGACTAATAGTTACACTGGGCAGGGCATGTATCCAGTATGGGGGACTAACGTATACCAAAATCAGTATTCTTTTGCTGAGCTAAAAGGTAAATAGAGGTGCCCCACTGAAACGCTCTAAAGACCAAATCAGAAACCCCATTAGTTACGAACCATGCTGAGATTACTCCCATAGAGCATGGAAGAAGAAGCGAGCAGTGAGTTGTAAGGTCGCCTTACAAGGTAAGGTCCATCTTTATCCCTGTACAAGGATGGACCTCTTGCCGCACATAGACCATTATTCTCTCTCTAAATTCCTTATCCCAAATGTCCCACGTGCAGAGCTCGGCATTCATAAAGAAAGTGCTCTATTGTCTCGTGGTCTTTGACTCAGTGGCGGCACAGTGTGTTGTAGTTCTTCCACCATCCAAAGTATGCTCCTATTGGACATTGCCCGACTCGGAACTAGGGTAGGACTGCCTGCTCTGCGCGGCAGAGCTCCCACCATGCGTCCTTTCGGTCTGGTCTACTCAACTGCTTGTGTAGCTCTTGGCCCTTGTCGGAAGAGTCCCAACTGTCGTACCAACGTGCCAAAAAATGGGTGTCGGCTAGGGATCGTACAGTTGCAAGGCTGTACGGTTCATCATTTAAAGTTCACGTTGCCGCCGTGGCTTTCGCTAAAAAGTCAGACCTCAAATGTTGACCAGACCACAATGGGATGGAACCCATTGTATACAATGGGATGGAACCCATTGTATAAAACTATTTACATTGAGGTGCAGAAGACGCTCCACCACTGCAAGAAATGCTTCTACCTTTCCAACATCTGCATGCTGCTCTAAAGACCAGCTTAGGTACCATTTTGCCTTGGCAGATATAGAAGGTTGCATGCGGCTCCAGAAGGAGACAGCTGGGGGTAACTCAAAAAGGCCAATAAATACACATTTGATACTAAATCTTAATTGACTACCAGGGAACAATAGTTATGCTTGCTTTGTATGTGTTAAAATATGTAGGTCACAGATGGGGCTGCGTTGCCACAGGAAATATTGCTTTGCTCATTAATATTTGGACTTGAAGACAACCCTTATTATTATTATTATTCATTTAGAAGTTTCTTTGTCTGTGAGAAGACAAAGAATCTAATACAATTTATCATTGCAACGGTGAACCTACACAATGAAGCAAAACACAGCCTAAGTTATAAACATTGAATGCTATGCTACAATAGCTAGCCAGGAATACCAGTGCCTGCAGAATTTATGTCATGCATGACTAGATTCCTAGGATGTAATCTTCTTTTTTGAAGCAAGTCTGTATTATATAAGATACGATAATAAGTTGTAAATATTGCTTATTAAACTTTAAATTAAACAAACAATGAATTTAATTTAAGCCATATCTTTTATTAGGTGGACTTATCTCGTGCTGAAGATGGCTTCAATTTAAAAGATTATCTCATCAACAAAGGTGAGGCTCTGTGCATCAGTGAGGATAGGCACATTCTTGCACATAGCAGGATGATTGGACAAGCATTTCACAGCATCTCTCAGTGCCCTCAACTAGAATTTGTTCACTTAAATGACATCTTTAAAGCACAAATAACTCACATTGAGAGACCTGATGTAATTTATTTGCAGCCAGCCTTAGTTGAGTAAGTCTTCATTATCTTTGATATATCTATTCTTATTAATTTTTTCCTCTTGGAAACTTCTTTTAGATTTTAGCTGAAAAGATGCAAAATAAAATGAAAGTACTGAAAATATTTTTATAACTCTTCTTTTTGAAAGGTGAAAAAAACAAAGTTATATGTAAGCCATGGGTTATTCAGATTTATAATAATGGCTGTAACAAATGTAAATATTCCTAAAAGAATATAGTTGGCTTTTGAACAATTTTATTTAAGGTTTGACTAACACATTATTTTCTTGTATATTGAAATTTTTAAGTTACGTTAGCCGTGTCTGACCAACCAAATTTTTTTGAAGCACATGTGTAGTATTGTAGTACTGTATGTAATTTGTTCTCTAGATGAATTTTCTTTATATACCTTATATTGGTATATCTGTGCCAGTTACAGCTGTTTCTTAAAAAAAAATTCAAAGCATAGATTAAGTTAATTTAAAGTATTTAATAAAAATATAACAAAGAATACAGTCCTATATAGAGTAAAATAAAGGCACATTTCTCTTTCCACATGCTAGGAAAAAATGTATACAAGTGCTTCTTCTTCCCTTGTGATATTAGAGCATGGAATGGATTACCTTAATCAGCTAGGACTGTGATGCCCAACCTAATTTGATCTGCGGCTGTTTTTTATTTCCGACACTCATCTCATGGGCCACATGACCGAAAATTTACAAAAACTAAATGAAATTGTTCTGAAATTATTTTGGTAGTAACATGTGGGTTTAATACTTAACTAATAGGTTATTTGTCAATTATTTTTTTATGTATCAGAAAATGGCTTCATTTCTCTACTAAAATGTGAGGAACAGTGTAGATAGCTTTACCACCGACTCATTTTCTAGTCTCTTTTTGGTAAATATTCCGATGGATCCTCCAATCTCTAGGCATAGTTTAACAATTTTTTATTTGTGACTCAAACCAAGAATGACCCCATAATCCTATATTTATTTTATAATGCCATTTTTATGTTGTCATTTTATTAAACAGCCACCTTTTCTTTATAAAATATATATATTGGCTTATTATCATGCTCAACAAAAAAAAGTAAAGATAGGCTCACTTTTTGTGGTAGATTCTATATTCAGAGTTCTAAAACACACAAATGTAAAAGATCATAATACGAATCCATCGGAGAAAAAGTGAGGGCCTAAACGGGCCAGATGGAACCACGTCTTGGGCTGGATTTGGTCCACAGGCCATATTTTGGGCATCACTGAGCTAGGAAAACCAATGACCCAGTATAGTTTATGTCTTTAATTATCATTCACTACACAGAGTTTTAGTAACACATGGATATGAGTAGAATGTAATTATCTTCTCTTTTGAAGAAGTGTCTCTGATTGATAAGATAAGAAAACAATGATTTTCAAAGCTATGAAATGCAGTAAAACATTTTTATATCATAAACATACTAAATATCCACAGTACACTGTAAAATGATTAGTACTGTGCATTGGAATACTGTAGATATGTGCTAGAGAGAAAAAATATAAAGATAGGTGAAAGAGAAACTCTGATGGTTTTCAAATTTGATTTATTGATATATTTAAATTCTGTGTGAAAAGTTGTAATAGTAAACAGAATATCATTTTTTTATTTAGATGCTTCTTCCCATTTGGTTTTTAGACATAGCCTTTGTCATTCCTCACTAGATCTAATCTATTATATCACTTCAATATTTTCAAAGTAGGTCACAATAGTTATAAAGGCTTCATTCTTACAGTTACTTGTCCATAACCTATGATAGGGCTAGTCATTGATATAGTCTCACGCACTTTAAAAAAAAAATCAAGACACAGAACAACATATAAATTTTAATTTGATCTCTGCCCCCCCCCCTTTTCCGAAAAAAAAAAAGGCTTTATGTCCGACTTATTTTATCAACCTGGTCAGATGTTACAAATCCATACTGTGACTACGTTCTACTTCTTTCTAGAAAAGGTCAGGTCTAAAGATGTTCATAGAGTAAATATGTATTAATTATCATTAACCAATCAGAGTAAAAAAAAGTTGCGAACATCAGTTTCTAAAATATTTAGAACAGAAGTTTCTAGGATTCTAGAAAAGTAAAAAGTAAAGTAAAATTTCCCTTTCAGACCTTGCGATCTATGGGGCGGATGATGTTAAGGTCATCTTTTTCTTTGGCCAACGGTTAATGAGCAGGGTGACATGTGGCCATACAATGACCAACTGCTTTTACTTTCCCCAATTAAAGTCAGGTACACATTAGAGTTGGATGGACTCAGGGGTGCCCTAAAATCCTGAAAAGACAAATTTAAAAGGTGTAGGTCATAGTAAGTCATTGAGTACTTTATATCTTTGAAGTCATTTATTAGTGAAAGTAAATTTTAAGTTAAGAAAAGGTATCAGTATATTAAAGTGCTATTATGTTGTGGATTTATTATTTCAATGCTTTTGTAAGAATTTCTCAAGTAGTACTGTATTGTTAATTATTTTAATAATGTTTTGATGAAGTTCATTAGTAGAAAGAAAAAAGAACATAGAAGTTTCTTCAGTGTATTTTTGGTCATTTTTTATTCCCCCCAGCCTGTGATTCTGTTTATGCCATTATATATACACAAAGGAAAAACAAGCATTGTAATGTAAACACAATCATAAATATAAAATCTTCACAAATTAGGCACAGAAACTGTAATCGTCTCCCGATATGCATACATATGTCGATATGCATACATATGTCGGTCAATCCTAGTCTACTATAGTATGTAATCAAAATTTCTCACATTGCATAGATACCTGGTGAAATTAGTTTTGGATGTGCATAAAAATTATGTCAGAAAATCATTAATTTCTAACTTATTTTTTTGTAATAAAAAGAATAATATATTCATTACTTGTAAATAAACAATTTTTAAAACTAAGGAATTTTCCCCTTAAAAAAATCCAAGCTTCCATGTCCATATTCTAACTCTAAATTATCCCCCACCCCCCACTAGGGTTTTCATTAGGCCAGGACTATCTGTAAATACTTGATAAGAATAAGCGAAGTAGCCACATCCGTGGCTACAGACCTATAGGTGCAAGTGCACAGAGTGTAGAGGAACCATAACTCTGGTTAGAAATGGCATGATAGTTTCACAGAATCCTGGCCCTCAACGCGGTTAACCGACGCCATCTCTTTAGACATTTATAAAGCTGGGAGAAAATACACGGTTATAAACTGCTACAACCCTCCAAAGCACGAGATTGCCCTAGACCTAGGCAATAAGACACTATTTACTAGAACTATACTAGCAGGGGATCTTAATGCCAAGTCTCCTGCCTGGGGCTATGACGCAACCGACACCTCGGGCCTAAAAGCACAAGAAATCCTCAATACTACGAACCTGTTCTGTTTACAGAACAAGCACAGTCTGCCAACCCTCTTTCACACAGGCAACGGGTCTCAATCGAGACCTGATCTCACTCTTATCTCCGCCGATCTTGAGGGGAAACCACCTATAGTGTGCTTGAGGATGTCGGAAGCGATCATAGACCCATAGAAATCACTATTGCCCTGTCAGAGGCTAGGGGTGTAACCACAAAAAGGCCCAGAAAGTGGAGTTACACCAAAGCCGACTGGCCAGCATTCGGGGCGGCTGTCGACACCGCCCTGTCGGAAATTGCGGTGGAGGATGGTACTGTTGACAAAATATACGGCGATATCACTGCAGCGATCTTGGGTGCGGCTAGGAAGTTCATCCCGCGGACCCATCCCGGCATACGGCATAGACCCGCCTGGTCCCGAGAATTAGATAGAGTAGTCAGGGCCAGGAAGCGGGCGAGGAGACAAGCACAAAGAAAGGGAACCCCCGAACGCCGCAGGGAGTTCAACCGACTATGTCGGAAGGCAAGCGAGGTGGCCCAACGCGTGCGGGCGGACCACTGGAGGGATGCCTGTGCCGGGCTGGACCTTCGGGATACTTCCAAAGCCTGGCGTCTTCTTCGAAATCTCGAGGCCAAAGATTCGGTGCGCACGGTCACACCCCACTATTGTCATCCAGTGGGGATCGAGTAGCCAATGACTTGCTTAACAAATATTTCGCTTCAATAAGCAAGTCCGAAAAGAAGTCGCCAACATCTATAGCCCTCAACAAGGAGCGTAAGAGACTCGAGAGGGAGTCGGATGGATCAGAAGACTTGGACACGTGTAATGCGCCCTTCTGCCGTGATGAGCTAGATAGAGCGATTGGCAAGTGTAAAAACAGAAAGGCTCCGGGGCCAGACAAGGTAGCTCCTGAGATGGTAAAACACCTCGGGGGCAGAGCAAGGGACAAACTCCTGGAGTTTGTGAATCGGACCTGGGCAGAGTCCAGACTGCCCAGGGCCTGGCGCTGTGCTACCATTGTTCCAATACTCAAAAAGGGCAAAGTCGCGACTAGTGTGGAGCTTCGAGAGTGCCGGTATCCTAGCGCCAGAGCAGGCTGGCTTTAGGGCAGGCTTGAGCCCAATCGACCAGGTCACGGTATTCATGCAGGAGGTGGCCGATGGGTTCCAGAGGTCCGAGAGCACATACGCAGTTCTTCTTGACCTAAAAGAAGCATACAACCGGGTGTGGAAGCCAGGCCTCTATCTGAAACTTAGAGCCATGGGCGTACGCAGGCGGACCTATAACTGGATT
>JADKLZ010000167.1:19975940-20001908 GCA_021533235.1 Biomphalaria straminea
CCTTGCATCCTCAATAGCAGAAAAATCATCCACTGCACACTACACGCTAGAGTTCCAAAAAGTCAAAACTAGGGAGGAAAGACATCCCATTGACTTCAGGTCAGAGAACAATGAAGCCTACAACAAACCGTTCTCGCTTGAGGAACTGAGGGACTCGCTGGACAAGTCACATGACACAGCCCCTGGAGAAGATGAAATCCATTACCAGTTCTTCAAGCACCTTCCCGAACCCTCATTGGCAGTACTGCTAGGGGTCTATAACTGTGTGTTCAACATTAAAATTAACAGCATCATAAATGCTCTGTCCCCTGGCATAGAGTGCTCTCTGTATGTTGATGACTTTGTCATTTTTACTTATGGGAAAAATATGAACACATTAGAAAGGAAATTACAGTTAAGTTTAAACAAAATTTAAAATTGGGCAAATGATAATGGTTTTAAATTTTCAGACTCCAAAACAGTTAGTATGCATTTTTGTAATTTAAGGGGGCTCAACCCAGATCCTGAATTATTTATAAACAAAAAGAAAATCCCCGTTGTAAAAACTACAAAATTTTTAGGCCTCACCCTTGACTCCAAATTTAATTTTCTCCCCCACATTAAGGAACTTAAGAAGAATTGTCAAAAGTCGTTAAACATACTTAGAGTACTCAGCCATACGGACTAGGGGGCTAACAGAGACACCTTGCTGTTGCTGTATCGAAGTTTAATCCGATCCAAGTTGGATTACGGATCCATGATATATGGAGCAGCAAGGAAGTCCTATCTGAAAATACTCGAACCAATCCAAAAATCCTGCCCTGCGTCTCTGTCTCGGCGCGTTCCGCACGTCACCAATCCCAAGTCTACATGTGGAGGCTGGAGAGCTCCCCATGGACATAAGGATGAAAAAGCTTGCAATGCAGTACATAGTAAAGCTAAAATCCATCCCCACGAACCCTGCTTTTGACCCCGTATTTTATCCCACATATGCTGAACTATACATTCGAAGGCCTAAGGTCATACAGCCGTTAGGCCTTCGAATGAGAGAATCCATCCAAAATTTAACCCCACCCATTGACCAAATTTCTAAAATAGAAACCCCACAAAATCCTCCTTGGCTAACTAATAAACCCAAATTAAATTTATCCCTCCTTAATTAGTTTTAGTTTTAGGCACATCGGCACAGTATAGGCCATGTCGTGCCCACAGTCCATTAAGGACTACTCTCCCTCTATAAAAACAGGGGCCAAGGTCCATATAATTAACTCCTAAAATATCATGATGTTGGATTTTCAATATCTTTTCTAGTTTACGAGATCTAAACTGGACGGACGGATGTACGGAGTGACAATTAAGAAATGTGCAAAGTTTCAGCTAGATCTAAGAATGGGAGACCTAAGATGTACAAGACAGACAGTGTGAGTTGATAGAGGGAGAACTAAGATGTACAAGACAGACAGTGTGAGTTGATAGAAGCTTTGTAAAAATGGTCTCACCATTCCAAAGACATAGTCCAAAATGCGTCTCTCTAGTTGAAATGCCAATTCTCCTAGTAATTTCAAACTTGGTCGATTTTTACTATTACTTCCACTTTCATCTAAAGAAAAAATATATATATATGATTTTGATGTAAATTATAAGTATAAAACTTATTAAGTCCCATTTGGTTAGGGGAGAGACCAAATTGCCTTTTCTTCCGGGATGCAAATGAACCTAAATCTAGGCAGATCGTTGGTTTAGTTTAGTTTAGTTTTAGTTTTAGACTACTCTCCCTCTATAAGTATTAGTCAATCAATTATTTGAGGCTACTTTGCAGCTCAACCTTTTGAGTAAGTGAGGTTAGTACTTACTTCAACCAGTGTCTCGGTGACATTTGAAATATTTACTAGCAGTACACACCGGCTACGTCCGTTGATTTGATCCAAAGTTTTTTTAATGTCCGGAAACTCCCCCCCCCTTTTCTTTAAATTTTGAATTATAATTACCGGGTTTCATTTTAACTATAAACCTAACATACTTTTTTAGCCCGTGAATAACTGCATCTGAAATTTCACGACCCGTTCCCTCTTTTCTTCTCTCTCTCTCTCTCTCTGGAAATCCTATTTGCTATTTTTACCTGCTCACCACAATTTCGTCCCACAAAGACTTTGACTTGATCTGGAAAATCCCAATTATCCCTCCACCCACCCACCGCCAACAACAAGTTAGTTCTTTGTACACATTTCCATTTCTACATTTCTCTTGGTATTTTGTTTTCTAAGTAAAAAGCAATATTATTTTGATTTTATCAATTGTATTCGTTTATTTGACCCCATTTGAAATGACAAATTTAGATTTATCTATACTATAAAAGGAAAAGAAAGGCGTATATATGTGGGTATGTATGTATGTATGTATGTATGTATGTAATAGAAGGCAGAAGAGCCGCTGGTCGTCCACTCTTACGTTATACAGATGTATGCAAACGGGACATGAAGCTCTTTAAGATCGACACCAGCAACTGGGAAGAGGTGGCACAAGATAGATCCACTTGGAGAGAAAGCATAAAGAAGGGGTCTTTGATTGCAGATGCCATACACAACAGAAGCAGAAAGAAGGGTGAAAGTGCAACGGCGCCTGGTGACTACATATGCCCAACCTGCGATCGCAGCTGTGTATCAAGGATCGGCCTCTTTAGTCACACAAGAGCTTGCAAGGGGAAAAGATCGTCTCTAGAGACGTAAAATGCCACAGGATGTATGTATGTATGTATGAGCCGAATGGAAAACAATACCGCTTGACCAATCTTGATAAAACTTGGCAGAAATGTTCCTTGGGTACTAACCTGGACCGTAGTGTATGTATTGTAGCTCTAAAACAAACTTAAGACCCTAAAAAAAATAAAGTTGACCAGCTCTATTACAGCTATGGAATTTTATAGATCTAGGCTTTGTTTACAATGTCGACATAAGTAAAGATCGAAAGGATTTAGATCTAGATCTAATTTTAAGAACTAAACTTTGCATTTATAGTTTTTTACTTTGATACTTGAAAATACAAAAGAAAGTCCATTGATTTCATTATTTAATAAAATTAATTTTCTAATTTGTGTTTCAAAGCATTTTTTACACAATTTCTTTCCTTATAACTGCGCATTCAGATTTCCATACGAACAATGTTTCGTTAGACAGTATTGTAATGTTACAAATCTTTCCAATGCTAGGTCTAAAACTCTAATTCAACTCTACGATTATATATTTACCCTTCGCAAAGATAGTTTAATGCTATAATATATAAACATACTAATTATAGTCTATTCATTCCATATTTTTATCAAATTAACATTAAAATTTGTTTTTCTAAAGCATTTTTCATACATTCGTTCGCTAAACCTGCGAAGCTGTGTTAAGACATTTTCAAATAGTATCATTCATGAATGGGGTACATCTAATAAAAAAAAAGGTCACGCATGCACAGAGTAAATGAGCTCTAGCCTCTAGATTAGTCTACATCTAGATCTATGTCTAACTCAAGATCTACTTTATAGGCCTACTTTAACACATGGACATACAAAATTAAGTCTATTCATTTCAAATTTTAATCAAATAGATCTATATGTAGGCCTGCAAGCAAATGTTTTTATTTGAAGAAATGGATTTAAGTCGAATAGCTATTTCGATTTCTTCATTCATACAATGTTTACATTAACACATTCGCTTTACTTATAACAATATAACATTATTATTTCGTTTAATAGTTTCCAAAACATTATCAAAGACTATATCGACAGCGATACGCAAAAAAGGACCTGCGGGCCGCGGGTAAAATACGTCTAGTCTTTTATATGCTATTAGAATTAGATGGTTTTTTTGTTTTTTGTTTTTTTTTTACAATGTACCATTACTTGTTCTATCTCTCAAAAAAAATATAGATAGAGAAAGATATAAAGATAGAGAAATATAAAATAATTAGTATATATTAATAACATAAGTAATACATTCATATACCAATTGTGGAAATTCTATACTAAAATTTGTACGCCGAGTGGGGCGGGGGGCGATCGCCCCTACCACCACCACCCCCTTGATCCGCCAGTGCCTGGAAAATAGCGGCGTATACTATGCCGCCGGTCGACTATTATATATATATATATTTCTCAAAAGACAAGTTCAAAAGTTCAGCCAAGTAAGCAACAACAAGTAATTGGGAAGATCCCATGGCGCAGCACGCGGTGTGAATGGAAATTGGTGCATCCCAATCCGCACTATTTTGTGAATGAAAGTGGTGTTTATATAATTCTCTTCTTCTCAATTTTTGTCATAATATTAAAAGTATTTCCAGATTATTGTGCCGTAAGACTATTGAACCAAGAACATGCTAATTATAGTCCATTTAATCAAATTAACATTCAAGTTTGTTTTTCTAAAGCATTGTTACATGAGAGCAAATCTATTTTTAATATCGCGTAAATTAAGGCCAATTAGCCATTTTTAGCTCCATTCATAGTATTTTTTATTAATGAATTCACTTATATAAGTAAATGGGAAGATCCCATGGCGCAGCATGGCGTGAATGGAAATGGTGTATCCAAATCCGCACTATTTTCATTCACAAAATAGCATAGACATAAATAAATATAGACTGGAAAAAGGAATTAACTTCATGTAACTTGATTTAATAATTTATACACCTAAAAACTTAGCACGGGTCCAATGAAAGTGCGGGAGCCACTGCGGTCGCATATGTTGCAGTGCCTAAGACCTGCCCTGGAAAATAGCGGCGTACGCTATGCCGCATCTGATTCTGATGACCTTTACATCATCTGCCCTATAGACCACTAGGTCTGAAAGGGGAACTTTACTACTTTACTTACGCTATGCCGCCGGTCGACTAGTTATTATTATTTATTTATGTCTACAGTAATTTATTATTTATCTGTGACAAGAGGACATGGTGTCAGATTTGGTGTCAGATCTTGTGTCAGACCTTGTGTCAGACCTTGTGTCAGACCTGGTGTCAGATCTTGTGTCAGATTTGGTGTCAGACCTTGTGTCAGACCTGGTGTCAGATCTTGTGTCCAATCTTGTGTCAGACTTGGTGTCAGACCAGGTGTCAGATCTTTTGTCAGATTTGGTGTAAGATCTTGTTTCAGACCTGGTGTTAGACCTTGTGTCAGACTTGGTGTCAGATCTTGTGTCAGATTTGGTGTCAGATATTGTGTCAGATTTGGTGTCAGATATTGTGTCAGACCAGGTTTCAGATCTTGTGTCAGATTTGGTGTCAAATCTTGGGTCAGACCAGGTGTCAGATCTTTTGTCAGACCTGGTGTCATATCTTGTGTCAGATCTTGTGTCAGATTTGGTGTCTGATCTTGTGTCAGATCTTGTGTCAGATTTGGTGTAAGATCTTGTGTTAGATCTGGTGTCAGATCTTGTGTCAGACCTGGTGTCAGATCTGGTGTCAGACCTGGTGTCAGATCTTGTGTCAGATTTGGTGTCAAATCTTGTGTCAGACCAGGTGTCAGATCTTGTGTCAGACCTGGTGTCAGATATTGTGTCAGACCTGGTGTCAGATCTTGTGTCAGATTTGGTGTAAGATCTTGTGTCAGATTTGGTGTCAGATCTTGTGTCAAATCTTGTGTCAGACTTGGTGTCAGAACTGGTGTCTGATCTTTTGTCAGATTTGGTGTAAGATCTTGTGTCAGACCTGGTGTCAGACAATGTGTCAGACCTGGTGTGAGATCTTGTGTCAGATTTGGTGTCAGATTTTGTGTGAGACCTGGTGTCAGATCTTGTGTCAGATTAGGTGTCAGAGCTGAGATATAGTGTCAGCTTGGTTTAAAGCGCTAGTAACAGGTAGATTTACAAAATTGCTAACAGTAAATTTTATTTGTATCAAGTGGTGTCTTTAGTTCATTTTGTTTTAGATCTAGATCTAGACATAGAATCTAGAATCTATACGAATAATGGAATTATTCGATCCTACTAAACCGTTGTCACTAGATAGTAATCTATCTGAAAGATGGAAAAAAATGGAGACAAAGTTTTGAAGTTTTGAATTGTTTATGGTTGCCACTGAAAAGAATACGAAGCCCGAGCCAGTGAAGAAAGTTTTATTGTTACACCTGATGGGTGAACCCACTCGAGACATCTACAATACTTTTCAAGTATGTGAAGATGAGACTGTAGACCAAGTCATTGAAAGGTTTAAGAATCATTTTTTGCTTAAGTCCAACACTGTGTATGACATTTAAATTCTTCATAAGAAATCAGAACGACGGTGAAGCGTTTGAACAGTATTATACTAAATTGAAGCATTTGGAAAACGAACTCATCAGAGATCGATTTGTATGTGGCATACAGTCGGATCGAGTGAGAGAGAGACTTCTGAGAGACGTAGGCTTAACTTTGAGGAAAGCAGCAAGCATAATTCCTGCTAACGAGCATACCCAGAAACAAATGATAGATATGAAGTTTAGTTTAGTTTTAGTTTTAGTTTTAGGCACATCGGCACAGTATAGGCCATGTCGTGCCCGCAGTCCATCAAGGACCACTCTCCCTCTATATAAAGGTCAAAGTTTATACAATTAACTCGTTAAAATTAAGGTTAAAGCACTCATATACTACCCTACGAACATTAGGGGATGAAGCAGTATAACTGAAGGGAGTTGCATCAGTGTGACAAGTCAAAAGCTTGCTGACAGATTCGCTCCATTTTTATCACAGCATTAATTATTATTTTTTTTTAATCATTTCCCCTTTGTTTGCCCTATTTCATCACAAGCCCCAACTCGGTCCACCGCCTTGTGTATTACTAGGTCACAAATTTTCGCTTATCTCCCCTTGACCGGGAGGAAAAGATCAAACAAGTAGTTGTATTAGGCGCCGGATGTCCGACTCTCGCGTCGACACCACCTGGACTTTCGTACACCCATACCGGCGGCTCTCTTTGATCAAATAGATTACTCGTTTCCACACGCCTCGTGACTTTACCAATGTCTGAATTTCGTCTCGAGTCCACCCACTTGAGATTAATCATTAGATTAATACATTTCCTGTTTCCGGTCTTACTTCCGACCTTTATAAGGTAGACTATTTCAAAAATAGTCACTCGCTCCATTTTCTCTCGCGCTGGCATACGAGTCTGGACTATTTCATTTATTCTTACTCTTAGAGGAATATTTGGTGCTAGCCAGCACTACAAGATCCTATTTGATCTGCCTACTTGTATTTGGCCTACTCTGCCAACTTGCCTATTGGATCTTATTTGGTACTAATCAGTCTCGCCTGCCTATCTGAATCTACTACGAGTATCACGTATCTTTTCAGTGCTCTTCAGCGCTATAGGTCACTACTCATCAACCCACTATGGGCTCAACGTGCCTGCCTATTTGACAGCCCACCTGTCAGCCTATTATGTACGACGTCCTTATAGACCCCTTTCTGTGCGAGACGTCATAGCTTCACCAAACCTCCGCAACTCACTGGACTTATCCTGCCCACGACGCTGCCCACGGCAGATCAGCTCTGCCCGCAGTACACTAGTGCCCACAGATATCAGGACTTTGGACTGAGACTCCACAATGAACTATATGATCGGCGTCCCTCTGCCCGCTAGAGCGCCACCCCCAGCCAGTATAAGCAGTGATGATCAAAT
Organism: Biomphalaria straminea; assembly: GCA_021533235.1. NCBI lineage: Eukaryota > Metazoa > Mollusca > Gastropoda > Planorbidae > Biomphalaria > Biomphalaria straminea. The sequence continues at coordinate 19,983,558 of JADKLZ010000167.1, forward strand.
ATAGTATAGATGCAAACCCTCCCCCTTTTTATCCTTCTATGTAAATATTTATGTAAATAAATATTCTTTAATTTCAAACGTTTGTATCTCTCTTTCATTGCTTGTCTCGTTGCGTGTCTGCTCCCGATTTATCTGCCGATGGGTCAGTGTGTGATAACTTAAAAAATAATCATCTCCTAGACATAAAGAATCAAGAAAAGTATAAATCCTATATTAGGTCTGAAAACATCTTTTGCTTTAAAACTAATTGAAGTGACGAGAAATCTCGAAGTACACGATGTGTCAAGCAACTGAATGAAGTTCCAAAAGTGTTGATGATAAGATATAAGCAAGTATTCGAAGGACTTGGTACATACAAAATGAAGTATCACATTAAACTGACGTCAGATGCAAAACCAGTTATTCAATGTGCGCCCAGAGTTGCACCATCACTTTATGAAGAATTGAAAATAAAACTCACACAAATGCAAAAACATGGAGTGATCATATAGGTTAATGTACCAACAGAATGGGTTCATAGCTTGGTTATAGCAAAGAAGAAAGATACTTCTTGGAGGTTGTGTTTAGATCTTCGAGAACTGAACAAATATATAATGAGAGAACATTGCACTATATATACCAAAATTTGATAAAATCAATAGTTCACTGGGAGCAGCAAAATTGTTTAGTATACTTGATCAAAAGGATGCATATTGGCAAGCTGAGTTGGATGAACCAAGCTCTTATTTATTTACATTCAATACATTTGGAAAATACAGATTCTTGAGAATTTTTTTTTAGTTTTTTTTAGTTTTTAGTTTTAGGCACATCGGCTCAAATAGGCCATGTCGTGCCCGTAGTCCCTTAAGGACTACTCTCCCTCTATAAAAAGGTCAAAGTTTATACAGTTAACTCGTTAAAATTAAGGTTTATTTACAGTTAAAGTAGCATAGATAAAAATTTAGATATTTGATAAAAATCTACAGAAGCGTCCTTATCAAGTATTCGGAGACATCCCAGGTGTACATATCATGTCAGATGACATGCTGATTGTAGCAAATGATGAAAAAGAACATGATCAATTTTTTGAAAATGTTCTGGAGAGAGCTAGAAAGAATAATATAAAAGTTCAACTGGAACAAGATACAATTTAAACTTTCTGGTGTTAACAGATCGCACAGGAATTCAAATACTGTTAGGGATAATGAACTTTCTGTCAAGTTTCATTCTGAACATGTCAACAATCACAAGTCCATTACGTGAATTGCTAAAGAAAGATGTATTGTGGCAGTGGAATGCAGAGCAAAAAAATGCTTTCCAACTAATAAAAAAAACTCTGAGTGAAGCTCAAATTCTGCAGCTGTTTAACCCTGAAAAAAATAGTTACTATTCAGTGTGACGATTCTTCTAAATGGTTTGGGAGCATGTTTAATGCAAGAAGAAAAAAAAGTTGCGTATACATCAAGATCATTGACAGAAACAGAGTGCAGATATGCATAGATAGAAAAGGAAATGTTATCTATAGTGTTTGCAGCTGAACATTTTCACCATTTTATTTTTTGACGAACCGGAATGGATTTTCACCAATTATAAAATTAGTTATGTGATGGAATCGTAAAATGCGCTTAAGGGAAGCTAATAATTAGCGACCTTGAAAGATGTACAGCCGCTATCAGTTTTGTGTGGTCTGTCCGTCCCGTTCAGTGTCATATAGGAGAGGAGTTACGGCGTTAAATGTGTATGAAAAACTGTGTTCGGAAAATTAATTCATGTGACATAACTTCCTTACATCCTTCTTAATTTCACCGCTGTGCATTTCATGCAAAACAAAACTTTTAGTGGAATAAAAAAATGTAGAGAATTAGAGCATTAGGCTTCGTGAAAACACGAAAGTGAATTAACTTATTATAAAATGAGTTTTGTGATCGAATTGGAAAATGCGCTTAATTTGAATCAAATCGAATATTTCATGTTTCATTCTTGTGCATGCACAGTGCGCTGTACTCCAATATATCAAGTGAAATTGTTGGGAGGTTTCCGTGCTGTTTCAAGTGGAGCTCTAGTTCAAATCTTTATTCCAGAGGAGCAGAGTATTATTATTGTTGTCCTGTTTGCTTTGAAGTGAAAAATAAGGCTAATGATTTTTTAAAATGTTATTACATTAAAGATCAAAACAAGACCATGGCTTGAATATTCTTGGTCCTTGGGTACATTCGACAAGGGCCCCCTTTGAGTTAGTGTGATAACACAAAATCTCTTTGTAATCTTGTTTATTTATATATTTTGAGGGAAACTCAATGACTTTAGAACTGATATAAAAAATCATAATGGGCCATATTTACACAAGTGTAAATATTTATGTCAGACGCAATTTTTTAATTATAATTTTCCATTTTGAAATCACTAAAGTCGTCGAAAGTAAATTAAAAAAAAATACCTTACATGTGCTGCTCACAGACCTATATGGTAGAGGATTGTGTATATTATATATTATGATTACTTGTCTAGATCTAGGTCTAATAGATCTATATTTATATGATGATACATTATTTTTACCGGGCATGCCTCATAGTGGCGCGCGGGTGGAAACGATCGTTGGAGTAAACGATTAGGCTAAAGGGTAGCAAAACAAGACACCCGTAGGGGTGCCAAAGGGGGTGCGAGAGCATCCTCATTGCACTGCGCGGAGTTGTAAAAAAGCTCCCACAATATTGTCACAACTCAGGCGCTTTTCCTTAAGGGGCCGTTACATAAATGGCGTGTCCAACACAGTTAGCCTGGTATAGGAAAGGAAAAATTGCGGGGGTCTTAGCATACGTGGCCTTTTGCCGCGAGTCTGACCCACCCGCCAGACAAAACAGTGTACATTGTTTTCATTCAGGCCGGTGAGAGGGAACTCTTGTTCACTTTTGCTGGCCTAGAGTTCCAAGAGCCGAAGGCTCAACTCTACCTGACAGTTTAAGAAGAAGAAGAAGATACATTATTTTTATAACAATCGATTTAATAAATATTGTTATAACCCTGCCTTGCACACCGCTATTCATAATAGATTAAGAATCTAGACTAGATGTAGATTTAGATCTAGACTTCTCTCTCTATATCCTACATCTTTAAAAGCCTGTGACGATAGCCATGAAGTTAAATCGCGGGGCCCCTGCCAGGCGCAGGCTCATTTTTGAGCAATCGGTCTAATCTCTCTAAAACCGGCCCTGTCCTGACATATATATATTTGCGTCAATACGCCCCAGTGAAGTGAACACAAGTACTAACACACGAATCTTAACAATGACGTCAGTTTGTCCCAAGGAAAGTATGTAAACATTTTTTTTTTCAAAATATACGATAAATGCTTTGAAACGTATAGTTTAATGTTTCTAGTTGATACATGCAATATAAAGACATTGTAAAGTTAAAACGTGTTTAAATTCGATAAACATTTGATCTACTTTTATAGAATTTGCTGTAAATTGAATAGATATTTCATCAAGAATTTCAATGTCACAGAGGCCTACGTGTTCTCTCGGCCTTTAGAGCGTATTATATTCTTGTGGAATAAAATGATATTATGATATTGACGAATACTTTTAGAACAAGCTAAAGCCGTGCCCATTTCAGATCTGTCATAACTAGCAACTATGAAATATAGAGATAAGTCGTACAATTTCTACCCAGACAAAAAAAGTGAATTTTAAATGCAAGCTTTTCCATTCCTTTTGCAAAGTGAAAATAACAATTTCCAACTTTCTATCGAATCTCATCATCATTAATGTTTTATTTATGTGTTCAGAAACTTCTGCCACGTCGATGTAACGAGCATATCTACAAGACAATTGAATATCTTACACAAACTTTTGTTGAACTGGAAGTACTCCAATATACTTTAGATCTGGAGCTATCGTTCTGAAATTGTTCATTCAAATATCCGAATGAACACAAAGTAAGGCAGCTTGACATCATGTTGGCTTGAATCAAACTGACTTCATTGATTTCCAGTCCCGCAAACAGAAGAGAACATTTGGCTTGACTGATTGGACTGATGGACTGGGTATCTTTGAGTTTTAACTGTAAATTTAGGAGACGATACTTTTATTTCATAAGTTTCAATAGTTACTGGTAATGCTGATTTTGAACCATATGTTTTAATTGTCACAGGTGGTCTCGTAAGGGTTTCATCATCTAAGTCAATAACCACTAAATCTTGTGGTTCAATCATCCCATTCAGTTTTGTACTTTGGGAAAACTTTGTGAACAATTGTTCATAGGGTAATACCTGAGTTCGAGCCTTTTTGGTATTGAATGGGGAGACAACAGCCCTACTGCTTTCAGCTAATCTCTTTATTATGTTATATTTCTTGGAACAAACACTAGATTCTGGTTTTAAATAAGTCTTAGAATATTTTGTGTGATTATTCACAGTCTTAGTAATAGCAAAAGATAACTGCTTTGATTCCTGAAGTCTTGATTTTGACTCTAAACCTGACAAAACATTCTGACCGTGAAATTTCTGAAATGTCCTAACTCGAACACCTCTAGTGCATGGCACAATACAGTCAGGAAGTCCAAGTAATGTAGATTGTGCTTTAAGGGAGGTTTTCATTTTAATTTTGTGTAAAATTGCTGGCGATGTTTGTCTCAAGACTTCTTTACTTGTTTTGACACATTTTTTAGCTTGATTCACTACAGGAGTTGAGCTACGAGTTTTGTTGAATGCACATTTCTTGGGTAAGGATTTTGTCATTTTTTGTTCAATGTTATCTTCACATTCACTTGTCTTTTCCAAAATAAAACTTTCTTTGTTTGGTTGAAAATGTATATTCTGCTTCTCAGTGCTTTCTGTAGCGATATAATCTTTAGGAACATCAATATCACGCCACTTGACGCTGCGAACTTTTTGTTTAGTGTTTAGTTTATATGCTGTAAATGTTAGGTCGTGTTTTCTGCATACATTTTCTCGAGATTGTTGATTTGTTTTTAAGCTTAAAGACTTTCTAGCAAACTGTGTATATGACATATCAGCAGACGGCTCAATAGTTTCCAAATAATATGCACCGTTTGACTGATCCAATATTATATCTTTATCATCCTTTGTGTTTATATCTTTATCATCCTTTGTGTTTATATCTGTATCATCCTTTGTGTTTATATCTGTATCATCCTTTGTGTCACTCATAGGCTCTACATTTGTTACAACTAGTGGATTGTGTGAAATGTTCGAATTCTTTGCAGTTGGAATGATTTGACTTTGTTTGTATATTCTGTTAGGAGTCATGCTATCGCTTGTTATCTTACTACTTGGACTGGTTTCATTGTTGATAAAGTATTTCTTTTTTTCATTGTTATTATTCTCTTTCCTCTTTGTGTCCTTGAACATGGTCATCTTATTTTTCTTGTTCATTTCATTTCGCTCGTTATCAACTAGGGCATGGGAATATGAACCTGCAGTAGGACTTTTATTGGTTTTATTACATGGAACGTTTTCATTAGGCCTAATAATGGTAGAAGATGTGGTCCATGTACTACTGTCATCATCAAACATATCAACTTTACTAGAAGATAAGGATGTTAGGAGCTGTTGATATTTCGTATTCGCAATGACTGGTTTGACATGTGAAAAGGATTCCAAAAAGTTTAAAGCTCTACCAAGGTCAGGTTTTTCTTCGTTCAATAATTTGTGAGCAACGTGATCAAGACATGTTAAAGTCAGAGGCATTGGATTATCCGAAGAACTCATTGAAATCATTTTATTATTCAGTAAAAAACTGTCATCTTTACAATTCAATGTTATTGAATGGAACTCCTCGTCTAATGTACGAGGACCCAAACATTTCTTGGAGAAGCCTTTGTACATACTGGCATCATTTTCATGTTGTTCCGATCTGTGTAAAGTAATGTGTGAAACATTTTCTAGACTTTCAGCACAAAATTTTGATTTAAGAATATTGTAATTCATATCTTTATCCATGTCTGTATTTGGTGAAACTTTTCCTGGGCTGCTACTTTTGTCCAAACAGTTAACATTTGTGTAATTGACACTTTTTTCTATCTTGGATATTTTCTTCAATTCATTTCCTTTAAATGCAGAGAATACTTTTCCAATATTTTTTTCTGACGTTTTTAACTTCGTTTGAATTAATTTTTCATCTCTTTTACTAGAATTAATGTCTTCTGTATAACTCTCAATAGTTTTTGTGTTCGGAGTAAATCGCACACTATTGTCTATGTCGCCAATGTCTAGTTCGTTACTTTTCTGTGAGAGTAAGGTATTATACCCACTATTTCGAGTACTTTTTTCAGTAACATTAGCCTGATATAAACTCACTTGAAATTTGTTATTTTGTATTTGAATATCATTGTCGTTATTATTTAGTAAATTACATTTTCTGTCATCTGTACCTTGTAGAAAGCATTTCCAGTCGATCTGATACTGTCGATTGCCGTCTTTTTTGTCTATATTTCGTATATCACTTTCTCTGTTCCCAGTATAAGCATTAGAGACTTTCCCGTCAATTTGTTGATTAATGTCGTTGTTATCTGTATAGTGTATATTACCTTCAGTGTGGTCTGTATATCGCAAGCTTCTTTTTCCGTCGTCTATATTTCGTATATTATCTTCTCTGTTACCAGTATCTCCTTGATTAATTTTTCTGTGGCCAGTATCTAGTAGATTATCTTCTCTGTTACTAGTATCTCCTTGATTAGTTTTTCTGTGGTCAGTATCTAGTAGATTATCTTCTCTGTTACTAGTATCTCCTTGATTAATTTTTCTGTGGTCCGTATCTAGTAGATTATCTTCTCTGTTACTAGTATCTACTTGATTAATTTTTCTGTGGTTCGTATCTAGTAGATTATCTTCTCTGTTACTAGTATCTCCTTGATTAATTTTTCTGTGGTTCGTATCTAGTAGATTATCTTCTCTGTTACTAGTATCTCCTTGATTAATTTTTCTGTGGTCCGTATCTAGTTTATTATTTTCTCTGTTACCAGTATCTCCTTGATTAATTTTTCTGTGGTCAGTATCTTGTAGATTATCTTCTCTGTTACCAGTATCTCCTTGATTAATTTTTCTGTGGTCAGTATCTAGTAGATTATCTTCTTTGTTAATAGTATCTCCTTGATCACATGTTCTGTGGTCAGTATCTAGTAGATTATTTTCTCTGTTACCAGTATCTCCTTGATTAAATTTTCTGTACGTATTTAGCTTATATTTGCTATTGTTATCTAATTCACTTAAGTTTCTGTTGTTTATATTTCTTATATTGCCCTTTCTGTCAAGTTCATATTGTTGTTTGAAGTCCTTACACAAATCTATGGATCGTAAATCATCTCTTTCTTGTGAAAAGTCACTTTTGTTTGATGCACTTTGTAGAGTATAATCTCTGTACCAGTTTTTTCGCAGATTACTTTCCAATTTTTTATTAACTTGTTTCTCCATGTTAAATGTATATTCTCTTTGTTGCTCCTCTAATAAATGACCCTTCAGGTCTTTTGGAGCAAGTTCACTGTGTTTTAAATAGGGTTTTATATCAAATTTCTCTTCGACTGAAATTTCTTTGGTGGTCTTCTGGAGGTCGTTGTCACGGTTAAAATAAGTAAAATTCTTGTCATCGCTGTTTTGAAAACGTTTATTCAATTGTGATATTTTACAGGTCAAAGATGTTGGGCTATCAGCTGTTTCAAATGAATAAGAAAGATTATCTAAGTCAATCCTATGTAACGAAGAACATTTGTGTTGATCACTGACATTCCATAAAGTATTTCTTGGTGTTAGATTCACTTCATGCAAGTCAAAACTGGACTTTGGTGGCGAACTGTTGAAAGACGAATGGTTGAACGAGATTGTTTCATTCATGCTAACAACGTTATTAGGATTATGACTTATAGTGTTAAAAGTACTAAATGTTTGATCGTCAGTGCTTAAGACTTTAAATGGATAAGTGCATCGAGAACTAGAAAACTTGTCGTATTGTTCAATATCATATTGATGTGGGCACGGTCTTGCAGAAGTTGCAAAACTTGAATCTCTATTTCGATTTATGCTTTTTCTTCCATATATTGTATTATCGTGAATAGGGTTCCATTCAGAGCTAGACTTCGTCAAATACTTCTGATTACTTCTACTGTTTATAATCGACAAAATGTGTGACATTTCACTGGTTGATCTTTCTAGTGGTGGTTCAACAGGAAAACAGCTTGTATCATCAACTAAGTCATCACCATTTAGCCTTTTATTGGAATAGTGATAACGTGATTTGTCTTGAGTGTGTGCTGGAGTTTGTAAGGGTGGCACTATTTCATCTTTATATTTATGTGTAAATAACTCTTTTTTAGAAGTTGATCTTTTTATAAAGTCACACAAAGGAGCACCTTCTAGATCTATCTGTGTATCACACAAAGGTGTATCTTCTAGATCTATCTGTGTATCAGAATGTATAGTTTGTCTTGAAGTATTCAAATATCTTGGTCTATATTTGTAACACAAATTTGTTTCATTGATTTCATTGTGTGGAACTGATCCATTCATTGAGAACGAACTATTCTGAAATGCATCATGATTATTCAAATAGGTTAAAGGTTCTTGTCTTTCAGAATTGAAGTAGTTAGATGTTTTGGCCCTTTCTGAATTCATGTTGGTTTGCGATAAACATTGAGAATCAACAGCTAAATTTATTGCTGAATTGGTAGTTTTGGTTGTAAATGGTTTGTTGTTTTCTCTTGTTCTATGATGATCCCAACAACAAGTATGGTTAGGATCTATATTAAAGCACGATGAGTCACATAGAGTTGTTGTTTTTTCTTGTATGATTGATGCTAATGATTTGATGAAGGATTTTGATTTTTTCAAATTAAAATCGTTTTTGAGATTTTCTAAAAAATTTACTTGATCTTTTTCAAAATATGTTTTGCACAACTGACCTTGTCTGAGATAAGTAGTAGGCGTAGAGGACAAAGGTGTAGAGGTTTTATCATTCCAGCCGAAAAGATTTCTTTCCGAATCATTTTGTAGAAATTCTGATAAACTGTTTTTCTTTGTGTCTAACGAAGTACATTTTGGTTCGACTTTTTCACGTAAAGTATTCACTGTCTTTTTTTTGCTCAAACATTTCTTCCATTGTTTTTCTTCTTTCAAACAACTGGAAAAGGTTTTTTTAGTTCTACGTTTAGGCTTCTGCTTACTTTGTTTGCTATTCTTGTTTAAAACGCGACATTCTTCTACTGTACCTTTCTTTCTAAGGACTTCATCAAGTTCATCTAAATAATCATTACTCATAGGGTTCATTTTTCTCTTGTCCACATCTTTGAGTTGAATTTCTTTACCAGTGTAGTTAAAATAACTTCGGCATCGCTTCGTTTCTCCATCTACGAACACTTTTGCTTTTTGTATTTCTTCTTTGAGGCAGTCAGCAACCTGTCTTCTGATTTTAGCTTTTGTGTAAGGGTCATAATTAGCGACGGTCTCTGGTTCTATAATAAGATGATCCATTTTAGGATCTCTACGTGTGCTACACTGATTTTGTTGCTTTTCTAAGTACATATGTTTCATGTTATTGTAATGTGATCCTTTGACTTCATAACTATTACTATCTGAACTTAATCTCTTGTTTGCTGATAACATTCCAACTACACGGAGTATTCTATTTAGTCTTATAAGAATGGTTACCAATCTGACCTACATATAGTTAAATATGAAGTAGATTTACTGGATTTCTTTTTAATTAAAGTAAAATATCGTTATTTCTACTCATTAGACTTGGCACTAAGATGACTAAATAAAAGTATGATACCATGACTTACTATAGATCTAATTTAATCTAGGCACAAAAGGAAATTACACTTAGGCTACTTTTTTACTTCCATATAAAAATTATTTGACACGAAAAGTTAACACATTCAATACTTGTTTTGGATGGTATATTACAAGATGGTACAGTTTTAATGGAAAATGCTGCGCATTTTTCGAAATTTCAACGATTGCGCGCACAAGCTCAAAAATGTATCTTCGGAAATGTAACCATGGGACTTACTGAAGGAATAGTAACCATGGGGCTGTACTAAATGAACAGTAACTTCAAATAGTAACTTCAAACTACCTACATCCTACCTGCTCATGCTGCACTGTATTAACAAAACTATTGAGATCAAATAGGATTCTATGCCTCGACCGCGCACGACTAACCCGTGTTGATAAGAACATTTTTGTATGCACTATTGAAGCAGATTTTAAAAACGTCATCCATTTTCAGACATGTTGTTATGGTAGATATAATATTTTAAAAGTTATTTTTAAACATGAAAAAAAAAACATCAATACTCTAGAAAGAAAACTACAATTATGTTTCAATGAAATTCAAAATTGGGCAAACGATAATGGTTTTCAACTTTCAGACCGAAAACAGCATTTTTGTAATTTAATGGAAAAGAACCCAGACCCTGAACTATTTATACACAAAAAGAAGATCCTTGTTGTGAAAACTACACAATTTTTAGGCCTCACACTAGATTCCAAATTTAATTTTCTCCCCCACATTAAGGAACTTAAGATGAAAAAATGCCAAAAGTCATTAAACATACTTAGAGTACTCAGCCATACGGACTGGGGAGCTGACAATATTTTTTTTTTAATTTCTTAACTACAAAAAGGAAAAAGTATTGGTTTGTCTGCTGAGCGGAAGGCGATTGCATGTATCGCCCCACCCACCAGTATAACCCATTTTCATTTTATATCTACTAATGATAAAAATTAAGATCAGAGTGTTTGGGCGACATAATATACAAATGGGTTAAAACATCGATGTATAGCTAATATTATATAGATATTTAATTAATTTTGCTCACAAACTATGATTTCTCAATAAAAATAGGACCACCCCCCACTCAGAGGGCTAGAGAGGAAAGGGCAGTAGACGCACTCCACCCCCCCACCTCACCGAATCGGCTAAGATAGCAGAAGTGTAATGACATAATATAAAATTATAAAGTAATTCAACTAATTTTGTTCACAAAATATGATTCTAAATAAAAGTAGGACCGCCCCACCCCACTCAAAGGGTTTTGGCGGGAAGGGCAGAAGATGTATTCGCCCCCCCCCACACCAAATCGGCTAACAGGGGAACGACACAATATAAAGATTGGTTAAAATATCAATAACAAGTTTTAATTATATCGATTCTGTTAACAAGGTGTGATTTCTACAAATAAATTGGACCGCCCCCCACTCAAATATTATTGGGGGGGGGGGGGGGGGCGCGAGATGATGCCATCGCCACCTCCCCATCCCACCAAATCGGCCAACATACTAGAGCGGGGGGGGGGCGAAATAATCTAAAAATAGGTTGAATATATATACTTATTTTATATATTATAAACATTAGTAATAAATTCGTGTATATATATGTAATATATATATTGTGTCATTTTTTTTGTCCTGAATGAAAATCAAAATTGTTTGAATTGTTCCTTGGATACTGTCACATAAACATGTTGTCTTGTTAACAAGTCAAGGTCACTTCCCCGGCAACTTTTTTTTGGCTTGTTCCAGGAATTTCTATTTTTGGTTTGTTCCAGGAATTTCTATTTTTGGTTTGTTCCAGGAATCTCAGTCACGTGATCTGCAGACGTCTTAATTCAAATTTGATTGGTTTGAATAAATTAGCAGCTGCAACGAGACTTGGTTGCAGAGCGAGACAAAATCAGTTGAAGATTAGAATCTGTTGAGATCAGTCGTGTATTCTTGTAGATCTAGTATTTTAAGAAAAAGTATGCTTTTGTTCATTTGCAAGCTCTATTAATATTTATATGTACATAGCTGTACTTATGTTGGATTTAAATAAAGGTTCCTGTATTTGATAGTCAAAGCTTTACTCAGTTGAATCCTAGATCGTCATCGTCAATATTATTCATTATTATTTCAAATAATACAATCCCCGGCAGCACAAGACTTCTCTACTACTAGATTGTACTTCTAGCACAGGTCTGACACTAGAGAGAGGACTTGTGACGTTTGCCGTTCCTGGTGTTTGAGTGGGTGACTATCTGAGGATGGACCACCGCAACACAATACTTTGGCTCCGAGTTCCCTAGACCTGAGGCCCAGACGGCCCGCTCTGAGTCAACCGGCTGGTCATGCCGAGCTACCAGCATAGGTCCTCGACCTATGCTGGAGGGCGGTGGCTAGAGGGTCAATCAGGGAGCTGCTGCATCGGACCGATGCAGCAGCTGACTGAGTATAGCACCTGTTTAGCCCTGATGGGCTCATTCTGAACATTCGAGTGGCCCGTCCCCTTGTTGGACTCGATGGCGGGTGGGGAGCACAGGTGCCGAACTAATATTTAACACCTATGGATAAAAAAAAGTACCAAAAACTACAACAAAAAACGTCGAATTGATGATAAAAAGAAGGATGCCTCAAAAAGCTGTACTACCTGGCCATCATTTCTTGTGGTCAGGTACACAGAGGAAGGGAAAAAGTTGACAAAGTTGAGCCCTTTCCTCATCTGCAAGAGACTCAAGTAAGTAGTGGGAGAGTCCAAGATTGTATCTAAGCTACACAAGACTTTGAGACTTCTGGTAGAAGTTGATAGTAAGGTACACTCTGATGGGTTTCTAATATGCAGAAGACTCCAAGTGGGAGTCTTGCCACACAAGAGTCTGAAAACCAGCAGATGTGTAATCAGCTCTAGGGACCTACTGGAATGTTCCGAGAAGGAAATAGCGGAGGGTATTGAATGAGTCACCCATGCCCGCCGCAATACAAGGTGCAGGGATGGTGAGGAGGTCAAGACCGCCACTATTATCCTAACAGATGGAACTAGGACACCGCCAGAGTATGAGAAGGCAGGATACCTACGACTTCCAGTGAGGCCCTACATACTTAACCCTATGAGATGCTTCAAGTGCCAGGGTTATGTACACGGCGCGACAGTTTTCAAGAGGAACACTGTGTGTTCTAAAGGAGAGATCATGCACAGATCAGATAGAAACACTACGCAAAATTTTGTAATAGTCCATGGAATAGAACTACCCGTTTTTCGTCAGTTTTATAGACTATGACAAGGCTTTTGACAGTGTGGACAGACAGACCCCCTGGAGACTTTTGAGACACTATGGAGTGCATGAAAAAATTACAAATATAATCAAGAAGTCATCTGAAGGGATGACTTGCAGAGTAGTGCATGGCAGACAACTAACAGAAGCATTTGAAGTCCAAACAGGAGTGAGTCAAGGCTGTTTACTCTCTCCCTTCTTATTTTTACTAGCCATAGATTGGGTCATGAAGACAGCAACAGACCAGAAGCGGAACTGTATACAGTGGACACTGTGGAAACAGTTAGATGACCTCGACTTTGCAGATGATTTAGCTCTTCTTTCTCACACACAGCAGCAGGTGCAGAAAAAGATAAATGCTGTTGCAGACAATTCAGCTAGAATGGGTCTTACCATAAACAGAGGGAAGAGCAAGGTGTTCAAGATAAAGGCATCCAACAATACACCCATTACAGTCCAAGGTGAGGCGCTGAAAGAGTGGATAGCTTCACCTATCTCGGCAGTATCATAGATCACCATGGAGGAACAGATGCAGATGTCATAACCCGCATTGGTAAAGCTCGAGCAGCCTTCCATCAGCTGAAGAACACCTGGGGATGTAAGGAAAAAAGCACCACCACCAAGATTAGGCTCTTCAACACCATTGTTAAGCCGATCCTACTTTATGGAACAGAGACCTGGAGAACCACAATCACCACCGTCAAAAAAAATCCAGGTATTCATCAATACCTGCCTGAGGAAGATTCTTATGATCCACTGGCCAGACAGAATCTCAAATGAGGAACTGTGTCAAAGAACAAAACAGCAGCCCATTGAAGTAGATATCCTTCAGAGACGCTGGAGATGGATAGATCACACCCTGCGCAAGCCCGCATCCAACATAACAAGGCAAGCCCTAACCTGGAACCCCCAAGGAAGGAGCAAGAGAGGACGGTCCAGAAATACATCTAGAAACAGATGCCAAGCAGATGGACAAGACAGCGTCCCTGAGACATGACGTTAAACTGCGCTCCTCTTTCCTTAGCACTTTTGGAGCTCAAAAGTGCCCTACTTCTTTTCTATCATTTTGTCTGCCTCCTCTTACTCTCAGTCTGCCTTCATTAACCATCACTCTGTCTCCTTATCTTCTAAAACCTCACAATGTCCTGGACCAGTCTGTTTGCCGTGGACTGCGACGGGTAAGGGGGGATAAAGAGATCCTGGTGTTTGAGTGGGCGACTATCTGAGGATGGACCACCGCAACACAATACTTTGGCTCCGAATTCCCCTAGACCTGAGGCCCAGAAGGCCCGCTCTGGGTCAACCGGCTGGTCACGCCGAGCTACCAGCATAGGTCCTCGACCTATGCTGGAGGGCGGTGGCTAGAGGGTCAATCAGCCAGCTACTGTATCGGACACATGTCCGATGCAGCAGCTGACTGAGTATAACACCTGTGTAGCTCTGACGAGCTCATTCTGGACATCCGAGTGGCCCGTCCCCTTGTTGGACTCGATGGCGGGTGGGGAGCACAGGTGCTGAATAAACGTTATTTTTTTCTATGGATAAAAAAACCCAAAAAACATTACTTGCCACAGACCCATGTCTTGGCAAGAAACGTCGCATAGAGACAAGAAAGGAGGAGGCCACAAAAAGCTGTCCTACCTGGCCATCATTTCTGGTGGTCAGGTGTACAGAGGAGGAGAAAAGCCTGACCAAATTGAGCCCTTTCTTCATTTACAAGGGACTCAAGTCGGTAGTGGGAGAGCCCAAGGGTGTATCTAAGCTACACAGATCCAATGAACTACTGGTAGAGTAGATAGCAAGGTACACTCTGATGGGCTTTTGAAATACAGAAGACTCTGTGAGCTCCAAGTGGAAGTCATGCCACACAAGAGTCTGAACACCAGCAGAGGTGTAATCAGCTCTAGGGACCTGCTGGAATGTTCCGAGAAGGAAATAGTGGAGGGTATTGAAGGAGTCACCCATGCCCGGCGCATTACAAGGCGCAGGGATGGTGAGGAGGTCAAGACCGCCACTATTATCCTCACATTCGGAACTAGGACACCGCCAGAGTACGTGAAGGCAGGATACCTACGAGTTCCAGTGAGGCCCTACATTCCTAACCCTATGAGGTGCTTCAAGTGCCAGGGTTATGGACACGGCGCGGCAGTCTGCAAGAGGAACACTGTGTGTGCTAGATGTGCCGGAGAGGGTCATGAGGACAAGGGCTGCACAGCCCAGTTCAAATGCCCAAACTGTCACGCTGGCCACTCAGCCTACTCCAAGGACTGCCCTGTGTGGAAACAGGAGGTTGCCGTGCAGGAGTACAAGGCAAGAAATGGATGCACCTTCAGCCAGGCGAAATCAGCCGTATCGGCCTTACCCAAGGGCCAATTCGGCTTGACAAAGACGTACGCCCAGGCTGCGGCAAAGACAGGAAGATCCATAGCCACACAGACGGACACATTGACCCCACCCCCTCCTCCTCCTCCTCCAACTCAGAAGAAAACTCCTCCCAAGAACTTCACTCAAAAGAAACCAGAAAGCCCCGTGGTCATGCTACAAAACAGGTTCTCTGTGCTCACTGATGAGAGCATGGAGACCGAACAGCATGCCCAAACCAACACTCCGGGAGAACCCGGAGTCACCATGTCTGATAGAGGTTCTCCTCAGAGAACCCAGTCAGACACCCCAACCTCTACTGAATCAGAGGTTGACAAACTCCCTAAGGGGAGAACTCAAAATGGAGAGGATGCCCGAGGTGAGGGAGGAGGATGTAGCCTCCGCTCTAACCAGAGGGATCTCTCCTCTCCAGAGAGAAGGACTCCCCCCAGGAGAGGGGTGTCCTCCTCTCCAACCAAGCAGAAGTCCAAAAAAGTCACAGGAATAAAGGGAACCCCCTCCGGGGGCCTCCCGAAGCCTAATAGCTCCAAGTAGGTCATCTAGAATAAGCCATGGATTTCAGAATTGTACAGTGGAACTGTAGAGGCCTCAAGGCCAATTACGAAGAAATGCAGCTACTGATGGACTCTGAGGCTCCTGTAGCTGTATGCTTACAGGAAACATTTCTGAAAGATAACATCAGTTTCCGAAGCTACATTGCTTACAGCAGGAATGTTGAGGATGCAGAAAGAGCATCAGGTGGAGTCTGTATCCTTGTGAAGGACAACATCCCCCATGAGAGGGTAGAACTACAGACCACACTACAGGCCGTAGCAGCTAGGATAACTTTACACAAGGTTATCACTTGCTGCAGCCTGTATCTACCACCAGGCGCTCCATTGGACCCAGCAAGTATGGAGGACCTGTTGAGGCAGCTCCCTCGGCCTTATATTATCCTTGGGGATTTCAATGCTCATAACACAATGTGGGGATCCAACAGTACTGACACAAGAGGTCGTATGCTGGAGGATATCTTCCTCCAACATGATTTATGCATACTCAATGATGCATCACCGACCTACTTGCACCCAGGAACTGGATCCCTCACGTGCATTGACCTCACCGTATGCGTCCCCGGACTTCTGGACGACTTCAAATGGTCAGTCAGTAATGACCTACGGGGAAGTGACCACTTCCCAATCATCATTACTAACAATCTCCCCTCAATGGGACGACCTCAACGGTGGAAATTGAACAAGGCCGATTGGGAGCAATTCCAAAAAAGATGCTCAGAGGATATCACAGAAAGTATCCTCGATGAGCAGAACCCAGCTGATATCTTCGCTTCCAAGCTACTCGACATTGCCAGGAAAGTTGTCCCCCTAACCTCCGCAAATCCAAAACGGCCCAGCAAACCATGGTTTGATGCAGCTTGTAAAAGTGCTATTGGCGATAGGAAAAAACGACTGGCTGCATTCATAAAGAATCCTTCCCAGGAAAACCTCAAGCTATTTAGGATAGCTAGAGCAAAGGCTCGACAAATCATACGGTCAGCCAAAAGGAATTCCTGGAGAAGCTTTGTCGGCAGTCTGGATGCCAAAACTTCTGCTAGAGCGGTTTGGAAGGCAGTAAGGCGAATCAAAGGGAAAGAATCAAATGCAATAGGGCATTTGAAAAACCAAGGACGAACTGTCACGTCCCCCAGAGAAATAGCTGACTGCCTTGCATCCTCAATAGCAGAAAAATCATCCACTGCACACTACACGCCAGAGTTCCAAAAAGTCAAAACCAGGGAGGAAAGACATCCCATTGACTTCAGGTCAGAGAATAATGAAGCCTACAACAAACCGTTCTCGCTCGAGGAACTGAGGGATTCGCTGGACAAGTCACATGACACAGCACCTGGAGAAGATGAAATCCATTACCAGTTCCTCAAGCACCTTCCCGAACCCTCATTGGCAGTCCTGCTAGGGGTCTATAACTGTGTGTGGCAAACAGGCGCTTTCCCAAACAGCTGGAGGAAAGCCACAGTTATACCGATACCTAAACCGGGAAGAGACGGCTCTGACCCAGCTAACTATCGACCAATAGCACTAACAAGCTGCATCTGCAAAACCATGGAAAGAATGATTAACAGTAGGCTGGTCTGGTATCTTGAGAGGAACAACTTGATCTCCAAATACCAGTGCGGATTCCGACAGGGGCGGACAACAACCGACCACCTGGTAAGGCTTGAAGCTTTCATAAGAAATGCTCTACTCAGGCGAGAACATCTAGTAGCTGTATTCTTCGATATAGAAAAGGCCTATGACACGACCTGGAAACATGGCATTCTACGTGACCTGGAGCTTATAGGACTTAAGGGACACCTCCCCCGTTTTGTAGGGGAATTCCTGAAAGACCGAAAATTTCAGGTCCGAGTGGGCACCTCCACTTCTGACACATTT
The DNA here is from genome assembly GCA_021533235.1 of Biomphalaria straminea. Classification (NCBI taxonomy): domain Eukaryota; kingdom Metazoa; phylum Mollusca; class Gastropoda; family Planorbidae; genus Biomphalaria; species Biomphalaria straminea. The sequence continues at coordinate 20,001,386 of JADKLZ010000167.1, forward strand.
GAACAGGAAATGGGCGTACCCCAGGGCAGCATTCTGTCAGTCACCCTGTTCAACATCAAAATTAACAGCATCATAAATGCTCTGTCCCCTGGCATAGAGTGCTCTCTGTATGTTGATGACTTTGTCATTTTTACTTATGGGAAAAATATGAACACCTTAGAAAGAAAATTACAGTTAAATTTAAACAAAATTCAAAATTGGGCAAATGATAATGGTTTTAAATTTTCTGACTCCAAAACAGTTAGTATGCATTTTTGTAATTTAAGAGGGCTCCACCCAGATCCTGAATTATTTATAAACAAAAAGAAAATCCCCGTTGTTTAGTTTAGTTTAGTTTAGTTTTAGTTTTAGGCACATCGGCTCAAATAGGCCATGTCGTGCCCGTAGTCCCTTAAGGACTACTCTCCCTCTATATAAAAAATCCCCGTTGTAAAAACTACAAAATTTTTAGGCCTTACCCTTGATTCCAAATTTAATTTTCTCCCCCACATTAAAGAACTTAGGAAAAAATGTCAAAAGTCAT
>JADKLZ010000167.1:20022325-20033360 GCA_021533235.1 Biomphalaria straminea
TTTTTTTGCCTATCTGTACTTCTGGCCAAAGCTCCTGCGCCTAATAAATATAGTTCAGACGAAACTACAAAAGTCTGGACTGCACATACGGGAAACTGTGTTACTTTTTTCTGTTTGTATGATGAAATAAAAGCTAATCGTTTGTTGACATCTGTTGTACGAGCAGTTTTCATCAACAAACCAGTAATACAATCCACAACAGACATATTACGGCTTCATATTGTTGTAACTCTGTTTCCACACCATTATTGTGGTGCGCATTTGTGCACTATTAAAACACTGTTATGAAAATAGTTGTACACAGGAAGGAAGTCTCGATGTAACGTTGGTTGTTGACATCGGCCTTGTTGGGAGATCCATGTTGATTAAACTTATATTGTTATTGTTTTCCTTGCCGTTGAGTTGCTTAATGTAATATATTACATTGGTGTCAGAGGTGAGGATTATAGGCAACTCAACGGGAGGAGGGTAAGTAATGGCTTCTCCTGTTATGAAGCAGCTAGATCAGCTCTCGGTGAAAGAAATTAAACAAGAGCTGCGGGATCGAAGTCTGAAGATTGGGGGTAGTAAGGAGACGCTTACAGCTAGGCTTCGACAGGCCCTGATTGAGGAAGAGGAGGACCCGGACAGTTATCAGTTTGAGGTGGGGCCAGATATAACTGAACTCCTAGGTAGGATGCAGGAAAAGTTGGATACACTTGATGGAATGCAAGATACAATGGACACACTTGATATAGGGATTAGAACGATGCAGGACAAAATAGACACACTAGATACAGGGATCAGGACTGAATTAGTATCAGTGAACCAGAAAATAACCTTAATTGAGGAAAAGATGAACCAGAGAGTCGACATAGTAGAAAAAGACATAGCAGAACTGAGGGCTCAGGTTAGAGAAGGGCTCAGCAAGGCGCCGGTGACCACTACTGGATCAGTGTTACCTGCAGTGCCTGGAAAGATGAAACCTCCTATATTTGATGGTTCCGTGTCCTGGTCCGTGTATAGGAAACAGTTTGACGCAGCGGCACAAGTTAACAAATGGATCAGTGAGGAAGAGAAAGCAACGGCCCTTGTGTTATCCCTAAGAGGAAAAGCCTCCGAATTGCTTCAGTCGCTACCGAACCAGCAGGATTTTACTGCTCTTGTCAAGGCTCTGGAACTCCGGTACGGGGATGAACATTTGCAAGAAGTTTATCGAGTGCAACTGAAAACCCGAAAACAACGCCTCGATGAGACACTACAGGAGCTGGAGACAGACATCGAACGCCTCGCACATTTGGCCTACCCAACCGCCGCACAAGATTTTCTGGAGGTCATCATCACAGACGCTTTCATTGATGCGCTTCGAGACCCTGAGTTGAAGAAAGCCACAAGAGTTAGTGGTAAACGCAAGGCAGGTGAAGCCCTGGTTTACGCTCTGTCATATGAGGCTGCCAAAGACGCATCTGGGAGCACTCACCAGGGCCCAAGGCTGGACGTCAAGGAAGAAGATTTCACACAACTTGTCAGACGGGTGACAGAGGCACTGGATGAAAGACGAAATACACGGATACCGGAAGATCAGCCCATGGCCCCTGTACGATGTTGGAATTGTGGTAAACTTGGCCATATTCAAAGGAACTGCACTGGAAGATTTCGACAAACCGGTACCCCTCACAGGCCAGAAATGTATACAGGAACTGGTTCCCGGGGCTACCAGGGAAACTAGCTCGCGCCGGCTTCAAGGGGCGGAAACCGGCGACACAGAGAATAAGAGCCCCCGCAACCGTCATCCCTGTCGCCGTGCTAGGGCAGAATGAGAGTCTGAAGGTAGAAGGCAAGATCGGTGCTGAAAACTATCGCTTTCTGCTTGACACTGGTGCTTCCCGATCAGTCATTCGGCCAGAGTTGGTGAACAAAAACAATATGACCAAGGTGAATTCATATTCCTTAAAAACCGCCAGCGGTGAGTTAATGCCTATACAAGGACTAACTAGTGTTAAATTCGAGCTTGGGAACCAGTTATTCATTCATGAATTCCTTATAGCCAATATAACCGATGACTGCATCATTGGACTTGACTTCCTGCAGAAATTCGAGTTTTCGATTAACATTGGCGGAGGAGTTTTGATATGTGGGGATGTAGAGATTCCTTTACTAAACGACGGGAATGAAGAAGAGAATGATCGAATCAGAAGAATCCTGTTGACGGAGGATACGAGCTTGCCCGCAATGTCTGAAGTAATTATTTGGGGAAAATTAGAGCATGGTCATACAAAAACGAGAACGGCAATTGTCGAGGGCAAGGAGGATAACTGCAGTGAATTTGCCGTGGGTAAGACGTTGGTCATGATCGGTAGGGATCAAAAGGTACCTGTAAGAGTTATGAACCTTGGCTTGGGTGAAAGAAAACTACGAAAAGACAGCATCCTCGCTGTTTGCCATACGGTGGACCTGATACAAAATTGTAGCGATAATAACATCATCAAGGACAGCACTGCATCAACCCACCCCTATATTACAAAACTCCTGGGGGAGATAAAGACAAATTTATCAGATGAACAATATGCCAGTGCCGAAAAACTGATTTGTGAGTTTAGCGATATATTTCCGACTGATGAGACAGATTACGGGCGGACGAATATGGTGGAACATCGTATTGACACAGGAAACACCAGACCAATTCGACATCCGCCACGTCGACTTCCGCTAGCAAAACAAAAAGAAGCAATGGACATGATAGAATGCATGAGACAACAGGGAGTCATTGAGCCTTCAAATAGTCCGTGGTGCTCACCTATAGTCTTAGTAAAAAAAAAAGACGGTTCTATGAGATTCTGTGTAGATTATAGATCGTTGAACGAGGTCACCCATAAGGACAGTTATCCTTTACCTAGAATAGACGACACATTTGACACGCTTACAGGAGCACAGATATTCTCTACTCTTGATTTAAAAAGTGGTTATTGGCAGGTTGGAATGCATTCTGAAGATAGAGAGAAAACTGCGTTCTCTGCAGGAAACGGTCTCTGGCAATTTACGGTAATGCCTTTTGGGCTCTGCAACGCTCCGGCCACATTTGAGCGATTAATGGAACGGGTCTTACAAGGACTTAACTGGAACACCTGTCTTGTCTATCTGGATGACATTATCGTCTTGGGTAGGACGTTTGAAGAACATCTGGTAAATTTGAAGGAGGTGTTTCAAAGGATACGAGGCGCTGGGATGAAACTCAACCCAAAGAAGTGTTCTTTGTTTAAAGAGAGTGTAAAATATCTTGGGCACATAGTATCAGGTGACGGTATTCACACAGACCCCGACAAGACTGAGGCAGTAAAACTGTGGCCTACACCATCCAATATTCGAGAATTAAGAAGTTTTTTAGGGCTCTGTACTTACTATAGACGTTTTGTGCCACATTTCTCCAATATATGTGCACCCCTTTATCGATTGACAGAACAAAAGAGGTCATTCAACTGGACACAGGAGTGTCAAGAGTCCTTTGAAATGTTAAAAGACACACTCGTCTCAACCTCCATACTTGCCTATCCGATACCAGGCATGACGTTCATTTTGGATACTGATGCAAGCAACACCGGAATAGGCGCCGTCATCTCCCAGAAGATTGATGGAACGGAGCGAGTCATTGCTTACTTCAGCCGTAGTTTGTCAAAGGCTGAAAGGAACTACTGTGTCACAAGACGTGAACTTCTTGCCGCCGTCGATGCAATAAAGCATTTTCATAAATACCTTTATGGACAGAAATTTATTTTAAGGACAGATCACGCGGCAATACAATGGCTGCTTTCTTTTAAGTGCCCTGAAGGGCAGGTCGCTAGGTGGATCGAACGTCTGCAAACCTATGAATTTGAAATTCACCATCGAAAAGGACTAATTCACCAGAATGCTGATGCACTGTCTCGACGACCTTGCAAAACAGAATGCAAACATTGTAAGAAAGCTGAAGAAAAGGAAGCGATAATTGATTGTCGACGTTTAGATTTGAATGTTTTAGGACCCTGGTCTGATGAGAATATCCGAGATGATCAACTGAAAGATGAGGATCTGGCAACCGTTCTTCTTTGGAAAGAGAGGGGAGAGCGACCAGATTGGCAACACATTGCTGAGAAAGGGGCTACCATGAAGGCGTACTGGGCACAATGGGATTCAATGGTAGTAGAAAACGGTGTTCTCAAGCGAATGTGGGAATCTACCGATGGGACATCAACACGATTACAAATAGTTCTCCCAAAAGTGAGAGTCCAGGACGTACTCCAAGAGTTGCACAATGGCGCCACAGGTGGTCACTTGGGTATTAACAAGACGTTGGAGAAAGTGAGACAAAGGTTTTATTGGTGTCGGTACAAGGAAGATGTAGAGGATTGGTGCAGAAGATGTGACCGGTGTGCATCAACAAAAGGCCCGCAACGTCGAACAAGGGGACCCCTACAACAGTACAACGTAGGTGTTCCATTCGAGAGAATCGCACTCGATATAGCTGGCCCGTTTCCTGAGACACTAAAAGGAAACAGATATATTCTAGTGATAATGGACTATTTCAGTAAATGGCCTGAGGCTTTCGCGATACCAAACCAAGAAACCACAACAATAGTCGATATTTTGGTGGAACACTGGATTAGCCGCTTTGGTGTACCTATGGAACTACATTCGGATCAAGGACGCAACTTTGAATCCAAGCTATTCCAAGAAATTTGCAGAATCTTAAAAATTGTAAAGACTCGAACAACGCCACTGCACCCACAATCAGACGGGATGGTAGAACGCTTTAATCGTACGTTGATACAACACCTGGCTAAAATGACTGTAGAACAACAAAACGATTGGGATGACTGCATTCCTCTATTCCTCATGTCCTATAGAGGAGCAGTTCATGCAACCACTGGTTATACACCAGCCAAATTATTATTTGGTCGGGAACTTCGGCTGCCAGCAGATCTTTTATTTGGGCTGCCAGGAGACAAACCAACGACAGCAAGCGAGTACGTAGCAGATCTTAGAAGGAGACTCGAGACGGTTCATGCACTTGCACGAAGTCGGTTAAAAGAAAATAGCGACCTCATGAAGACCAGATACGATAAAAGGGTCAATTGTACTGGTTTTGTGGAGCATGATCTTGTTTGGCTGTATAACCCAAAGAGAAAGAAGGGAAGATCGCCTAAATTACAAAAGGATTGGGAAGGACCTTATAGGATTTTGAAAAGAATTAACGACGTGGTTTACCGCATTCAGAAGGGTCCCCGAACTAAATGCAAGGTGGTACATGTCGATCGGTTGTACCGGTATTGTGGAGAACAGACAGGAACGGAGTCAGTTCGGGACGAACAGACTTAGGAAGGGGGCAGTGTAATGACCATGCTCTGTAGAGACTCTATGGCTGTGCACCGGCGCACGAGAATGGACTGAATGAATGAAGAGAGGAGGAGGGAGTGCGAGTGGAGAGAGAAAGATTATTACGTTTTTAACAGCCTGGTCTCCTTGGGCCCTACAGCGCATCGAGAAATCCTGCTGGTGCAACGCTTGGAACAAATGGTTCTGATGACCACCGCCATGACATCTTCTGCCTCTCTTTCTGCTATGAGGCTGCCCTTAATCAAGGCAGATCAATTGGAGAGGAAGGAAAAAGAGACATACGCAAAGCACAACGCAGATGGCTTCATTGAGGTGGCAAGATAAGATCATTGTCGCCACAATCGACAGACCTCCGCCTGCATCAACTGGTCCACTGCTCTTGGTCATGAAATCGATTTTTGTCCGGGACGGACAAATCTGAGAAGGGGGCAATGTTGTAACTCTGTTTCCACACCATTATTGTGGTGCGCATTTGTGCACTATTAAAACACTGTTATGAAAATAGTTGTACACAGGAAGGAAGTCTCGATGTAACGTTGGTTGTTGACATCGGCCTTGTTGGGAGATCCATGTTGATTAAACTTATATTGTTATTGTTTTCCTTGCCGTTGAGTTGCTTAATGTAATATATTACAATATGGTAATTACGTGTACTCAAACCTTGCAACCTCTTCCGAAAACCGCTAACTCAGGCCATTTCCATTGCTTCATGTGAGAGATCATTCTCAAAGCTTTAAGTTCATCAAAAACTCTCCCAGGAGCGCAATGAAAGGCTTAGCATGGCTTTAATGTCAGTGAAGTCACAAATAAAGTATCGATGTAGATGATGTTGTAGATGTCTTTGCTGCACAGAATGCACGACGTGAAGCGATATGAATTGAGATTTGTCACTTGTGCATAATTTAAGCTAATAAACAACGGTATTATTAACTAAAAGTGTCTTAATGATTTTTTTGGTTAAGTTTACTGATATACTGAACCAATTTGATCTTGGGCTTATATATTTTTTGCGTACATTATGTCATGTCATATTTCGAATGTCAAAATGCAGGGGCCCCCAAAGAGGGCAATCCCCTCAGGCCCCTTTGTCTGTCTGGGTTAAATCTTATGCATGTTATTTCTTCCTCTTCCCATTCTCGGATCAAGTTGAAACTTTGCGCCAATATTCATGGTCCATGACAAGAAATGAATCGACACAAAAATAAACCAGTCGCATCAAGTAGTTGTAATAGTTTAGTTTAGTTTTAGTTTTAGGCACATCGGCACAGTATAGGCCATGTCGTGCCCGTAGTCCCTTAAGGACTACTCTCCCTCTATAAAAAGTCAGAGTTCATATAATTAACTCATTAAAATTAAGGTTTATTTACAGTTAAAAATAGCATAGGTAATGAATTAATTTTGTTTTATATAGAAAATGTACTAAGGGAAAATAAGCTCTGTGTAGACATTTAGGTCTTGCGCTAAAAAAATTAAACTATAGACTTTTTTAGTTTATAATACCTTCTATTTTAAAAGTATTTGTATAACAATGCTAAGTCGTCGGCCATCCATCATAGAGACTACAGTCATCGAGGTCAAATTTAGACTTATTAAGCAATGGAGTCGTTCTCTCAGCAGCCTTACCTTCAACTGGTCCAGTAATGGAAACAGCGCACTAAGCGTACAAGTTGCTCTAAATTCAAACTATTAATAAAATATTTCCAATCGCACACATTTATTATTGTTAGTATAGATCTATTAAATTACTTGATGCAGTTTCACTTAATATAAACTTTGATTTTTTTTTTAAGTTTTTTTTTTTATTTTACTTCGCAATAAATTTAATTAAACAGAAATATATTTGTCATCGACACCAAAGTGCATGACGACTTTCCTTTTAATGGACATGTTCTCCTAGTGCACTAAGAGTCTGGCCTGTTTCATTTGTAAAAATGCACTTCATTTAAAAAAAGGCAACTCGCTTTGAATATAGTAACTAGATATATGCTACAGAATTAGGTGTCCTATGGTTCATTTATCTAATAATATTATGTTATAAATAGTGGTATTTAAAATAAAAATTTCAACAAAACAGGTAGATTGTTTAAATATACACATACAAAGAATTTCCATAAATTTATAAAAACATACCTTTCTTGCACGGAGAACAACAGAAGGTTTTCACTCTGGGGCAACACACAGGTGAGCAGCTTCTTGACCTCACAAAGCACTTAGGTGGTGAGCAAGGTGAGCATAAAGGTTTGAGCGGTTTGCAACAGACTGATTTACAACAGTAGTTGGGGAGCTTTCGGACTGTCGAGTAACAGCAAGGGTCAACACATTTCTGACAATAACATTTGATTGGTGGTGAACATACTTTGGGTGGACAGCAACTGACACAAGTGCAAAGCGCTGGACAAGAGGTATAGCAGCAGGGAGATTTGGGAACAGGAGAACAAAATGAATATCGACTAGGTGATATGGAGCGCCGTGCAGGAGGGCAGGACGAATAGCGACATGAGTTTGAGGTACACATAGGGAGATCGCAACATCTGACACAACTGCTTTCACAGCATTTCTTTTTGCACAATGATGAAACAGATTCTAAAAGATTATCACAGCTTTGATAAGGATTATCCATTAGGTTTTTCAATGTTAATTTTAGAAGATGATTGGCGTTTCGAATTCGACAATTACGTTTTCGAATGCAGTCTATTTCATTTTTTTTTATGGTGCACAACATAATAGCAGAGCGAATTAGTCGTGCTTTAAGTCACAGTGCAAGAAATCATATCAAATGGATAATCTAGATCTAGAGTCTAGAATGTATTTACTTTGCAATGGTAGGAGTAGATCTAGATTTATATACATAGATCTGAACTAGATTTAGATCTATATTTAGATCCAGACTCTAATCGATTTAGACATCTAGACTACATGTGAGTCTTTAGCTTTATAAAAGCTAACTTTTCTTTGTATTTTCAACGGCTAAATGTTACCAGTTGACGGTGCAATTGCCTGATTATGTTACAGATCTTCTATTTTTTTAATATTATTATTGTAGATGGAAATAAAGATCAAAACAATACATGTTAAATGATGGAACTTCCTTTTTTATAACACTACGTCATAATAAATAGATCAATCGTGCGTATAAGTGCAAACAGGAAAAATATTATTTCACACAAAAATGTGTAGTTATGTCACTTTGTGCTGGGACAAATGTAGACTTATCATCCCGACTGAACTTCGCGATACCACTTTCTTATCCCTGATTGCTCCAAAGATAAAGGCACATTCTTCGTTCCATATGCTTGGACAATTTTTACACAAATTCTCCTTCTTCCCTAGCTCTATTAGAGCATGGAATGGGTTGCCTGAGCTAGCCAGGAAAACCAGTGATTTTGCAGAATTTAGGTCATTGGTTAATATGCATGACTAAAGGTTTGACGCGTAGTACGTAATAATCATCTTTTTTGAAGTAACGTCTGTATTATATAAGGTAAGAATAAGGGTGGGATTACTTTGCTGTCAGTAGCGTGAAAAAAATCTTGCCAGAATACTCCATGACTGATGACCAACTCTACAGTATGCAGTGGCGTCACTAGGGTCTGTGTCACACGGTGCGGTAAGCTCGGGGTGTCACCCCCCCCTCCAGGAAAAAATAATCTCGCCTTAAAAAAAAACTAATTGATTAGTTACACCCACCCAAAAAATGGTTTTAGATTCTATTTTAAAAAGTCGTTGTTTTAACATTTTATTACATACCCGGTAAATTAAAATTGTACAATTATTGAATTGTGAAACGTTGAATGAAACATTTTTTATTAGAGATTATATAAGATTTCCTTACGGAAAAGGTTTTAAATTATACTAATATATCTCATCTTCCGAAAAGGCAAATCTAGCACTGAACACGTTTACGTCCTGCGAAACATCATCGAGCAAAGCCTGGAATACTAAAAAAAAGATGTTGATCAGTTTTGTAGATTTAAAAAAAAAGTTTGATAGCGTCCATCTGAATCACTCTGTAAGAGAATAAGACGTAAACCAAACTGAGTTGGATTTTGTAGACGGCATATCGTTACTTTGAAATACAATAAATATATACATTATAGGACGGATAAAGACGCCCTCAAAGTTATGCACATTTGGTGCAGGTTATCCAGTACCCCCATCAACATTGGCCATACAGATCTTAAACAAATGGAAAAGTTATCTTAAGCAATAGAGATATATATCATAGTGTTGCATGTCGGATTGGAAAGCAAGATTGGAAAGCAAGCGCAGTCTTTCAAAAAGTATGGCCTATCTGTACAAACAAATCAGTTAATCTGGATATTAAAATCCTCCTACTCAATATAATTATTGTTCCAACAGTCACCTACGCTTCGAGAAGTTGAGGTTGAAAAGATGCTGAGCAGTGATGTCTGAGAAGGATCCTACGAATAACATACCGAGATAATGTTACCAATAAAGAAAGCTTTTCCCGCACAGGCACTCGTCGTCTAAGGAAAGTGACGACTGATCGTCGATTGATATTTGTGAGACTTATCATGAGACAAGACGAAACATGTATACCAAAGTCAGCCTTAACATGAAAGCCGAAAAGAGCAACACAATAACAAGGCCGTCCACATTTTAGAAGCCCTGAATTTCGTGGGCCCAGCTGCAAAGTGGCTGTGAAAGTCACCTTAGACTGATTTCTGTGTAGAGAGCTTGCAGCTCTATGTGTTGAATGGAGCGCGAGGGGTTTATGTCTATTTGTTTCTCAGCATTTTACTCAACTAAGTGCTCCCTAGAAGATATCTAAGATTCATTGAACGCTTCATTTAACGTTAACTTCGATCATAATGGGCCGTTGTCGACAGTATAAAAAAAAAAAAAAAAAAAAAAAATATATATACATATATAAAGAGAGAGAGATAGAGAGAGAGAGAGAGAGATTTATATATGATTTAGATTTTCTTTTCGTCTTCTGCGTTTGTCCTCGGCAGAAGATTTTCTTTTGATCTCAAATGTGTAGGCCTATCCAGCGGCCCTCGTGAGTGACCTCCAGCTGTCTCGTTCCGACGCCGCATGCAGCCAGGTGCTATCTTCTACGTCAGTCCTGGATGTGGCAAAATATGTAGGTTAGTGAAATATTGTATTTCTCACTAATCTTCGGACTCGAAGACAAGCCTTATATATATACTAGCTAAATGTTACCCGGCTTTGCTCGGGTTTTTCTTTCTACAAATAGCATGCATTTAGTGCCTTTGAATAATCAATAATGACGTGAACAAAAAAGATGATAATTTAAAAAATAAATCAATTCATCCACTGCTGTGTGTGAGAAAGAAGAGCTAAGTCGTATGCAAAGTGGAGGTCATCTAACTGTTTCCACAGTGTCAACTGTATACCGTTCTGCTTCTGGTCAGTTACTGTCTTCATGATCCAATCTATGTCTAGTAGAAATAAGAAGGAAAAGAGTAAACAGCCTTGTCTCACTCCTGTTTGGACTTCAAATGTCTCTGTCAGTTGTCTGCCATGCACTACTCTGCAAGGCATCCCTTCATATGACTTCTTGATGATGTTATTAATTTTTTCAGGCACTCCATAGTGTCTCAAAAGTCTCCAGAGGGTCCATCTGTCCACACTGTCTAATGCCTTCTCATAGTCTATAAAACTGACGTAGATAGGGGAGTTCCATTCCATGGACTGTTCC
>JADKLZ010000167.1:20037522-20049904 GCA_021533235.1 Biomphalaria straminea
TCACCATTAAATGCGGCTTGAAAAGTTTAGGTGCAACGGCTACTTTTGGTTTTCAAAAAGCAAACCGTTTAATTTATAAAATTAATTATGCAAGTGATTTTTTCATAAAAATACACCGATTCTAAAACAATACATAAAGGTATTCATTCTGTCGGAAGACGTTTATTGTACCCCAGAATTCTTTTATTTTTCCCGGAGATAGTGGAAAAATTATAGACTTGCCGCCATTGCCAGCAAGGGAGTCTGGAGGTATCTACAGTGCATTATCCTGCTATTTAAAAGTTTTATTTCAAAAACCGTATGTGCTATTCTTACTGACCTAGATCATACCGCGTCGTTCGGCGCATTTGGCGGCAAGCTGCTTTCACAAAGATCTGTCACTGACAATGTATGAATCCTCTTCACACTTGCTCTTATGATGTCCATGAAACTGTGGCGCCAGGTTGTAGTAGGATGTCCCTGTTTGCGCTTTTCTCGTAATGGCTTCTATGTCATTGCAACTCTAATTATGCGTAATTCATTTTGTCGGAGAACATGTCCCGCAAAGCTCATGCGACGCTCTCTCACAATCTTACTAAGGGGTCGACTCCCAGTTCGGCATAGGATTTCCTTGATCAAGACCCGATATCTATAACTTACATCTTAAATTCGTCTTAGCCATCTTTGTTAGGCCACATTTAGTCTTTTTCAATATTGGCAGATGACTATTCACTGCACTTTATTAATGGAGCCCAGCCACTGGTAGAAATTTGTAACCTCTCTTGGCTACGCTCTTGGAATTAGGTGACCGTAGTTTTTTTAAGATTTTAAATCGAAAATGAAAATTGTATCGTCAAAATAATCTTTTTGAGGGTTTGGAACAAATCTTAACCTCTTTAGCTACGCTCATAGAATTATTTGTGAATTTAGTTTGTTTTAGAATAATATATTTTCAACCTCAAAACTCTTTTTTGGGGGATTTTAAACTCAACAAAACCATCTGGAGGGGTTTTAAACTTTAAAAAAGCCCTCTGCAGGAGGGGGGTTTAAATTCATAACCCTCTTGGCTTGGCTACGCTCATAGAAAAAAAGAGTGTAGTTTGCTTTAGATTTTATATCCAAAGGGAAGTTTTATCGTCAAACTCATTGGGGGTGGGGTAAACTAAAAAATCTGTGGATGTTTTAAAAATCTTCAAAGCCCCCATTAGCTACGCTCATATAATTTGGTGACTGTAGTTTGCTTTAGAATAGAATTGAAGAGAGAGGTTTCCAACCTAAAAACTCTCTATTTGGGGCTATTTAAATTCAAAACCAGCAGGAAGGGTTTTAAACTTTAAAAAAAAAGCCCTCTGGAGAAGAAGAGTTAAAACTCAAAACCCTCCTTGACTTGGCTACCCTCAAAGAATTTTGAATGTGTAATTTGTTTTTTTATAAATTGAATAGGTATTTTTTATATTAAAATCCCGCTGAAGGGGGGTTTAAACTCAAAACCCGATATGGCTACGATCATTGCAACATTGATCATTGCATCATTTTTGAGTGTGTAATTTTTTTTTTTTTATTGAAGAGGTTTTTTTTTTCAGCCTCAAATTTCGCTGAAGAGGGGTTTAAACTCAAAACCCCATTGGCTACGCTCATAGCATTTTGAGTGCGTAATTTGCTTTTTTTTTAATTGAAGAGGTTTTTTTTAGCTTTTAACCCCGCTGAAGGGGCGTTTAAATTCAAAAACCCTTTGGCCCATGGAATTTTGCGTGTGTAGTTTGCTTTTTTTTTATATTGAAGAAGTGGTTTTTAACTCTAAACCCTACTGGAGGGGGGGTTTAAACACAAAACGTCTCTTGGCTACGCTCATAGAATCTGGTGACTGATAGTCTTATATTGTAGAGGGGGTTTTATCGTAAATTTCGGAGAGGGGTTTTAAAATCAAAATCTTCCTTAGCTATGCTATTGGAATTTTGGGATTGTCGTTTGCATTCTTTTTTTTTATAGAAGAGGGGTATTTGACTGCGAAACTCAAAACTCCATTGACTGATGGTTTAATATTAAATATCACCTAAAATAAACAAAATCTAATAATAAAAAGGCGGTTGGTCGTTGTGCTGGCAACATGACACCCTCGTTAACCGTAAGTCACAGAATCAGATGACCTTTACATCATCTGCACTATAGACCACAGTAGGCAGATGGTAGCTCTACTAATTGTTCTCAGTCTGTGCACCTCGTCTGCGACCAAGGGGCTAGAGTCGCCTAAGCGAACAGACAGCACAATTAAACTAAACTAAACTAACTTCTAAAGCTAAAATAAAACAACCAAACTAAATCTATACAACAAACCTATATACACTTTATTACAAAAAGAAACAAATCAATAAAAATAAATGTACACACAAAAATAACACAAAAATAACTTTATGAAAACAACTAAATAAATCAAATAGACTAAATAAAGTAAACAACTAATCGACCCTACATCTCATTGCCTCCTTCAGTAGTAGAACGACTATGGTTCATCTCGCACACTTCCTCGCGTGGCTGTAGAGCCCTATTTTTTTGAGAGACACTCCCGTCCACAAGTATCGCAGGTAAAGGTGGTCTTCGCTACAGTGGTAGAGGAGCTGGCCTTTTTCCGCGTTGTCCGCTTTTCTTCCAGAGCTAAGGCCCATGCTCTTTCGCTGTCCATATCTTTATTGGTCACTGTCTCTCTTCATCTGGTGCGGTCTAGAGCTATGTCTTCCCACTGGTCAGTATTGATATTCACTGATTTGAGCTTATGGCATGCAAATAAATGCAGGAAAAACCCCAAATCATGACCAATAGCCAACAGGGGTTTACAAGGGCCATCAGTATTGGAGGCGAACAGCTAACTAGCGTTAGCAGCTTCAAATACCTCGGCGCTATTGTCTCGGATGAGGGAACAAAGCCCGAACTACTGGTCCGAATAGCACAGTCCACAGCAGCCCTTTCTAAACTTAAGCTAATATGGAAAGACAAAGGCTTGGCCCTCGGCACCAAAATCAGACTGATGCGCTCCCTGGTCATGGCCACATTTCTATATATGCTTGAGAGTCTTGGACGCTGACTGCAGAGCTAGAGAGGATGATCCTAGCAATGGAATTGAGATGCTACAGAAGGATCCTAGGCATCACATTTAAAGACCGCATCACAAACCAAGAGATTAGAGACAGTGTTACTACAGCGATCGGACCCCATGATGACCTGCTAACTACTGTGAAGAAACGAAAGCTTAAAATGTATGGCCATATAAAAAGATCTTCGGGACTCGCAAAGACCTTCCTTCAGGGAACAGTACCGGGAAAAAGAAGAAGAGACAGACAGAGAAAGCGGTTGGAAGACAACATCAAAGAATGGACAGGCCTACCATTGAAGGAGGTTTTAAACAGGGCAAAGGATAGAGAGGAATGGAGAAAGTTGTCTGAGGGCTGTAAAGATGCTGGGAATACCTGTTCGTGCAAGGATCTCAGTATTGCACACTTTTTCTTTCCATGTGATTTTCAAGATCCTACAAAGACATCGCAAATGGATTGAGTTCAGTCTTCGCTCTTGCTTTGCGTAGGTGGTCCATGATTCACTGTAGTTGTAGTTAGCTTCTGGTTTTCCCAAACTCTTGACCTGAGTCTAGCAAAGGTCGATGCAACCTTCCCTATACGTTTTTTTATCTCCTCATCTAGAGAAAGGTCGTCTTTAATTGTGGATCTCAGACAGCAGAATTCATTTACGGCATCCAGCTTGTTATCGTCTATGAGGATGGAGGGTGGTGCTGTAGCAGGGGGTCCCATAACATTTTGCTTTCTTTGTGCTAATAGTTAAGCCATATTCTTTACAGGCCTGAGAGAAGCGGGTTAGTAACTGAAGTTCCTCTTGTGAGTGTGCCACAACCGCTGCGTCGTCCGCGAAGAGCATGTCTCTTATGAGGGTTGTTCTGGTTTTAGTTTTGGCCCTCAGTCTAGCAATATTTAGAAGTTTGCCATCGAATCTGGAATTGAGATATATGCCTTCGGTGGAATTATCAAATGCGTGGTGGATTAGCATTGAAAACAGTATTCCAAAAAGGGTTGGGGCCAGGACACATCCTTGTTTTACTCTACTGTTTATATTGAAACTTTCGGAGCAGGCGCCAATGAACTGTACTGTACCCATCATATTTTGGTGGAAAGAGACAATAATATTTAGCAGCTTGGGTGGACAGCCTATTAACTCTAAGATTTTTAAGAGGCCTTCTCTGCAGTCAAGGTCAAAGGCCTTGTTCAGGTCAATAAATGCGATGTACAAAGGCATTCTTTGCTCTCTGCACTTTTCCTGAAGTTGACGGATAGAGAAAATCATGTCAATTGTGGATCTCTCTGAGCGAAAGCCGCACTGTGATTCAGGATAGACTCGATCAGCAAGTTTTTGTAGTCTGGGGAGTTTCACTCGAGCAAAGACTTTGCCTACAATGCTTAGGAGAGAGATTCCCCTGTAGTTGTTGCAGTCGCTTCTGTCGCCTTTGTTCTTGTATAGGGTGATGATCCCGCAGATCCTGTGGCACAGCACCTTCTTGCCAACATTTACAAAGCAGTTCATGTAGAGGTTGGATTAGTGTAGCTTTACACTGTTTTATAAGATCTGGGGGGATGCCATCGCATCCGGGTGCTTTCCGGTGTGACGAAAATAAATTTCGCCCACTTATGGTATCACTCGGCAAAAGGGATTTAATTAATTTATTTTAGTGTTCCATCTTATTCACGTAAATTGGGCGCACCTACAACAAAAGGCCCTATTACCACCACCCCCTTTTTCTCTAGGCATCCGTGTCACGATGTAATTTCTTAATCTGACACACGTCTAGCACATTCTTTATCGGCAAGAATAAACACGCTTCTAAATATCTTGACCTAACATCCTGCCGCACCCCCCCCCCCCTTTCGGGGGACGGGTCAATTCAAATGGACCCTCTTCGAATCGACACCTAGATGATATCTTGGTCATCGGACCATCTTGGAAAATCGCGAGTTGACCATATTTGCCTGTGGACGGGCAGTCTAGACACGAGGCGGCCCGTATTTGCTTATCTTATCGATACACGAGGTCAAGCGGAAATTCTTTGTCTAGGCAAATCAGGCAGTCTGCCACATTTGAAAGTATGTCTGTCCCCTTTAGCCCCACCTCCTCACCCACGTGTGCAGGAGAAATATAATTTCCTATTTTCTTGTCATTCTCATTCTGAGGAGCAGAGAGAAAGGATATACTTCTATGTTCTGAGCTTCACGAGCTTTCGCTTACTATATTCATTTCATATCTTCTCCTTAACTATTGGATTGGTGGTGAGCTTTTATAAAAGTGTTTTAGTAACCTCTTACTTACTATGTGTATTTATATATTTGTGCATTTATTTAGTGCATTATATTTGTGTACATATTTGTGTAATTCTTATCTTGGAGTATGTAAGTAGTCACTCTATGTATTATATTTTATTATCATGACTTGTACGACTAGATAGTCAAAGTCATGCACTTTATCTGGACTAGAATTCTCAATAATTCTTGCCACATGTATTTAGCTCTTTAGCTACTATTAATTTACCGCTCGCCACGAGCTCACTATTATTATTGATAAATTCCTTGACCGGGAACTATCATGATATATATGTAACATGTATTATTACCAAGGGTATATTTATACTCGTTCCGTGACAAGGAATGATGTAACTGTTTATATATTCTATTTTATCGGCTTGTCGGCCAGATTACTTTACTTAGGTAAAACCATGTGTACATTATCTTATACCTTATTCTATCATTATCTTATCTCGGTTGAACGCCTTGATTTTAATTGGCGCACTGACCCTGCGCTCAGGATAGATTTGAATTATTTCCCCTTGTATTGAATTTTAACTTCTAGAGATTATGTCTCTGGAACGGGCACTGTCTCCATTCAACCATGCTCTATTGTTCAGGCCACACGGCCAGATGTAAACAATGGACACCTGGTCACTGACCATCAGCCATCTCTCCCCCCCTTCCCCTTTCATCTCGCTATCCAAGCGGCTCGTAATGATCTCACCGTGACAGGGTGGGTCTTACAATTTACTACTACTTGTAGTCTCCCCTGACGGAATACAATACTAGGTATTAACTCCCTTGGATATTTGTGAAACTAAGTTATAGTTTCTTCACATCAAATATTACTTTACTATTGGTTGTTTCCCTTTGTGAGACTTCACTATTTTATTAATTATATTATTGTCTCCCCTGATGAGATGTAATGTTTAATTGATTAACTCCCCTTACCATTGTGAAACTAGATTATAGTTTCTATTTAAACAATCTGAAGATGTCCTTCATGTAAAGGCGTCTACCTCCCAGTGTCATCATTATGGCTAAGTCGATCTAAGAATCTCGTTGCAGCTTTTATTACAGGCTACTCCTACTTGGAAGCCCTAACCTCGTAACGCTGATACCAGTCTGCTGACACCAGATCAGGAGATACCAGCCTTACTCACTACTCAGAAGAGTCCGACCAACAACCGCATGCCAGAAGACCCGCCCCTGCAGCTACGTATAGTTGGACTGTCCCGTGCGCTAGGACCGATCAAGCCAGCCCACCCACAGACAACTCAGCATCAGTCACGCCGGTCTCGCCAGAGCAGCATAGGACTCAAAGCTAAGCAACAAAGCCCAATGACATTCAGACCACTTGTTTCTCATTTCTTATGATGATAATCCCATTTATGTAAATAATTAGGCCCCGCCCTAACAATGTACAGCTTTTTACCTTTTACTTATTTTCATTCTTATTATTAAACTGTACATATGTTTTACATAAAAAGTATTTGTTGCCTGCATGTATAACGCTGTGCCTGTTAGTTTATGTGCAAGTCAAGGTCCTCAAATTATCTAAACCCCCTAGACACCTAAACGGCCACCATCTTTGACCTACTTGTCACATCCGGGCAGCCATGTTGTCTATGGCTTTGTTGAGCTCTAACAGGGTGGGTATTTCATCTAGCTCGTTCATTATGGGTAGATGTATGATAGCCTTAAGAGCTGAGGCAAAGACTGAGCTTGTTGTGGCGTAGAGTTCGGAGTAATGTTCGACCAATCTGTGCATTTGTTGACACTTGTCTGTGATAATTTCCCCAGTGGTTGATTTAAGAAGTGCTGACTTGTTCTGGGAGGGTCCGAGAGCCTTTTTATTTCCTTCATACATCATACATTATGTTGCCCACTTGGGCTGCGAGCTGGATATTCCTACTGAGCTCTACCCAGTATTCATTGGCACAGATCCTTGCTGTCCTCTGTACAGTGGCTCTAGCTTCTTTCAGGTTTAACAAGTTGCTTTTGGGTAGGTTTTGCCTTATATGTAGCGAGTGCATCTCTCTTTGCTCTGATGACAGGTGCTAAGATAGCTGATTTAGAGTCAAACCAGTCATTTTGTTTTGTAGTTTTTCTTCCAAATATGTCCAAGGAAGACTTTTGTATGGTGGACTTGAGGTGCTCCCATTTTTCTGTTGCTGTGTTTCGCATTCAAAAGATTCCGCAAACTGTATCTCGAGATCAGGGTGACACATCTTGCTTACATCTGGTTGGGGTCTTCCAGTCTGCTTGGTATGGTGAAGATTTATCTTGCAACATACCAAAGAGTGATCTGTGTCGTAGTCTGCACTGTGATAGGACCTGGTAAGTTTGACAAATTTTAAACACTTTTGTCTTACCATGATTAGGTCTAGTTGGTGCCAGTGTTTGGAGCGAGGATGCCGCCAAGATTCTCTGTGCTGTGGTTTACTTTTAAAATATGTATTAGTGACACAGATGGAGTGCAGTGAGCAAACCTCGAGGAGTCTTTGTCCATTTTCATTTATTTTGCCGACACCAAAACGCCCAATACAGCTCTCCCATGCAGAGTGGTCAGAGCCAACACGTGCGTTGAGGTCGCCGTGGATGATCATCTGTTCTGTGTTTGGGATCTCGCTGAGAGCAGATGAAAGGTTGTCATAGAACATGTCTTTTGCCTCTGGTGTGGAACACAAACTAGGTGCGTAGGCACTTATCAAAGTCACGTGTCCAGTAAATGTGTTAAGGCGTAATGATAAGAGTCTTTTTGAACCGTTGCACTTAAGCTCTACTGTGTTCAGCAGTGTGTTCTTTACTGCGAAGCCAACACCATGTTCCCTAACTTCACTTTCGGCTTTGCCTTGCCAGAAGATGGTATAGTCTCTTTCTCTGATTGACCCAGAGTCAGCCAAGCGAGTTTCCTGGAGGGCAGCAATGTCTATATTGAGTCTAGACAGTTCATTGTTTATTATAGGGTCACCAGCTCCTGATTTTTCCTTAGGGTTGTCTCCCGAAGCCTTTCCCGCGTTTGTGTATAGCCGCAAGGCAGCGGAGGTTTGGATTCAGAGTTTATCTTCTCCTAGTGGTAGCCAACCAAGGCTAACGAGCCCCTTCTGCCCGAAGCTTACTGGTTTAGGCGCCAGTTATTCGCCTTTGCCCCTTCTCCTGTCTGTGGTAACGGTTCCGCAAGGCTCAATATCTGAACCACACGTGAAGGCCAGGAGTTGGACTGGTTGTCAGAGGCTATTTGAGACGCATGCCGTTGGAAGCATTTTATAGGTAATGATGGGCTTATCTCATTACCACTTCCAGCGTTAACAATCTTGCGGAACCTACTATATCTATATAACTACAAACAATATCCGACAAACCCAAGTATAACAATAATTACAGCAACCGCAATAAATCACCAAAATACCCTACTAGATTTTACTAGACCTAAACTATTATAACAATAACTTCCTCTAACTTAAACCTAACAACTACTAGATCTAGATTAATAAAACAACATGGCAGATTTAAGGCTAAGGCAGTTATTAGACGGCAGCAGTTATGCAGATATTTAGCAGGAATTATACCCTGCAATCATACAAAATAGCGTCACGAGACATGACGTTAAACTGCGCTCCTCTTTCCTTAGCACTTTTGGAGCTCAAAAGTACCATACTTCTTTTCTATCACTTACTCTCAGTCTGCCTTCATTAACCATCAATCTGTCTCCTTATCTTCTAAAACCTCACAATGTCCTTGACCAGTCCGTTTGCCGTGGACTGCGACGGGTAAGGGGGGATAAAGAGATCCTGGTGTTTGAGTGGGTGACTATCTGAGGATGGACCACCGCAACACAATACTTTGGCTCAGAGATCCCTTAGACCTGAGGCCCAGACGGCCCGCTTTGGGTCAACCGGCTGGTCATGCCGAGCTCGACCTATTCTGGAGGGCGGTGGCTAGATGGTCAATCAGCCAGCTACTGTATCGGACACATGTCCGATGTAGAATCTGACTGAGTATAGCACCTGTGTAGCCCTGGCGGGCTCATTCTGGACATCCGAGTGGCCCGTCCCCTTGTTGGACTCGATGGCGGGTGGGGAGCACAGGTGCCGAATTAATTATATTTTCGTATAGATACCAAAAAAAAAAATCACTTGCCACAGACCCATGTCTTGGCAAGAAACGTTGCATCGAGACGAGAAAGGAGGAGGCCACAAAAAGCTGTCCTACCTGGCCATCATTTCTGGTGGTCAAGTGCACAGAGGAGGGGAAAAGCCTGACGAAATTGAACCCTTTTTTCATTTACAAGGGACTCAAGTCGGTAGTGAGAGAGCCCAAGAGTGTATCTTAGCTACACAAATCACTGGAACTACTCGTAGAAGTGGATATCAAGATACACTCTGATGGGCTTTTAAAATGCAGAAGACTCTGTGATCTCCAAGTGGAAGTCATGCCACACAAGAGTCTGAACACCAGCAGAGGTGTAATCAGCTCTAGGGACCTACTGGAATGTTCCGAGAAGAAAATAGTGGAAGGTATTGAAGGAGTCACCCATGCCCGGCGCATTACAAGGCGCAGGGATGGTGAGGAGGTCAAGACCGCCACTATTAACTAGGACACCGCCAGAGTACGTGAAGGCAGGATACCTACGAGTTCCAGTGAGGCCCTACATTCCTAACCCTATGAGATGCTTCAAGTGCCAGGGTTATAGACACGGCGCGGCATTCTGCAAGAGGAACACTGTGTGTGCTAGATGTGCCAGGGAGGGTCATGAGGACAAGGGCTGCACAGCGCAGTTCAAATGCCCGAACTGTCACGCTGGCCACTCAGCCTACTCCAAGGACTGCCCTGTGTGGAAACAGGAGGTTGCCGTGCAGGAGTACAAGACAAGAAATGGATGCACCTTCAGCCAGGCGAAATCAGCCGTATCGGCCCTACCCAAGGGCCAATTCGGCTTGACAAAGACGTATGCCCAGGCTGCGGCAAAGATAGGAAGATCCATAGCCACACAGACGGACACATTGACCCCACCCCCTCCTCCTCCTCCTCCAACTCAGAAGAAAACTCCGCCCAAGAACTTTCCTCAAAAGAAACCAGAAAGTCTTGTGGTCATGCTACAAAACAGGTTTTCTGTGCTCACTGATGAGAGCATGGAGACCGAACAGCATGTCCAAACCAACACTCCGGGAGAACCCGGAGTCACCATGTCTGATACAGGTTCTCCTCAGAGAAACAAGTCAGACTCCACAACCTCTACTGAATCAGAGGTTGACAAACTCCATAAGGGGAGAACTCAAAACGGAGAGGATGCCCGAGGTGAGGGAGGAGGATGTAGCCTCCGCTCTAACCAGAGGGATCTCTCCTCTCCAGAGAGAAGGACTCTCCCCCCAGGAGAGGGGTGTCCTCCTCTCCAACCAAGCAGAAGTCCAAAAAAAGTCACAGGAATAAAGGGAACCCCCTCCGGTGGCCTCCCGAAGCCTAATAGCTCCAAGTAGGTCATTTAGAATAAGCCATGGATTCCAGAATTGTACAGTGGAACTGTAGAGGCCTCAAGGCCAATTACGAAGAAATGCAGCTACTGATGGACTCTGAGACTCCTGTAGCTATCTGCTTACAGGAAACATTTCTGAAAGACAGCATCAGTTTCCGAAGCTACATTGCTTACAGCAGTAATGTTGAGGATGCAGAGAGAGCATCAGGTGGAGTCTTTATCCTTGTGAAGGACAACATCCCACATGAGAGGGTAGAACTACAGACCACACTACAGGCCGTAGCAGCTAGGATAACCTTACACAAGGTTATCACTTGCTGCAGCCTGTATCTACCACCAGGCGCTCCATTGGACCCAGCAAGCATGGAGGACCTGTTGAGGCAGCTCCCTCGGCCATACATAAAACTTGGGGATTTCAATGCCCATAACACAATGTGGGGATCCAACAATACTGACACAAGAGGTCGTATGCTGGAGGATATCTTCCTCCAACATGAGTTATGCATACTCAATGATACATCACCGACCTACTTGCACCCAGGAACTGGATCCCTCACTTGCATTGACCTCACAGTATGTGTCCCCGGACTTTTGGACGATTTCAAATGGTCAGTTAGTAATGACCTACAGGTAAGTGATCATTTCCCAATCATCATTACTAACAATCTCCCCTCATTGGGACGACCTCAGCGGTGGAAACTCAACAAGGCCGATAAGTTTTAAGTTTTAGGCACATCGGCACAGTGTAGGCCATGTCTCTTAAGGACTACTCTCCCTCTATAAAAAGGTCAAAGTCCATACAATTAATTCATTAAAATCAGGGTCTATTTACAGTTAAAATAGTACAGGTAAAAATTTAAATATTTGATAAAAATCTAGTGTAAATAGTATGTGTCTACAGACTCACAAATCAGATCCTCGCAGACAACCCCACCTCCCGGATAAAGCCCAGTATCTTCTCAGGGTCGATAGTATTGAACAGTATTTGTAAGTCAGTGACTATAAAAAACTTATCCCTGACATCCTGGTATCTGGGGTAGTTAATGAGGATATGTTCCACTGAGAGGCGAGAATCACAATACTCACAAAGTGGGGGCTCCTCTCTCTTCAGCACGAAAGAGTGTGTGATGTAGGTGTGGCCAATCCTAAGTCTAGACATGGTCGTGCTACCACTCCTTGTCAGACCCTTAGATATGGGCCGCCACCGGACATCCGCCACGATCTGCCTGAGTTTGTTGTGAGTCTCAGCCTCCCATCGGTCCTGCCACTCTTGATAGGTGGCAGTGGCAATACTTTGTCTCAGGTCCGAGTAGGGAATTTGGGTTCCTGACACTGTTTGATTTAGGGCTCTCTTTGCTTCTCTGTCTGCGGCTTCGTTTCAATCTATGCCTACATGTGAGGGGACCCAGATGAAGGTGACATCCGTATGGCTGGCTGTTATTGGGTCCAACAGCTTTAGGCACTTATGAACCAATGGAATGTCAGTCTTCATCCGCCCCAAAGCTTGCAATGCAGATTTGGAGTCGGAGTAGATTATAAATTTTCTCCTTTCTGATGCTTTAACGGCCATAAGTGCAAGCGACAGTGCATG
>JADKLZ010000167.1:20076211-20086827 GCA_021533235.1 Biomphalaria straminea
AGTATATTGGATTCCTTTCCCTGAATCATAGTAGGCTTCTTTTGTGACCGAATCCAATACTAGAAGGAACAAAAGTGTTGAAAGAAGACATCCCTGTTTGACTCCTGTGACTTGAAGTTCCTCTGACAGTTTGCCACAGTGGGCTACTTGACTGTTGAGATAGATTCACTGTCGATACTATTACAGGCTTTTTCAAAGTCGACAAATGTTGCATAAAGCCATTCAACAATTTGTTCTACAATTATTCTGAGTGTTGCTATTTGGTCAGCACAAGATCTCCCTTTTCTGAATCTGGCCTGTCTTTCCTTTAGTGTTCATCACATGCTTCCGTTATGCTGTTAAACAAAATTCTGCTGAAAATCTTGCTTGGTACTGACAATAAAGTGATGACACGCCATTTCTCACATTGTGGTAGATCTCCATTCTTTGGTAGTTTTATTAGCAATCCCTTTATCCACTCACCAGGAGGTGTTTCTCTGTTAACCAAATTTTGTGAATACTGAACACAAAAATCATCATTTTGTTTTTTCTTTAAGAATGTTTGGGCGTTGCCGAATATTTCAACTAATAAGATACACAGAGAAAAAAGATAAATTGTGTGCTTTACAGTAGGGCTATACATGAAGTAATGCTAATACAAAAAAAAATCGACAAGATCCACATTATTCAAATACATACTGATCTTAATTTTTAAAGACTCCTATAGGTCTATTCATGGCAATTTTAGTTTCTGTTATTTAGCTATAAGTGTCCAATACAAATCTTAACTCCTTTAATTACTATGTGTAGGTGTAATTGACTTTTAGATTTATTAGTGATTATATTTCCAACTATTTTAGTACAATTTGAATTAGCTTGCTTCTACGTTGAGCTTGAATTAATTCGCCAATAATACTTAAAAAATGTTGCAGACATTTTATATACAACTTTGCAAGAAAAAACTCCCCATACCCTCTTTTGTAAAACTTTTTTTTTTACAAACATTCAGACTGAAAAAAAAGTCATAACAAGTAAAAATCTATTAATAGTGTTGTAATTCTAACGTGGAAAAGTTTTTCATCAACATTCTCAGTCTGAAATGTTTCTTTGAAGATTTGTTAGTTTGTAAAAAGATCTGGTAGTACTGGTAGTGTCGGTCTGTTGCTCTCATCTTTCTGTAAAAAAAAAATGATTATAAACAAGGTTTTGGTTATAAATTTAATTTAAAAAAATAAATTCGTGATGTGCAGCGTGTCAGCCCGAGTGGTAAAGCGCATGATGGATGTAAAAAAAAAGGAAATTTCTGAGTTCAATAACCTTAAGAGCAAACACAGTCGGGAATAACAAAAACCGCACTAGAAAATGGTTATATTCTAGCGTATTGCGGTATGGACAGTATAGATGAGACTGCTTCTTGTTCAACAGTTACCTTTCACTAGGCTTACACGTATCCCGTATGTGGGATTAACGTAGGTCAGAGGCAGTCTTTTTTTTTGCGTAGAGTTTGAAAGGTGCCAAGCTTTGGCGCCAACTTGCTATTACTGACATAGAAGAAAGCACATGGTACTAGGCGGCTTTGGAGCGAGACAGCATGAGATCACTTACAAAAGCTGCGAGATACACTGACTTGACTTGACTTAATCCTGTGTACTCCCAGGGGAGCATAGGGCCGCAACCACACCTCTCCACCGAACTCGGTTCTGAGCAGCTTTCTTCATCTGCTCCCATGTCATTCCAGTACCCTCAGCTTCACTGATGACTGACCTCTTCCAGGTTTGCTTGGGTCTGCCCACTTTCCTCTTTCCTTGTGGATTCCAGTCAAGAGCCTGCCTTGCAACATTGGTAGCTGGTTTTCGCAGGGTGTGTCCTATCCAGCTCCATTTTCGTTTGGTAATGTCTTGTGCTATGGGCTTTTGTCTTGTTTTTTTCCACAAATCGGTAGTGGTTATCTTTTCTGGCCACCTAATTCCTAATATCCGGCGTAGGCATCTGTTAACAAAAGTTTGGAGCTTTAAACAGAAAATCCACTGCCGAGAACAGACGTAGACAGCAAAAAGAGAATCCATATCAACCAACGGAGGACAATAGTTATGTCTGCATGATGCTATGAAACGCTATAAAACTATTTTAGCTCGAGCCTTTAAAAATAAAATGTCCCCAGGGTATCAGCAGCACATTGTGTTGATTCATGACATTTAGTTGTTAAAAATCTGAACAGTATATTGCATGAGCCTCAGCAATTTGTTATTAAGCAATTAAAGAAATCTAAAGCAACGTTTTGAATACGCGATTATTTGCTTAGTTTATGAAGAGGATAACAAGAACTTTTATTAAATTGCTCCTTCACACTGATGTACAATGATTGTCAAAAGTCATTTACAAGATTTATTTCTCTTTTGACACTTTCGAAGTTCTTGGAATTCTCGGATATAATTATAAAACTAAATTTTCTCTTTTCACCATTCGGAAATAGGACATTGCTATTGAATAAACTTGTTTTATCAATTATAATGAGATAACTTGCAATTACAAATAGATAAGCTAAATTTTTAGAAAAGACAATAATGTCAGAATTTCTTAAGAAAATTGAATAAATGAGTCAGAGCTGGGCGAATTTTCACAATTTCCGAATTTAAAACAGTCAAACTGTCAGAAGGATGATGTTTTGACTTATTTTTAACATTTAAATGTTCTCTATTCTGATTTTCAAACGACGTTTGATGATATTCTGAAAAAGGTAATATCTCAATAAAAAGCCAATGATAATGATATAGAAGAGAAGGATTTAACTTTACACTAACAACTGCTTTGAATAAGTAATGAACAGCTTAAAGTAGGTCTACAATTTGAATAAAAGATATCAGATAGTCTGGCTTAAAAAAAGATTATCGCCATAAAGCTTCTAATTGCGCTTTCCCCATCTTCATATCTTGTATAAAGAGGTTTCAGCTAGATTGCAAATCAACTAATACTAAGATTACAAAGACAGTTTGTGTGGAAACACAAACTTAAAATCGGCCCCCGAAGTGGTCTACCCAGCCAGGTTTCAATATTTTCAGAAAGAACATCCGAATGAAATTATATCAAAGATAAATGACAGATAAGAATGTTGAAAGAAGGTTGACAGATCTTATGTAGTGCCCCAGCGGTCAAAATATACATCTTCCGTGCTTTGATCTCTCAACGTTTGCCTTGTAAAGCCGATGTTCTACGCAACTGCCACACCTCGTTTTTGAGTTGGTTTCTTAGATAGTAAATTCTCATAACTTAAAACAAAATAAAACGTGAAATATAATGGAATTTATAACATTATTAATTGTCTTAAATTAGGTCTCATTTATAATGCATACTAATTAGGTTTTTTCTCTTTAAATACTGCTTGCATAAGTGATAAAAAAAAAATAGATTTTGAGCTTTTAGAAAAGAAAAAAGTAGCCGTTGCATCAGAACTTTGAATGATCTAAATTCTAAAATATTGTAATGTCCGATTTTCATTTTCTCTTCTACTTTCTGAGATCTAAACGGGACGGACGGACAGGCCACACAAAACTAATAGCGTCTTTTCCCCTTTCGGGGGCCGCTAAAAATTTACACCATTAACAGAGTTCGAACGTAAATTAAAGCTCTACATTGAATTTTATTATTGAAGCATCAGTAACATGATATTTACTTAAATATTTTTTTCGGGTGATTTCATGCAATAGATTTTAACATAAATTTAGCTTAGTTTTAATTTGAATTTCATTAATAAATGTAGCAATCTACATCTAACTATGTTACTTCTAAATTACTTTTTCTCTTTTCAACTCACTACACTTATTAGAACTCGGTTTTTTTAAAAAAGTGATAAATGAAGTTAATGAATTTGCAAAAACAAAAATATTAGTTAACCCTTAAAATGCGTGTGGTAGTTTAGCCTCTTAACAATAGAATTGTAATTTCATTTGGTATGCACTCATTGTGAAACAGCTCAGCACTTTAAGGGTTAAGCAGGGGATCTACCGAAAACTGAACAACGTTGCCACGGGTCTATGAGACAAAAAGTGTCGGAACCACTGATATAAACATTGCCATACCTACCAGATTATATTTACATTCTAACAACATAACTTTTGGAAAAGTAAAAAAAAAAATCTTACATGATTTTTTAGAGTAAGACAACAACCATAACAGGCTGCAGGAGCTAACTCTTGCTGCATGGTACTGAAAATTAAAAAAAAAGTGTACAGTTTATACATATATATATATATATATATATATATGTATATATATATATATATATAGTTTTTTTTTTGGATGTTATGAGTAAAGCAAATGCGTGAATGTCAAAATAGTATGAATGGAGCTATTAAAATAGCTAATCGACATAAATCCATTTTTTTTAAATATTTGCTTGTAGGACTACATATATTTAGATCTAGAGTCCAGATACTATTATAGATGTAGATCTATTATTATAAGAGTGAATTCAATAAGCTTACTTATAATTTAATTTTATGTTAGTATACTTAATATCCCCCATACAGAGCCTCATCTAGCCAGTCTAATCATAGTGTGTTAAAACAGCGCGACACATGAATGGAACTATTAAAATGTATATATATATATATATATATATATATATATATAAGACGAACTGCATTATTAGCCAGGGAGCTCAACCGATACAAATGGCGAGGCTGAAAGAGCTATTCAGACAGTGAAGAAACTGTGGAAGAAAAGCGAAGACAAATTTCTGTCGCTATTAGACTACAGAACTACTCCACTGACTAATATAAATTTGTCGCCAGCACAATTACTCTTGGAATCCGACCCAGAAATCTGTTACCTTCGAGCGAGGAAATACTCACACCTAAGACACCAGATCTTAAGGTGGTGAAGAAACACTTTGACTCAGAGAAACAGTCTCAGAAACATTATTATGACAAGAGGAAAGGTGTTAAGAGTCATAATCCACTACAAGACGGAACGGCAGTCAGAATGCAACTTAATTCAAAGTGGAAACCAGGAACAATAGTTTCGAAGCATTCTAAGCCTAGATCATACAATGTCAAAAGTGGAAATCAGTTCTACAGAAGAAACAGAAAACATATCCGAAAGTCTTCTGAGAAAGCAAATAGATTTGACAATAGTTATGACTTTCCAGATGACATGTCAGAACAACTGGAGCCACAACATCTAGAGAGTCCAAGATTACAAACTACGCTAGATATGGAGCCGCCACTACACACTGCTTCTTCTAACAACTCTAGACCTCATGAACCTTATGTGACACGCTCAGGCAGAGTAGTTAACAAACCTAAGAGACTTGATCTGTGAACTTGATTTGTGAATTGACTTTTTAGTTGACTAGTTTAGTTTGTTAGTTATTCTGATAAATAGATTTTCTAAATTAAAGAAGAGAGATGTAACATAATAGTATTGGATGTACATTTGCACACTAGCGCGTCAGTGCAACACCGCTAGTGTTTTACGTAATAAACGAGTTCCTAATAGGTCTTCCCTCTTAAACACTAGTTTGTTATTTGTGTACTACAAGGTTGTCATTGCCGGAAGTGGTAATGGATGTAAGCACTCCACTACCTATAAAATGCTTCCTAATGGCATGCGTCTCAAATAGCCTCTGACAACCAGTCCAACTCCCGGCCTTCACGTGTGGCTCAGATATTGAGTCCGGCGGAACTGTTCTTACTAACAGGAGAAGGGGCACAGGCGAGTAACTGGCGCCTTAACCAGTAAGCTTCGGGCAGGAGGGGCTCGTTAGCCATGGCTGGCTACCCACCTAGGAGAAGGAAAACTTTGAATTCAAACCTCTGCTGCCTTGCAGCTATACCCAATCAAGGGAAAGGCTTCGGGAGTCAACCCTAAGGAAAAATCAGGAGCTGGCGACCCTAAGGCAGTTTGCAGCACCCAGTGCTACACTCTGGCAGAACCTGCGACGCTGCTGACCCCAAACTGTATCGGCACTGCCGTTCCTTTGGATACATCAGCTGCGTGGAGAGGGGGGAACTGATGTGTGGGCGACATTGTTCCAACCACAGCTTATGCCCAGGCATTCATCTCATTTCCATGAGATGATCCATAGTCGCTTCGCGACTGACGGTGGCCATAGTAACAAATATTCTACAATAGACATAGCAGCACTAAGTGAGACTCGTCTTGCAGATGAAGGTGAGCTCTGCTAAATAGGATCTGTTATACCTTATTCTGGAGCGGTAGAAGCACTGAAGTACGACGTGAATCTGGATTCGGTTTTGCCATAAAAACATCATTAGTATCTAAACCAGTGACGTAGCTAGAGTATATGATGCCTGGTGCGGTACCTCATCTTGATGCCCCCCCCAAAAAAAAACAACAACTAAATAATAACATTGCAAAACCTTACTTTTTTGTTCAAAATAATATGTATTCATTAATCATTATTGTTAATTCAAAAAAATCACTTTTACATAAACATAATACAAGTGAATTTTACGCGCTGTCTTGCTGGCAAAAGTATCAATAGTTTTATCGAAATATTTTTTTTCCACCAGCTCTTGTTCAATGGACGAAATGGCCAAATTAGTGAGTCTCAAATTTGACATCGTTGATTGCAAGTAATTCTTGATCAGTTTAAGTTTCGAAAAACTTTTTTTTGCATGTAGCGACGCTTACCGCAATAGTAAAAAAATATGCGAATCATGATGACGATATTCTGGACTGAATCATCTAGCTGATAATTTTTTTTATAAAATTCAAGGACTCAACAGGTCCTTATTTTGGAAGTTCGGAGGCTTCTGGTGAAACTGTGACAAAACCGTTGAAGCCTCTTTCGCTCCAGCAGAAATTCGTTTTTATCAATGTCACTAGGAGCACCATCGAGATTGATTTCGACCTGAGGATTTAATAGCTGGGAAGGCGACAAAAATTCATATCTATCTGCTACATAATGAAGTTTCTCGAATCGGGTGATTATTTCTTGAACAATCCTGTCCAAGGTAGAATAAGTTTCCCTTCGTAGCTCTTATTTGTGTGAAAGTACAGACTACAGAGTCGTCACTTTTCTCACCAGGCATCTTTTTCTTAAAGCCAATACGCTTTGAAGGTTCTGTACTGATTCTCAGATCTGAGCACACGCTTTCGGCAAAGGTAATGCTGGCTTCAGCGATGTCCTCTCGATTACTACTTAAAAATGTCTCTAATGTTTTTAGTTTGAGTGAGCAGTCTCGAATAGACAATCCTTGTTTTAGAAGGTAGACTTGCGCATCATTAATTTCAGTTAATACAGGAGCCCAAAAACCAAGATAGGTGAGAAAATTAAAAGACTGAATAGCAACTAATAATCCACCTGCTTCATATGTAGTCCATGAATTTTCATCTCTGTTAGTTAATGTCTCCAGAGTTTCTATAATTTTATAAAATTTATCCTAACCATCTTGACGGATTCTCCTTTGGCGCTCCAGCGGGTCTCAACTAAACGTTTAAAGCTAGTTTTGGTTATTTTGTTGAGGCTATTCCAACGGCGTGTTGAAGTTGAGAAAAAGGTGTGTAAACGGTCCAGCGTTACCGAATGGACTTCAGCTTCAGCAGCTCGAATTCATGCTAAATTAAGAGAATGATTTGAGTAGGCAATGAACTGTGCTTTGGGACTGACTTCTAGAAAACGTTTTTGGACAACGTAGTTTTGACCTTTCATGACCGCAGCATTATCATAGCCTTGACCCCTGCAGTCGATTATGTCTAAGCCATCCGAACGCAGTTTCTCTAGAATCATCTCCAGCAGCATGATTGTCCTTTGTGTCGATGAAGTCAATAAAAGACTCACTTACCTGCACCCCGTCATTATCCATGACAACTTACCGTAAAATTTGGGAAGTTTGATCCAGCTTTGAGATGTCAGGTGTATTGTCAAAAATAATAGATAAATATTTGGTTTGTTTTACTTGCTGTATGATTTATTTTTTAACGTGATCACCCAATATTGTAATAAATTCATTTAGTATTTGTGGAGACATGTATGTATTCGGTCTAAAAAAAAACCTTAGTTTGAAGCACATGCTCCCTCAAGAGTGAATCGTACTTTGATAGTAATTTTACTAACTCCAAGAAATAGCCTTGTTTGCCCTTCCAACGCTTCTTCAGCTCTCTCGCGATGCCCACGAAGTGCCAGATTTTGCTTTGAGAGAAAACGAATGATGTCCAAGATTCTCTTCAGGTAGTCTCTCCAAGTTTTTGTCTATTGTATAATCAAATCTTGGAACTTGTCAATACTGTTCCCTATTCTCAGGCGAACTGATTCTTGATGTCTACACACCTCTCTGATTTGACTGTCCATACGCTGAACTGTTTCAGATACTTGAGTGACAAGGTGTATGCGAATATCATCTGTGATGACATCAGGCCAATCTCCGATGTCGTTCAGTCTAGAGTTAATTATCCTGCTTTCTGGAGTGTGTACACTGTCTGATGGTTCAGCTTTTTCAGTATAAATTTTGGAGGAGTTTACTAAAGACATGCTTGTGTGCTGTCCTTTAGTCTCTAGAACCTGCGGTATTGAAGTATTTTCTTCTTTTTCATCATTCAGGATGTCGGCCTCACCATTTTTTCTGGATTAGAAAAGGAAAATGGTGGTGGTCTAAGTGTACACGAGTCTGACCCACAGTGTACACTGTTCTCATTCAGGCCGGTGAGAGGGAGCTCTTGTTCACTTTTGCTGGCCTAGAGTTCCAAGAGCCGAAGGCTCAACTCTCCCTGACTGTTTCAAGAAGAAGAACATTGTATTGAAGAAATAGTCCAGGACATGAAACAAAACAGCAACATGACTAGTTTATAAATCGTTACTTCACGTTTTAAATACAGTAGTTTATGTTTGTTCGTGTCCATACAATTAGTCTTTACTGAAAAGCTCAGGGAAATAGGAAATCAACACACACTGGGGGAATTTTGGTGTCTCTCTCCACTTGGTGCCCCGTGCGGCCCGCACCACATACAGTGCTTTTTTTTTTGTAAAAAATAAATAGGTGCCGATACTCAGTAGTTGATAGCCTAACTTTTAACTACAGGTACTAAAAATTAATAATATACGTTAAAATATTATTTTTGATTTTAGGCACATCGGAACAGCATAGGCCATGTCGTGCCCGTAGTCCCAAGGACTACTCTCCCTCTATAAAAACAAGGGCCAATTAAATCATTAAAATAAAGGTCTATTTACAGTTAAAATAGTACAGGTAAAATTAAAAAATTGGTAAAACTCTAGTGTAAATAGTACTTGTCTACAATCTCACAAATCAGATCCTCGCAGACAACCCCACCTCCCGGATAAAGCCCAGTACCTTCCCAGGGTCGACAGTATCGAACAGTATTTGTAAGTCAGTGGCTATAAAAAAACTTCTCTCTGACATCCTAGTATCTGGGGCAGTCAATGAGGATATGTTCCACTGTGAAGCGAGAATCACAATACTCACAAAGTGGAGGCCCCTCTCTCTTCAGCACAAAAGAGTGTGTGATGTAGGTGTGGCCAATCCTAAATCTAGACATGGTCGTGCTACCACGCCTTGTCAGACCCTTAGGTGTGGGCCGACACCTGACATCAGCCACAATCTGCCTGAGTTTGTTGTGAGTCTCAGCCTCCCATCGGTCCTGCCACTCTCGATAGGCGGCAAAGGCAATACTTTGTCTCAGGTCCGAGTAGGGAATTAGAGTTCCTGACACTGTTTGATTTAGGGCTCTCTTTGCTTCTCTGTCTGCGGCTTCGTTTCCCTCAATGCCTACATGGGAGGGGACCCAGATGAAGGTGACATCCCTATGGCTGGCTGTTATTTGGTCCAACAGCTTTAGGCATTTATGTACCAATGGAATGTCAGTCTTCATCCGCCCCAAAGCTTGCTTTAACGGCCATAAGTGCAAGCGACAGTGCATGCAATTCGGCCGTAAAGATGGAGCATCCATCAGGGAGTCTACGTGAGAATTGGTGACGTGCGGAACGCCCCGAGACAGAGACGCAGGGCAGCATTTTATATTGGTTCGAGTATTTTCAGATAAGACTTCCTTGCTGCTCCATAAATTATGGATCCATAATCCAGCTTGGATCGGATTAAACTCCGATATAGCAGCAGCAAGGTGTCCCTGTGAGCCCCCCCAGTCCGTATGGCTGAGTACTCTAAGTATTGCTATAACCCTATTGCCCTATTGTCGACGCAAAAGGGTTAACGGTGATCAGCTGATATATTTTTTTGACACAGGCCAGCTAAACAGTTTAGCGTGCTACATCGAAAGGGAAGGCATGAGCTTTGCACGTGACCACTGTTATGGTCATCTGATCATAAGCCTGCGTGTACGAGAGACAGTGGACAGTGTGTAAGAGAAAAGCAGTTCAAGACAGGACACGGGAGAGACCAGGTCTGTGAGACTGGCTATGAAGTCGGGCCTGGTTGAGTCCTCGAGTGAAACGTAAAAGTCGGGAAGAGACAGTTGAGTTTATAGAGTTTAGTACGGTGATGTACAGTTTAGCATTTGTAGTTGTTTATTGTGTTGCCAATTGTGCCATATTGGCTATTTAATTTGACCAGTATTAAAGTACCAGATTATTTTTAGAGCTCTTGTTGTCAGGTTCTTTGATGTGTTGTGTTGTGCGTTTAGAGCAGTTGTTACAGAAA
>JADKLZ010000167.1:20086837-20097609 GCA_021533235.1 Biomphalaria straminea
GTTCTTTGATGTGTTGTGTTGTGCGTTTAGAGCAGTTGTTACAGAAAACCTGAGATAGGATAGAGAGAAACTTAACAGTATGTTTAACGACTTTTGACATTTCTTCTTAAGTTCCTTAATGTGGGGGAGAAAATTAAATTTGGAGTCAAGGGTGAGGCCTTAAAATTGTGTAGTTTTTACAACGGGGATTTTCTTTTTGTTTTTAAATAATTCAGGATCTGGGTGGAGTCCCCTTAAATTACAAAAATGCATACTAACTGTTTTGGAGTCTGAAAATTTAAAACCATTATCATTTGCCCAATTTTGAATTTTGTTTAAACTTAACTGTAATTTTTTTCTAAGGTGTTCATATTTTTTCCATAAGTAAAAATGACAAAGTCATCAACATACAGATTGCACTCTATGCCAGGGGATAGAGCATTTATGATGCTGTTAATTTTAATGTTGAACAGGGTGACTGACAGAATGCTGCCCTGGGGTACGCCCATTTCCTGTTCAAAGGTGTCAGAGGTGGAGGTGCCCACTCGGACCTGAAATTTTCGGTCCTGCAGGAATTTCCCTACAAAACAGGGGAGGTGTCCCTTAAGCCCCATAAGCTCCAGGTCACATAGAATGCCATGTTTCCAGGTCGTGTCTTAGGCCTTTTCTATATCGAAGAATACAGCTACTAGATGTTCTCGTCTGAGTAGAGCATTTCTGATCACTGATGTATGCTTCCAGCCTTACTAGGTGGTCGGTTGTTGTCCGCCCCTGCCGGAATCCGCACTAGTAGTTGGAGATCACTTTATTCCTCTCCAGGTACCAGACCAGCCCACTGTTTATCATTCTTTCCATGGTTTTGCAGATGCAGCTTGTTAGTGCTATTGGACGATAGTTAGCTGGGTAAGAGCCGTCTCTTCCAGGTTTAGGTATCGGTATAACTGTGGCTTTCCTCCAGCTGTTTGGGAAAGCGCCTGTTTGCCACACACAGTTATAGACCCTTAGCAGGACTGCCAATGAGGCTCGGGAAGGTGCTTGAGGAACTGGTGATGGATTTCATCTTCTCCAGACGCTGTGTCATGTGCCTTGTCCAGCATGTCCCTCAGTTCCTCAAGCGAGAACGGTTTGTTGTAGTCCTCTTTGTTATCTGACCTGAAGTCAATGGGATGTCTTTCCTCCCTGGTTTTGACTTTTTGGAACTCTGGCGTGTAGTGTGCAGTGGATGACTTTTCTGCTATTGAAGATGCAAGGCAGTCAGCTATTTCTCTGGGGGACGTGACAGTTCGTCCTTGGTTTTTCAAATGCCCTATTGCATTTGATTCTTTACCTTTGATTCGCCTTACTGCCTTCCAAACCGTTCTAGCAGAAGTTTTGGCATCCAGACAGTCGACAAAGCTTCTCCAGGAATTCCTTTTGGCTAACCGTATGGTTTGTCTAGCTTTTGCTCTAGCTATCCTAAATAGCTTTAGGTTTTCCTGGGAAGGATTCTTTATGAATGCAGCCAGTCGTTTTTTTTTCCTATCGCCAATAGCACTTTTACATGCTGTATCAAACCATGGTTTGCTGGGCCGTTTTCTATTTGCGGAAGTTAGGGGGACAACTTTCCTGGCAATGTCGAGTAGCTTGATAGCAAAAATATCAGCAGGGTTCTGCTCACCGAGGATACTTTCTGTGATATCCTCTGAGCATCTTTTTTGGAATTGCTCCCAATCGGCCTTGTTCAATTTCCACCGCTGAGGTCGTCACATTGAGGGGAGATTGTTAGTAATGATGATTGGGAAATGGTCACTTCCCCGTAGGTCATTACTAACTGACCATTTGAAGTCGTCCAGAAGTCCGGGGACGCATACGGTGAGGTCAATGCACGTGAGGGATCCAGTTCCTGGGTGCAAGTAGGTCGGTGATGCATCATTGAGTATGCATAAATCATGTTGGAGGAAGATATCCTTCAGCATACGAGCTCTTGTGTCAGTACTGTTGGATCCCCACATTGTGTTATGGGCATTGAAATCCCCAATGATAATATATGGCCGAGTGAGCTGCCTCAACAGGTCCTCCATGCTTTCTGGGTTCAATGGAGCGCCTGGTGGTAGATAGAGGCTGCAGCAAGTGATAACCTTGTGTAAGGTTATCATAGCTGCTACGGCCTGTAGTCTGGTCTGTAAATGTACTCTCTCATGGGGGATGTTGTCCTTCACAGGATACAGACTCCACCTGATGCTCTCTCTGCATCCTCAACATTCCTGTTGTAAACACTGTAGCTTCGGAAACTGATGCTGTCTTTCAGAATTGTTTCCTGTAATCAGACAGTTACAGGAGTCTCAGAGTCCATCAGTAGCTGCATTTCTTCGTAACTGGCCTTGAGACCTCTACAGTTCCACTGTAAAATTCTGGAATCCATGGCTTATTCTAATTGACCTACTTGGAGCTATTAGACCTTGGGAGGCCCCCGGAGGGGTTTCCCTTAATTCCAGTGACCTTTTTTGCTTTGTGTTTGGTAGGAGAGGAGGACTCCCTTCTCTTGGGGGGAGTCTTTCTCTCTGTAGAGGAGAGATTCCTCTGGTTAGAGCGGAGGCTATTTCCTCCTCCCTCACCTCGGGCATCCTCCTCTCTATTTTGAATTCTCCCCTTAGGGAGTTGGTCAACCTCTATTTCTGTAGAGGTTAGGGTGTCTGGCTGGGTTCTCTTGGGAGAACCCGTGTCAGACATAATGTATCCGGGTTCCCCCGGAGTGTCGGTTTTGACATGCTGTTCGGTCTCCATGCTCTCATCAGCAAGCACAGAGAATCTGTTTTTTAGCATGACAACAGGACTTTCTTGCCTCTTCGGAGGTACTTTGGCCCTTGGGTAGGGCCAATACAGCTGATTTTGCCTGGCTGAAGGTGCATCCATTTCTTGCCTTGTACTCCTGCACTCCTCCTACTCCTACTCTTTCACACAGGGCAGTCCTTGGAGTAGGCTGAGTGGCCAGCGTGACAGTTCGGGCATTTGAACTGGGCTGTGCAGCCCTTGTCCTCATGGCCCTCTCCGGCACATCTAGCACACCAGGTGTTCCTCTTGCAGACTGCCGCGCCGTGTCCATAACCCTGGCACTTCAAGCACCTCATAGGGTTAGGAATGTAGGGCCTCACTGGAACTCGTAGGTATCCTGCCTTCGCGTACTCTGGCGGTGTCCTAGTTCCGAATGTGAGGATAATAGTGGCGGTCTTGACTCCCTCACCATTTCTGCGCCTTGTAATGCGCCGGGCATGGGTGACTCCTTCAATACCTTCCACTATTTCCTTCTCGGAACATTCCAGTAGGTCCCTAGAGCTGATTACACCTCTGCTGGTGTTCAGACTCTTGTGTGGCATGACTTCCACTTGGAGATCACAGAGTCTTCTGCATTTTAAAAGCCCATCAGAGTGTATCTTGATATCCACTTCTACGAGTAGTTCCAGTGATTTGTGTAGCTAAGATACACTCTTGGGCTCTCTCACTACCGACTTGAGTCCCTTATAAATGAAGAAAGGGCTCAATTTTGTCAGGCTTTTTCCCTCCTCTGTGCACCTGACCACCAGAAATGATGGCCAGGTAGTACATCTTTTTGTGGCCTCCTCCTTCTTTGCCTCAACACGTCGTCTCTTGCCCAGACATACGTCTGGGGCAAGTAATTTTTGGGGGGTTTTCTTATCCATAAGAATGATTTGACTGTTTGGCACCTGTGTTCCCCACCCGCCATCGAGTCCAACAAGGGGACGGGCCACTCAGATGTCCAGAATGAGCCCGCCAGGGCTACACAGGCGCTATACTCAGTCAGCTGCTCAATCGGACATGTGTCCGATACAGTAGCTGGCTGATTGACCCTCTAGCCACCGCCCTCCAGCATAGGTCGAGGACCTATGCTGGTAGCTCGGCATGACCAGCCGGTTGACCCAGAGCGGGCCGTCTGGGCCTCAGGTCTAGGGGAACTCGGAGCCAAAGTATTGTGTTGCGGTGGTCCATCCTCAGTTGGTCACCCACTCAAACACCAGGATCTCTTTATCCCCCCTTACCCGTCGCAGTCAACGGCAAACGGACTGGTCCAGGACATTGTGAGGTTTTAAAAGATAAGGAGACAGAGTGGTGGTTAATGAAGGCAAACTGAGAGTAAGAGGAGACAGACAAAATGATAGAAAAGAAGTAGGGCACTTTTGAGCTCCAAAAGTGCTAAGGTAAGAGTAGCGCAGTTTAACGTCATGTCTCGGGACGCGTTAAAATACAAGAAAAAAGAAAAGTAATATTCCCCCCACCACTCTTTCCATTAATGTTGTTTGATTGAGATTATTATCTCCCTTACTTTGTACATTTTATATTGCTACTATCAGACATCTATTTTTCCAATCCCTATGGTCATCATCTCCCCATTGTACTCAAAAGCAATTTTACCAATCTGACGAATGCACCTCAGTCGAGCTGAGAGACATGTCCTAACTTGTCTTTGTTGATACGAAGCCTCCCTCAGGTCTCTGCCTTTTTCGGATCACTTGCCTATTCAACCGCCTGTTTGGTGCTATTCAGCCCAACAGGCCACAACTTATCAACCTTCTTGGCGCTATCGGCCTCACTTGCCTGCCTATTCGACAACCCACTTATCAACCTATTAGGCACGACGTTTCCATATACCACGTGTCCATGCGAGACGTTATAGCTTCGCCTACTCAACACAACTCACTGAACTTATCCTGCTAACGACGCTGCCCACGTGTCACAAGTCAAAAGCTTGCTGACAGAGTCGCTCAATTTTATCACAGCATTAATTATTATTATTTATTATTTTATTTCTTGCTTTTACCCCCCCTCCTCTTCTCGCTAGACTAAGTCCACGACCTTGTCTACAACTAGGTCACTACTTTTTGCTTATCTCCCCTTGATCGGGGTAAAGATCAAACAAGTAGTCGCCTTATGCACCGGATGTCCAACTCTCACGCCTACACCACCTGGATTCGTCCACCCATACCGGCGTCTCTCTTTGATCAAAGAGATTATTTGTGTCAACACTCCTCTCGACCATCCAATGTGCGTCCATCGTCTCGAGTCATTTCACCCATGTCAGAGATAATCATTATCGCCTTTCCTGTTTCCGACCACCTCTTCCAGGCCTTTATAAGGCAGGCTAAGTCGAACCAGATACGCTCATTTAAGTTTCTCTCTGGCAATCGAGTCTGGACCATTTCATTTTTTTCTTACTCTTAGAGGAATAACTTGTGGTAAGCCGAACTTAATCACAGTTCCATTTTATTTAACTTGTGTATCTTTCTCACTGGATATTATCATGTGGATTTACTTTATTTCATTTATATTTAATTAGTGCATTGTGTATTTCTCACTGTCTTAAGTAGAAAACATAACCATTGCATATGTATATATTTATATATTATATTTACCTATGTCCACAATACTATTGCTACGTTGCTCAATTGATCGTTGACGCAACCTTGTATATATTTGTAAATCTTATTGTATTCCCCTTTTCTCGGCCGACCGCCTAGATAACTTTACTAGCGTACTAATACTGCGCTTGCAAGGGGTATATTAATTATATCCACTTTTCCCATTTTACTTTGGCGAGAGTTGCGCCCCTAGAACGGACGCTATCTCCTTTCAAGCTTGCTCCATTGTTCATGTAAACAATAGCGTCATGGTCGCTGACCATCGTCAAACCCCCCCCCCCTTTTTTTCTGTTTCTACTTATGTTTGATTGAGATTATTATTTCCCTTTGTATGTACATTTCGTATCGCTACTATCAGCCATTTATTTTCCAATCCCATTTGTCATCATGTCCCATTCGTACTCAAAAGCAATTTTACGAATCTGACGAATGCACCTCAGTTGATAAGATGTATCAGAGGTGTCTGCCTACTTGCTACCTAGTATCAACTGCTTATTCAGTACTATCCAGTACTGGATATACTACTTGGCGCTATCGGCTCTACTTGCCTGCCCACCTGTCTGCGCGAGACGTCATAGCTTCAGCTAACCTCCGCAACTTACTGGAGATATCCTGCTAATTACGCTGCCCACGGCTGATCAGTTCTGCCCGCAGTACACTTGTGCCCACGGTAGCCGGTCCCCCGCCCTACTGTGCCCACTACTGATATCAGAGCTTTAGATTGATACTCCACAAGGACTGAATCACCAGCGACCCTGTACACGCTATAGAGCCACCCCTAGCTGCAAGACATCCACCCAGGTGCACCTCCAGCTGCTGAATCGTCAGGACAACCAGCTAAGTGCAAAGGACAAAAGTGACATGCATATAATCTCATTAAGTGCCTATTATGATGATACAATATAGCTAAAGAGATAGATGCAAATCCACACCCCAACGCGCAATTTTATTATGCCTTGTGCATTTGTGTAAATAAATATTCTTTAGTTTTTCAATATTTGTATCTTTCTCCATTGTTTGTTTCATTGCGTTCCTGCTCCCGATATTTCTCTGATGACCCAGTAAGTGGCAAACTAAAAAACAACATCCACTAGACATTAAACAAGCCATTTGCACAGGTCATACAGGCCCGTCACAATTCACTCTGCAGCTGTCTGCTTACTTTTTGTGCTTACTTTTTGGGTCAGGTGTTTAATTTTAATATACTTTTTAGACACTCTTTCTGCTTTAGTTTAATTCTTTTTTCTAAAATGGTTTTCCTTTTTTTAGCAACGTTATTTTATTTTTTTATTAATCAGAATTTATTTTATTAAATCAGCATTTATTCATTTTGTTTGATATGTATTTAGTTAGTATATGATTTTCTATCATGTTTTTAAGATAGTTTTTAATGAAATTCAAGAGGTCATCAACTGGTTGGTTAATGTTTTTTTTTATTATGAAAATGTTCCTTGAAAGTTTAATATAGACTTTAATATAGCATGGTGTAGTTGCATTTGTTCCATAGAAAGATTGTTCTTTTGGGTTTTATATTGGCTACTACTTTTATCTGTGTATTTTAACGATATCCCGATAGAGATAAGGATAATATCATAATCTACTATTATTCCAGGTCTGTTGGTTAAGAAGAGAGCTAATGTGTTGTTTAATCTAATTGGTTTTTTAATGATTCGATCTAAACCACTGATGCCTTTTCGGTCATGTGGCCCGCGACACGAGTGTCGGAAATTTATTTGGCCCACAGGTTTAAATAGTTTGGGCATCACTGATCTAAACTATATCTAAGCCATGCGGGACACTACGATGAAAAAGTCGGACTAAAGTTACACCACGTAACTTTTCGCAG
This sequence comes from Biomphalaria straminea, assembly GCA_021533235.1. NCBI lineage: Eukaryota > Metazoa > Mollusca > Gastropoda > Planorbidae > Biomphalaria > Biomphalaria straminea. The sequence continues at coordinate 20,094,074 of JADKLZ010000167.1, forward strand.
TGAGCAAGCGAAGCTCAAAATAAAAAGAGGGGTGGGGCGTAAGTAAGGCGTATGTAATTAATGTAATGTATGTATGTAACCATTGTTGATCAAATTATATCAATTTTGGATTATAGCCAATTCATTAGATTATTTAAGCAAATTAACCTTCAAATGTGTGTTTCAAAGCATTTTGATTTTAGACACATCGGCACAGTTTAGGCCATGTCGTGCCCGCAGTCCCTTAAGGACTACTCTCCCTCTACATAACAAGGGCTAAATTCTATGCAGTTAAATAATTAAAATCAAGGTCTATTCACAGTTAAAATAGTAAAGGTAGTAAAAATTTAATAATTTGGTAAAAATCTCATGTAAATAGTACATGTTAACAAATTCATAAATCAGATCTTCGTAGACAACCCCACTTCCCGGATAAAGCCCAGTACCTTCCCAGGGTCGACATTGTCGAATAGTATTTTTAAGTTAGTGGCTCTAAAATATTTCTCCCTGACATCCTGGTATCTAGGGCAGTCAATGAGGATATGCTCCACAGTGAGACGAGTCACAACACTCACAAAGTGGGGGCTCCTCTCTCTACAGCACAAAAGAGTGCGTGATGTAGGTGTGGCCAATTCAAAGTCTGGACATGGTCGTGCTACCACACCTTGTGAGACCCTTAGATGTGGGCCGCCACCTGACATCAGCCACAATCTGCCTGAGTTTGTTTTGAGTCATCAGTCCTGCCACTCTCGAAGCATTTTTACATAAATTCGTTGCTGCAACTTGTATGTCTTCACGTACATTTTAATAGCCTTTCACGATATCGCGCGCTTCTTACATTAGACACTACCAAAGAGTCACGCATGTGCAGGATATAAAATTATTTCATTCACGTATTTGCTTTATTTATAACAATAATTTAGTTTGTTACTAATCAGTAACTACACCAGTAACTATATCAGTGATACGCAAATTAAGACCCGCAGCCAATGTATGCTAATAATATATAAAGCACTATGTAAGGAGTATATGTATGTGTGTGTGTGTGTGTTCCGAACTGAAACCATTTGACCAATCTTGATAAAATTTGGCATGAATATTCTTTAAATCACGCCGGAGACCGTAGTGTATGTTAAATGTCTCTTCTACTACAAGAAGGCATAAAAATAAAATAAAAAACCTAAATGTATCTCTATTGAAAAACGAAACTTCATAAGAAATCGGGTAAACCTGTTTCCACAATATTTTATATAAGCTTTATAAGGGACCATGGCGCTAGATACATAAACTAAGGCTCGCGGGTCATATCCGGCTAGTATATATGTAAAATGAAGTACCTCTGGGAGTGTGACAAACTGTAAGAAAATTTCAGAGCACTTTGAGCTGACGATGATTCCATCTGAATATCCAGTGGCGACTAAAAAAAGAAATAGATATATGTTTGAGACAAACATCCTTACAAAATCTAAAAAGATTCTAGAAATAAAAAAATCACCCTTTGGGTCAGGATTTTTGTTATTTTAACATCACAAAAGAGATACAAGACACCGATAGCAAAGAAAAACAGACACAAAAACTCTTTTGTTCCTCTGGCAATCAGATCATTAAATTAGGGACCCAAAACCGATTTTTTAAAATGATCACGCAGCTTATTTTTTATTTATTTGGATAGAACTCGTGATTCTAAGACCGAGGATACCAAATTTATGTCTATACCTTAAATATTAAGAAAATTACAAATGTTTAAAAACTCGTTTTTTTGGATATTTTTTTTTTGGCCTTCCAAACCCGTGTTTTTGAAGGACATTTAAAGAGAAACTATAATGCCACCAGAGATGAAACTTAGTACAATCATTCATGTGCACACAGAGAACACGCTCAATTTTTTCCAGGCTTGTCAAAATTTTTTTTAGTTTATTTACTTGTGCCGAATGTTGCATTTTATCATTTTTGGCATGTTTCAAAAAGGAAGGTAAAAAACACAAAATATGTGCTTTTTCAAAATTTTGTAACAAAAAAACTATAAATGCTACATGAATGTAATATATGTCAAAATGCGGAGAATTTATAGATCTACAAGAATAAATTACTATAAATAATATTTTATTTCAATATTTTGCTGTACATATACAATAATATGCAATGGTTTACTAAAACTCTAAAATAAGCTAAACTTTAATGAGCTAAAAATATGACACCAGTATAGCAATAAGAACAAATTGCAGATCATATTTTAGATAATTCCATCCTCTTCCAAAATAATATTGAAAAACATATGTTTATTTATAGGGACCTGTGTAAGTATATTGCGAACCAATGATAGTAAAAAAAGGCATACAGTCAATACATTTACTTAGATTTCTAGACATAATAATGTATAAAGCCAATTAGTTGAATGCTATTCTATTATTTCTTATTGAATCTTTGAACTCTATAAGCTGATTGGATAAACTGAAAATTAGAACTCAATTTGTGTGCAGAAAAAATTTTAAACAAGGCTTTTTTTATATCTGCAATGTACTGACCAGTAAATTCTTTCAGTACAGCTCAACTATTCTAAACACATAATTTTTGGCATATTCACTGTATAAACAAAAAATTCTACTTGAAAATATAAGATATTTACTGTAATTCCCAAAGCTACTGAATTTTACCATAGAAACACATATATGTGTCATTATTTTCATTATCTTTATGTTGCAAATTTACACTGATAAGGTTGCATGAACTAGAAATATAGTATGAAGCTTGAACTTTTTTTTTCTAAAATTCATAAACTTGTAACTAAAATTATCTACTTCAAAGGATATTTGAAATTAAAATAAATTTAATATAAAATATTAATACATCCCAATGCTAATGTGCTGTTATTACAATCTCAGCCATCAAGCTGTGAGAAGTTTTCCTATCAGAAAAAGAGAAACATTAGTATTTATAATACTTGCATCAGAGCAACTATCTCAATGACATGTTGATCAAAATAGAAAGATTAATTTTAGTTAATTACTTTCCATATGTTCTTCTCAATTTAAGATTTCATTATGATTTTAACTTTCAACACATCCAGCTTAGTCACTTTTTTCCTTCAACATGATCAACCTTATAGACTTTTATGTAGCCTAAATCTTTTAGATGTCAAAGTTTCACAACTTTTTTTCTTAAAAAAATATTAAAGTTTTTAAAATAGTTTATGTAGCTATAACTACTTTTTGAAAAATAATATCATGATTAGGTCCTAAGTTTATCATTGTTTTATTTATTATTGGAAAATACTGTCTTGTAAGGCATCAATAATTAGTATAAATAGTTAGATGTCTTAAAAATATAAAGTTCATATAAAACCTACTCATCTACTGATGTTAAGTTCATTACAGAATTGTAATTCATTTTTTAATTTAATAAGAATTAAATGGAATTAATATTATCAAATCTTTGTTGTTTTTTTGTGTGTGTGGATATTTAGTTAATTGAAGGCTACTAAAGAGACTTAGTGTGATATTGAGAATTTTAAACTGAGATCAGTAGTTTAAATATAATACCTATTGACTAAGGGCTAC
>JADKLZ010000167.1:20102284-20114586 GCA_021533235.1 Biomphalaria straminea
ATTAAATTATTATTAAAATAGAGCCTTTATGAATATGTAGCAAACATCGTTTATCATTGTCACAAGTTCTCTCTCTAGTGTCAGACCTGTGCTAGAAGTACAATCTAGTAGTAGAGAAGTCTTGTGCTGCCGGGGATTGTATTTTATTTTGAATAATATCTATATATATAATCCTCTAAGTAAGAGGTCAAACAACAACAACATGCAAGCGGCAAGTAAATAGGGAAGATCCCATGGCGCACGCACGCGGTGTGCATGGACCCAATCCGCACTATTTCATTCACAAAATAGCATAGACATAAATAAATATAGACTGGAAAAAGGAAGTAACTTCGTGTAACTTGAAAACACATGTATATATATCTACTATTGAATTATGATTTCTAAATTATAAAAAAAATAAAAATTGCATGATCCTCAGTCTTAGAGATTAAACACAATTTATAGACATAAAAAAGTACACACAATTGTAATGCACAAATTTTTGTTTCATAAAACTCTCTTATGAATTTGTGTAGCGAATGGAAGGGAGGTTAAAAAAGTGGAAGCCGGAAGAGATTATATTGTGTCGTAAGACTCTTGAAACTAGAACGACAATACACAGATAGATACTACTCTCAGGTTTGACTTTAGCGCGGGAAATCTGTTATATCGTGTTATAAAACGGTTCAATTTAATAATTTATACACCTAAAAATTTGCACGGGTCCAAAGAAAGTTCGGGACTCACTGTGGTCGCATATGTTGTTGTATTTTTTTATTCATGAATTCACTTATAATAACAAGTAAATGGGAAGATCCCATGGCTCGATTATAGAACTTCTCTTCGCAGAGATAGTTTTATGCTTTAGCACATGAACATACTAATTATAGTCCATTTAATCAAATTAACATTCAAATTTGTTTTTCTAAAGCATTGTTACATGAGTGCAGCTATATTCTTAAAATCGCGTAAATTAAGGTCAATTAGCCATCTGCATAGTATTTTTCATTCATGAATTCACGCATTCGCTTTACTTATATCAAAAAATTGGGAAGATCCCATGGCGCAGCATGGTGTGAATGGGAAATACTATATCCAAATCCGCACTATTTTCATTCACAAAATAGCGTAGCATATTTTTTTTTACTTTAAAAAGATTTTAATAATGTCCGGAAATTTCCAGGACTTTTTCGACCGTCGGCATAGCTTTAATAACATTTCTGGAGATTTCAAGGGGGCTCCTGGTAAATCAAGAGGCCGCGGGAAATCTGTTATGTTTTATAAAATCTTATCTTATCTTATATAATACAGACGTTACTTCAAAAAAGAAGATGATTACGTCCTACGCGTCATGCATTCAGTCATGCATATTTACCAGTGACTTAAATTCTGCCAAGTCACTGGTTTTCCTGGCTTGCTCAGGCAAACCATTCTGCTCAGGCAAACCAAATGGTTCAATTTAATAATTTATACACCTAAAATTAGCACGGGTCCAAAGAAAGTTCGGGACCCACCGTGGTCGCATATGTTGTAGTATTTTTTATTCATGAATTCACTTATAACAAGTAAATGGGAAGATCCCATGGCACAGCATGGTGTGAATGGAAATGGTGTATCCAAATCAGCACTATTTTCATTCACAAAATAGCATAGACATAAATAAATATAGACTGGAAAAAGGAATTAACTTCATGTAACTTGATTTAATAATTTATACACCTAAAAAATTAGCACTGGTCCAAGGAAAGTGCGGGACCCACTGCGGTCGCATATGTTGTAGTGCCTTAGCCTTCCCTGGAAAAAAGCGGCGTATGCTATGCCGCCGGTCGACTAGTTATTGAATAATACTGACGATGACGATCTAGGATTCAACCGAGTAAAGCTTTAACTACAAAATACAGGAACCTTTATTCAAATCCAACATTAGTACAGCTATGTACAAATAAATATTAATAAAACTTGAGAATCATTTTTCTCAAATATTAGATCTACAAAAATATACGACTGATCTCAACAGATTTTAAGCTTCGACTGACTTGGCGCACTCTTTTTGCCCGCCTTTTGAAAATGTTTCTTTTATTCAAACCAACCAATCAGATTTGAATCTAGAAGTCTTCCGACAAACTATAAATAGATGCCGGGTTAATCCCGTACAGTTAAAAACCCAGATTCTAGGTTTGGATAAACCTAGAATTGCATATGTGACAATTATAAAGACAAGGCGTATTAATATAAATAGAAATGAAACTTTACATCAGAAATGCGCTTTACATACAATAGCAGCAATTTCTGGCATATTTTTTCGATTTGTCTTGACCTTTGAGTAGGTAAGTTAACATGTTAAAATGTTACATTCCTTGACTACGTCATGTTGACCAGACGTCTGTCTTGCTGTGCGGGTTTATCTCCAAAGGTAGAGATGAATAACTCCCACCCCCTTTTATTATTTTAGTCCATCACATTGAGTTTATTTACAGACAGGTGACCACAAGCTAAATACGATGGACGTAGGTTTAATGTCAGGGTAATGACACCCTCTAAAGGTCAGACCTTTTCAAGTGTGCCGAGTTATTTTGAATATAAATCTCAATTAGTAAGCTGGACTAAAGATCACACACTTAAACGAGTGACCTTTAGCTACATAGAACACAAACCGCGAGATTTGATAGCCCAGTAAACCAGTAACAAATTAGTTTGTAGAAAAAAATCTATATTAGCGTAAAAGACACACAAATGTTAAATGGAGAGCTAAACACACCTACTCTTTATTTTAATTATTTGGTCCTTGACACTCAATTTATTGATAGACAGAATAAAAAAAACATAACGTGCATACAAAGCATTAAATATTGCAGTTAAATAATTTTTCTTACGTGTTAACTTGAATATTACTCCTGCAGTTACGTTTTTTTTTTAGTTTTTGAGTTTAGGCACATAGGCACAATTTAGGCCATGTCGTGCCCGTAGTTCTTCAAGGATCACTCTTCCTTTATATAACAAGGGCTAAATTCTATACAGCTAAATCATTAAAACAAAGTTATTCACAGTTAAAATAGTAAAGGTAGTAAAAATTCTATAATTTGGTAAAAATCCAATGTAAATATATGTTCACAATTTCATAAATCAGATCTTCGTAGACAACCCCACCTCTCAGACAAAAACCAGTACCTTCCCAGGGTCGATAGTGTTTTTATGTTGTGTGCTCTAAAATTTTTCTACCTGACATCCTGGTATCTGGGGCAGTGGATGAGGCGAGAGTCACAGTACTCACAAAGTGGGGACACCTCTCTCTCTTCATCACAAAAGAGTGTGTGATGTAGGTGTGGCCAATCCTAAGTCTGGACATGGTCGTTGTGACAAGTCAAAACCTTGCTGACTGAGTCGCTCGAAAGTATCGCATCATTAATTATTATTCTTTCTTTCTTTTATTTTAATTGTTTCCCGTTTCTATGCCCTATTTCTTCACAACCCCCACATTTTTCCTCTTCTCGCTAGACTAAGAACGCCACCTTGTCTAGAGCTAGGTCATCACTTTTCTCTTATCTCCGCTTGACCGGGGAAAAGATCAAACAAGTGGCCGCCTTAAGCGCCGGATGTCCGACCTTCTCAGTTGATACCGTATGGGCAGGAATGTAAATGTAAATCATTACTCCTCCCACCCCGACACGTGTCTCTCTCTTTGATCAGAGAGATTACTCGTGTTCACACATCTCAGGCCTTTTCCCAATGTGTGACTGCAGTCTTTTAGGCTTATCTTTTAGGCTTACCCACGTGAGAGATATTTCTTAATCATTATCACATTTCCTGTTTCCGGCCTTACTTCCGACCTTTATAAGGTAGAATATTTCAAAATAGTCACAGTTCCATCTAACTAGTTTGTGTATGTATTTCTCACTGGATATTGTTATTATGTGAATTATATATATATACTTACTTCATTTATATTTAAATAGTGCACTGTGTATTTCTCACTGTCGTAAGTAGGAAACTTAACCATTGCATATGTATATATATTTATATATTATGTCGGCAATAGTATTGCGACGTTGCTCAATTGATCATTGATATAACATTGTATATGTTTGTACCTCAACGCCTTGATAATGTCACTAGCGTACTAGCACTGCGCTTAGAAGAGATATATTAATAATCACCCCTTTTCTCATTGTAATTCAATAAGAGTTGCGCCTACTGTACGGACTCTCTCCCATTCAAGCTCGCTTCATTGTTCATGGCTCACGGCCGTGTGTAATCAATAGCGTCACGGTCATTGACCACCAGCGTCATATTCTCCCCTCTCCCCCCCCACCCTTTCTACTTGTATTTAATTGAGATTATTATTTCCCCTTTTATGTACATTTTATATTGCTAGTTCCCCTTTTGTGTACATTTTATATTGGTACAATCAGCCCTCTATTTTTCCAATCCCATTTGTAATTATTTTCCCCCAATGTGCACTAAAGCAATTTTACCAATCTGACGAATGCAACTCAGTCGAGGGCATCGATAAGATGCATGAAAGACATGTCATAACTTGTCTTTATTTATTCGCAGCCTCCCTCAGGGAGGTTTTTGGTGCTATCCCGCACTGTGCCTACTTCGTGCTATCCAGCACTGCCTACCAGAATTTGGCCTACTCTGCCAACTTGCCCATAGAATGCATAGAATTTAGCCCTTGCTATGTAGAGGGAGAGTAGTCCTTAAGGGACTACGGGCACGACATGACCTAAACTGTGCCGATGTGCCACTAGAGATCGTAGACAACTTTTGTTACCTTGGCTCCATCATATCCAACAACACTCTACTGGATAATGACATTAACAACAGGATAGCCAAGGCAATGGCCACCATGTCACGGCTGCAGAAAAGAGTCTGGGACAACATATTGCTGACTAACAGCACTAAAGCTCTAGTTTACCGGACCGGTGTATTGAGCACCTTGCTATACGGAAGTGAAACGTGGTCAACATACTCATGGCAGGAAAAAAAGTTGAATGTCTTCCACCTCCGATGCCTAAGGCGGATCTTTAAAATAAGGTGGCAAGATAAGATAACCAACTAGGAAGTGTTACAAAGAGCAGGTTGCCAGGACATCCGCTCTGTTATCAGCAGCAGACGCCTTGGCTGGCTTGGCCACGTTCGTAGAATGCCAGTAGGTCGACTCCCACAGGATATTCTGTATGGCGATCTAATAGAAGGCAGAAGAGCCGCTGGTCGTCCACTCTTACGTTATACAGATGTATGCAAACGGGACATGAAGCTCTTTAAGATCGACACCAGCAACTGGGAAGAGGTGGCACAAGATAGATCCACTTGGAGAGAGAGCATAAAGATGGGGTCTTTGATTGCAGATGTCATACACAACAGAAGCAGAAAGAAGGGTGAAAGTGCAACGGCGCCTGGTGACTACATATGCCCAACCTGCGATCGCAGCTGTGTATCAAGGATCGGGAAAAGGGGAAAAGATCGTCTCTAGAGACGTAAAATGCCACTATATATATATATATATATATATATATATATATATAATTCTCTTCTTCTCAAAGTTCAAAAGTTCAAGCGAGAAGAAGTAAAGGAAAGATCACTCTGCGAATAGTCCACGAGAAAAAAAGAGGGGGGAGGGGGAGAACACGCATAGTTACAAAAGAGCAACCAAGAAATATAATGCTTTTTTAAAAATTTATTTGTACCTCCGTTTAAAGAAAAAAAAGGGGGGGGGAGGAGGAGTTATCAATTCTGTTGTAACTATCAAGGCGACAGTGCACGCTCAAGAGTTTGGACACAATGGAAAGATCACTGTTTTATTTCTGCAACAAGTTATCCTAGGTGTCCCATTGGTATACAAGTGCCTAAAGCTGTTGGACCAAATAACAGCCAGCCATAGGGATGTCACCTTCATCTTGATCCCCTCCCATGTAGGCATAGAGGGAAACGAAGCCGCAGACAGAGAAGCAAAGAGAGCCCTAAATCAAACAGTGTCAGGAACCCAAATTCCCTACTCGGACCTGAGACAAAGTATTGCTTCTGCCGCCTTTCGAGAGTGGCAGGACCGATGGGAGGCTGAGACTCACAACAAACTCAGGCAGATCATGGCGGATGTCCGGTGGTGGCCCACATCTAAGGGCCTGACAAGGCGTGGTAGCACGACCATGTCTAGACTTAGAATTGGCCACACCTACATCACACACTCTTTTGTGCTGAAGAGAGAGGAGCCCCCACTTTGTGAGTATTGCGATTCTCGCCTCACAGTGGAACATATCCTCATTGACTGCCCCAGATACCAGGATGTCAGGGAGAAATATTTTAGAACCACTAACTTAAAAACACTATTCATCAATGTCGACCCGGGGAAGGTACTGGGCTTTATCCGGGAAGTGGGGTTGTTTTGCGAAGATCTGATTGAATTTGTGAACATGTACTATTTACATTAAATTTTTACCAATTATTAAATTTTTACTATCTTTACTATTTTAACTTTGAATAGACCCTGATTTTATTGATTTAAGTGCATAGAATTTAGCCCTTGCTATGTAGAGGGAGAGTAGTCCTTAAGGGACTACGGGCACGACATGACCTAAACTGTGCCGATGTGCCTAAATCAAAATCAAATCAAATCACCTGCTCGGACCTAGATCAAAGTATTGCCTCTGCCACCTTTCGAGAGTGATAGGACCGATGGGAGGCTGAGACAACAAATTCAGACAGATTATGGCGGATGTTAGGTGGCCGTCCACATCTAAGGGCCTGACAAGGTGTGGTAGCACGACTGTGACGGGTAGTCGCGTGTGACGTTTGTTCGGCTTGTTTAATGTCTAGGGGATGATTATTTTTGAAGTTATCACACACTGACCAATCAGCAGATAAATCGGGAGCAGACACGCAACGAGAAAAGCAATGAAAGAGAGATACAAATGTTAAAGTTAAAGAATATTTATTGACATAAATATTTACATAGAACAATAAAAAGGGGGAGGGTTTGCATCTATCTCTAAATCAATACTATATCTAATCATCACTTTTGCACTTAATGAGAGAATTTGTCACTTTGTTTTTGGTACTTATCTGGTTGTCCTGCTTGATTCGCAGCTGGTTATATCATGGCTGGGGGTGGCGCTCTAGAGGGTAAAGGGACGCCGATGATATTGTCCTTGTGGAGTCTTAATCACAGATTATGATATCTGTAGTGGGCACAGTAGGGGGGGTGGCCGGCTACCGTGGGAACAAGTGTACTGTGGGCAGAGCTGATCTGCCGTGGGCAGCGTCGTGGCAGGATTAGTCCAGTGAGTTGGCGAAGCTATGACGTCTCGCACAGACCGGGGTTTATAGGGACATCGTACCTAATAGGCTGACAAATGGGCTGTCAAATAGGTAGGTAAGTTGAGCCGATAGCGCCAAGTGGGTTGACGAGTAGTGACTTATATCGCTGAAGAGCACCACTAATCGATATGTGACGCTCGTAGTAGATCCAAGTGAGCAGGCGATACTGATTAGTACCAATTGGGCAAGTTGGCAGAGTAGGCCAAATTCATTGTGTATGGAGAAACACACCATCGTTTATGTCGTTGTATGCATAATGCAGTAGACAGGAGAAGAATATGCCAAACAGAGTGGGTGCGAGCACACATCCCTGCTTGACACCACTGCAGACCTCAAAAGGTGCTGATTGGGCTCCATTAAATTTGACAGTGCATTTAGTTTCCTCATGGAAGCACTCAATGAACCTCAGTAATTTGGGAGGGCAACCTATTTTCCTTAGAAGTTTGAAGATGCCACTTCTGCTGACCATATCAAAGGCTTTAGTCAAATCAACAAAAACAATGTAAAGGGGTCTGTCTCTCTCTCTCTGAATTTCTCCTGCAGTAGTCGTAGAGAAGATATCATGTCTATAGTGGATCTACCACTCCTGAATCCACACTGAGACTCGGGGTAGACTCTAGAAGCTATCACTTGCAGCCTAGATAGTGCCACTCTAGCAAAGATCTTGCCCACTATACTGAGGAGAGAGATACCCCTATAGTTGTTGCAGTCACTCCTATCCCCCTTGTTCTTGTATATTGTGACAATAGTAGCACCACGCATGTCTTGAGGGACATGACCTGTTTCCCAACAACGGCAGAGGAGAGTATAGAGTTCGGGGAGCAGGAGTGTTTCGTTGGCTTTAACTACTTCCACTGGGATACCATCACTTCCTGGAGATTTTCTATTTTTCATGCAGTTAATTGCTTTTTTGAGGTCACTAAGGTTAAGTTAAGGAGGGATAAATTTAATTTGGGTTTATTCATTAGCCAAGGAGGGTTTTGTGGGGTTTCTATTTTAGAAATTCTATTTTAGAAATTTGGTCAATGGGTGGGGTTAAATTTTGGACGGATTCTCTCATTGGAAGGCCTAAAGACTGTATGACGTTAGGCCTTGGAATGTATAGTTCAGCATCTGTGGGATGGAATACAGGGTCAAAAGCAGGGTTTGTGGGGTTGGATTTTAGCTTTACTATGTACTGCATTGCAAGCTTTTTCATCCTTATGTCAATGGGGAGCTCTCCAGCCTCCACATGTAGACTTGGGATTGGTGACGTGCGGAACGCGCCGAGACAGAGACGCAGGGCAGCATTTTGGATTGGTTCCAGTATCTTAAGATAAGACTTCCTTGCTGCTCCATATATCATGGATCCATAATCCAACTTGGATCGGATTAAACTTCGATACAGCAGCAGCAAGGTGTCTCTGTCAGCCCCCCAGTCCGTATGGCTGAGTACTCTAAGTATGTTTAACGACTTTTGACATTTTTTCCTAAGTTCCTTAATGTGGGGGAGAAAATTAAATTTAGAGTCAAGGGTGAGGCCTAAAAATTTTGTAGTTTTTACAACGGGGATTCTCTTTTTGTTTATAAATAATTCAGGGTCTGGGTGAAGCCCCCTTAAATTACAAAAATGCATGCTAACTGTTTTGGAGTCCGAAAATTTAAAACTATTATCATTTGCCCAATTTTTAATTTTGTTTAAATTTAACTGTAATTTTCTTTCTAAAGTGTTCATATTTTTCCCATAAGTAAAAATGACAAAGTCATCAAAATACAGAGAGAACTCTATGCCAGGGGATAGAGCATTAATGATGCTGTTAATTTTAATGTTGAACAGGGTGACTGACAGGATGCTGCCCTGGGGTACGCCCATTTCCTGTTCAAAAGTGTCAGAGGTGGGGGTGCCCACTCGGACCTGAAATTTTCGGTCCTTCAGGAATGCCCCTACAAAACGGGGGAGGTGTCCCTTAAGCCCCATAAGCTCCAGGTCACGTAGAATGCCATGTTTCCAGGTCGTGTCATAGGCCTTTTCTATATCGAAGAATACAGCTACAAGATGTTCTCGTCTGAGTAGAGCATTTCTGATGTAGGCTTCCAGCCTTACCAGGTGGTCGGTTGTTGTCCGCCCCTGCCGAAATCCACACTGGTATTTAGAGATCAAGTTGTTTCTCTCAAGGTACCAGACCAGCCTACTGTTTATCATTATTTCCATGGTTTTGCAGATGCAGCTTGTTAGAGCTATTGGTCGATAGTTAGCTGGGTTAGAGCCGTCTCTTCCCGGTTTAGGTATCGGTATAACTGTGGCTTTCCTCCAGCTGTTTGGGAAAGCGCCTGTTTGCCACACACAGTTATAGACCCCTAGCAGGACTGGCAATGAGGGTTCGGGAAGGTGCTTGAGGAACTGGTAATGGATTTCATTTTCTCCAGGCGCTGTGTCATGTGACTTGTCCAGAGAGTCCCTCAGTTCCTCAGGCGAGAACGGTTTGTTGTAGTCTTCATTGTTCTCTGACCTGAAGTCAATGGGATGTCTTTCCTCTCTGGTTTTGACTTTTTGGAACTCTGGCTTGTAGTGTGCAGTGGATGATTTTTCTGCTATTGAGGATGCAAGGCAGTCAGCTATTTCTCTGGGGGGACGTGACAGTTCGTCCTTGGTTTTTCAAATGCCCTATTGCATTTGATTCTTTCCCTTTGATTCGCCTTACTGCCTTCCAGACCGCTCTAGCAGAAGTTTTGGCATCCAGACTGCCGACAAAGCTTCTCCAGGAATTCCTTGTGGCTGACCGTATGATTTGTCTATCCTTTGCTCTAGCTATCCTAAATAGCTTGAGGTTTTCCTGGGATGGATTCTTTATGAATGCAGCCAGTCGTTTTTTTCCTATCGCCAATAGCACTTTTACAAGCTGTATCAAACCATGGTTTGCTGGGCCGTTTTGGATTTGCGGAGGTTAGGGGGACAACTTTCCTGGCAATGTCGAGTAGCTTGGAAGCGAAGATATCTGCTGGGTTCTGCTCATCGAGGATACTTTCTGTGATATCCCCTGAGCATCTTTTTTGGAATTGCTCCCAATCGGCCTTGTTCAATTTCCACCGCTGAGGTCGTCCCATTGAGGGGAGATTGTTAGTAATGATGATTGGGAAGTGGTCACTTCCCCGTAGGTCATTACTAACTGACCATTTGAAGTCGTCCAGAAGTCCGGGGACGCAGACGGTGAGGTCAATGCACGTGAGGGATCCAGTTCCTGGGTGCAAGTAGGTCGGTGATGCATCATTGAGTATGCATAAATCATGTTGGAGGAAGATATCCTCCAGCATACGACCTCTTGTGTCAGTACTGTTGGATCCCCACATTGTGTTATGAGCATTGAAATCCCCAAGGATAATATAAGGCCGAGGGAGCTGCCTCAACAGGTCCTCCATACTTGCTGGGTCCAATGGAGCGCCTGGTGGTAGATACAGACTGCAGCAAGTGATAACCTTGTGTAAAGTTATCCTAGCTGCTACGGCCTGTAGTGTGGTCTGTAGTTCTACCCTCTCATGGGGGATGTTGTTTTTCACAAGGATACAGACTCCACCTGATGCTCTTTCTGCATCCTCAACATTCCTGCTGTAAGCAATGTAGCTTCGGAAACTGATGTTATCTTTTAGAAATGTTTCCTGTAAGCAGACAGCTACAGGAGCCTCAGAGTCAATCAGTAGCTGCATTTCTTCGTAATTGGCCTTGAGGCCTCTACAGTTCCACTGTACAATTCTGGAATCCATGGCTTATTCTAGATGACCTACTTGGAGCTATTAGGCTTCGGGGGGCCCCCGGAGGGGATTCCCTTTATTCCTGTGACTTTTTTTTGACTTCTGCTTGTTTGGAGAGGAGGACTCCTGGGGGGAGTCCTTCTCTCTGGAGAGGAGAGATCCCTCTGGTTAGAGCGGAGGCTACATCCTCCTCCCTCACCTCGGGCATCCTCTCCGTTTCGAGCTCTCCCCTTAGGGAATTTGTCAACCTCTGATTCAGTAGAGGTTGGGGTGTCTGACTGGGTTCTCTGAGGAGATCCTGTATCAGACATGGTGACTCCGGGTTCTCCCGGAGTGTTGGTTTGGACATGCTGTTCGGTCTCCATGCTCTCATCAGTGAGCACAGAGAACCTGTTTTTTAGCATGACCACAGGGCTTTCTGGTTTCTTTGGAAAGTTCTTGGGCGGAGTTTTCTTCTGAGTTGGAGGAGGAGGAGGGGGTGGGGTCAATGTGTCCGTCTGTGTGGCTATGGATCTTCCTATCTTAGCCGCAGCCTGGGCGTATGTCTTTGTCAAGCCGAATTGGCCCTTGGGTAAGGCCGATACGGCTGATTTCGCCTGGCTGAAGGTGCATCCATTTCTTGCCTTGTACTCCTGCACGGCAACCTCCTGTTTCCACACAGGGCAGTCCTTGGAGTAGGCTGAGTGGCCAGCGTGACAGTTCGGGCATTTGAACTGGGCCGTGCAGCCCTTGTCCTCATGACCCTCTCCGGCACATCTAGCACACACAGTGTTCCTCTTGCAGACTGCCGCGCCGTGTCCATAACCCTGGCACATGAAGCACCTCATAGGGTTAGGAATGTAGGGCCTCACTGGAACTCGTAGGTATCCTGCCTTCACGTACTCTGGCGGTGTCCTAGTTCCGAATGTGAGGATAATAGTGGCGATCTTGACCTCCTCACCATCCCTGCGCCTTGTAATGCGCCGGGCATGGGTGACTCCTTCAATACCCTCCACTATTTCCTTCTCGGAACATTCCAGCAGGTCCCTAGAGCTGATTACACCTCTGCTGGTGTTCAGACTCTTGTGTGGCATGACTTCCACTTGGAGATCACAGAGTCTTCTGCATTTTAAAAGCCCATCAGAGTGTATCTTGATATCCACTTCTACGAGTAGTTCCAGTGATTTGTGTAGCTAAGATACACTCTTGGGCTCTCTCACTACCGACTTGAGTCCCTTGTAAATGAAGAAAGGGCTCAATTTTGACATGTGTCCGATACAGTAGCTGGCTGATTGACC
>JADKLZ010000167.1:20114986-20125305 GCA_021533235.1 Biomphalaria straminea
GTCGCAGTCCACGGCAAACGGACTGGTCCTGGACAATGTGAGGTTTTAAAAGATAAGGAGACAGAGTGATGGTTAATAAAGGCAGACTGAGAGTAAGAGGAGGCAGACAAAATGATAGAAAAGAAGTAGGGCACTTTTGAGCTCCAAAAGTGCTAAGGAAAGAGGAGCGCAGTTTAACGTCATGTCTCGGGACGCTTAACAAATCTAAATCTAGTATTTTTTTCTACAAAATAAAATTAGCTACTTACTTACTGCGCTATGAAATGTCGCGGTTTGTGTTCTATATAGCAAAAAAGTCTCTCGCTTAGGTTTAGTCCAGCTTTCTAAGTAAACAAACTTGGCATTCGTGTAGAGGTGTGGCCTTGTAGTCCAGCCACGTGATTGAGATTTTTTCTCCAAATAAGCAAACTCATTGTCCCGTTCGTTACCCATGTAGAGGTGTGATTTGAAGTCCAGTTCCCCTAATTAAGTTTTACTACCAAGTAAACAAACTCTGTTCCCTCGTATAACCTATCTATCAATTAACTCAATGTGATGGACTAGACAAATAAAAGGGGTTGGAGTTGTTCATCTCTACATCTGGACATATACCTGGTTGTCCGTGTAGGGGTGTGGCTTGAAGTCCAGCCTCCTACTAAAGATTTACTACCAAGTTAACAAACTCAGTTCCATTGTAAGGCGTGACCACTAGAGAGTGTCAAATATGCTGACATCAAACCTATGTCCATATTTGACTTGTGGTCAAATGAACTCTATGTGATGGACCAAAGAAATAAAAAAAATGGGTGGAAGTTATTACTCTCTACCACTGGAGATATGCCCGCACAGCTTGACAGACGTCTAATCAACGCGACGTTGTCAATGAGTATAACATATCTGTTATGAAACAAAAATGTGCCGGTCATTGCTGCTCTGTATTGAAAGAGCATTTATAATGTAAATTTTCGTTTCTATTTATATTAACATCATTATAATAAAAAATGGTTAGTGCATAGTTATGTTTTAATATAAAAGTTAATACATTCTATAACAGACATTAATGGAACGAGGTCCACTTTATGCATCTTAAAAAGGTACAAGGTGTAATTTTTACTATTCGGCCAACTATCCTGCAGTGATATTCGACAGGAGCCGAATATGGGCGAATAGTGGAAAAGGGCCGAATATTCGTCAGGAGCCAGAGCTACTATTCGATGCACTCTAGTTCAAATATCAATAAGTAGCTTATATTATATAGTTATCAACTATATTAACAAATTTTGTTCACACAGTATGATTTCTGCTTAAAAATTGGATCGCAGTATATATACCCCCACACACACACACAATAGGCCATCATAGCAGAAGGAGAACAAAATAATATATAGAATAATTATAATATAAATACGAAGCTTTCATCGTATAGATATGTAAGCTATTCCTGTTAACAAACTGTGATTTCCACAAAAAAAAAAAAAAATTGAAACCCCCCCATTTAAAAATTTAGGGTGAGAGGGGGCGGGATCGATACAATGCTACTGCACCAAATCGGTCATCAAATTAGAGGGGGAGGCAACATGATATAAAATAGGATAAAATATGCATAATTAGTACATAGTATTAAGGTAAATTGGTATATAAATTGTGTGATTTCTTTACTAAAATTAGCCCGCACCTACCCTACTGGGTGTGTGTGTGGGGGGGGGGAGCTGGTGGAGGGGGCAATCGCCTCTAACGCCCCCTCCCTGGATCCGCTAGTGGAACTTCCCATGTATATAAAATGGTCTACTACGGTGAGCAAGAAGGGCGCAATTATCGGCATAGAGAAACTCTGTGACGAACATCTCGTTTGTCTAAATAAGGTTCAACACATTTGAAAAACTTGACGCAGATGCCTTCGTGCAATCGCTGCCTCATTTTGATCCAGGAATACGTACTTTTAATGTAAACAAATTAGAAATTTGACGAGAAAATTAACTATATATTACTAAAAGTTACTATCAACTGAACGATTTGTCGGCGAAAAAATTATCAGTGAGACTTTTGTCGTAAGAACCAGTTGTTGGTGAATCAGTTGTGAAAGATTTTGTCGTGGAACCATGCTTTTAGCATGAAAGTAGCTCTATATAGAAGCTATAATTTAATTTAATTTAACCATTATAAAATTGAAGGAAGGAAAAGTCTCCATTTGCAAAAGAGCAATTATTTTTCCACTTTGTTGTTACCAGGAGCTGTCCGCACACCTCACAAGGAAGTTACTGAACAATTATAGGTCTGAGTCTCCGCTATTAATTTTGTATAAAAATAAGCATCTCACCTTGCATATGTAACATCTCGGAAGTCTAAGATCAGCTTGCTTCAGTTTTTCTGATGTTCTAAACATGTAAAATATATAAATCAAAGTCCAGAGATTACTTTTAATAATAATAACACAAATAATCTATATTATCCATATGGAAATATCTTACAATTATACAAAACAAAACATGATAGCCTAACTATAGAAAAACAAAATATACATTCACACCAGACTAATATTCACAAGCGAAAAGTTTATATCAGATTGTTACATTTTATTTACTGATTTGATTGCCAGAGGGACAAAAGAGTCTTTGTGTCTGTCTTGCTATCGGTGTCTTGTATCTCTTTTGTGATGTTAAATCACAAAATCCTGACCAAGAGGTTCATTTTTTTTTAATTTCTAGAACTATTTTTTATATTTTTCTTATGAATGTTTTTATCAAATAACTGCCCAAATGAGTTGTTGTTTTTTTTTGCCAAGTGTCAGGGTTCACTTTTATGCTTGGCTCACTAGGGGTTTCTTCTATATTACTATTAAGAACAATTATACTTCAATACACATCAACTCCAACTTCAGATCTCCAAGAATATAACAATGATACTTTATACTTTAATAATATCCCATACAGCAAAAATAATGAAATCAACTTCAATAAATATTTCATACACGAAACACCAGTCCAGAAAGCGATTGTCCAACCTTCCTGGACCGGGAGCAAGACCTCAATACCTTAGCACTCTCGCACATTCAAGGAACTCTAAATCATTCACATGCAAAAGACTATTCACATTCACAACAAGGGGATATAAAAATTATCATACCAAAATAACAAAGTAACATTCATTCTCGCCATACCGCCCCGACAACAATGACTTTACCAGCAGCATTAAGTATTCTCTGGAGTTTATTTGTATTTTTAGTGTCAGGGCTGGTCCTAACAATTGCGAGGCCCTATGCGAAACTAATAGCGCGGGGCCTAGTCTGGGTGAGAATAAGGATAATAAGTGAAAATTAAGATTTTTTATTAGAAAATAAATTCGACTTTGAATTTTATTCATTCTTTACTAAGTAAAAATTTGCGATTAAATCAACTTTAAAGAACCTTTCAACCTATGACATATTTATATGCCACTGACTATAAAAGTAAATAAGGTATTGGAACTTCCGTTTAAGGTGAAAATTCGCCCGATTATTACATTTTATTACACGAAAGCAGACAATGCCTTTTTCCTTTATCGCGGAGTAGGATTGGCGTTTTCCGCAATGAATGACACCCTCAAATGAAAATTTTTATTTTTTCAGGAGATTTTAATAAATTCAGGAAATTCCCAGGAATTTTTCGTATATTTTTTGCAATTTAATAATGATACCTAGAATTAGCGCGTGGCCTATTAAAGCGCAGGGCCCACTGCGACCTCATAGGTTGCAGTGGCCTAAGACCAGCCCTGTTTAGTGTTCAGGCAGTGATATTAAAACTCAAAATACTGCAGATGTAAGCGTGATAAAACATCGCCAAGGCCTTTTCGTTAACATTAAGTGAGAACATTTTTCTAAGTACCGGTAATCGTAATCTTTGCTGCCCTTTTTCGATGATATAATCCGTAAAATTTAAGTTATTGTCTAAGATAGTACCAAGGTATTTAAAAGTTTGCACTATTTCAAAGTTCTCTTCAGCCACAGAAACAATATTACGTACTTTCTTTTCCCCACGAAAATCGAGTATCATTTCTTTTATTGTTGTTGTTTACATTTAATATTAAAAAAGCATATTTACAGTATTTTAAAATGTGTTCTATTTCTCTGTGTCACCACCTCAAAGTTGGTGTCATAGTGTAGAAACCCAGTTTCATGTTGTGCGTGTTAATCATGACTCATGTTGCCCTAAGGTGAACACCTTTAACTTTAGTTAACCAGAGTTGAGGGCAGGGAGTTGGCGATAAGACTTGATAGCAGTCAGTAACGGACACTTGATAAGAGTTGGTAATAGTCAGTTAGACTTGATAAAGTTACTTGATACAGCAGTTATCGTAAGCCTGTTATTGTAAGCAGCCATCATGACTTACTATAAAGCAGTTGAGACTTGAACCAATTACTAAGTTAGTACTTTATTTTAAGTTTTCTATAAAGGATACTACTCATTATTCTTGAATTGTTTATCATATATCCTATGTGGTGTTGTTGGATATATAAATCAAAATGATTATTTGTGTCTGCTACATGAAGTGTTATTTCCTTATTTACGAGAGAGTCTGCGAATTTCTATGAATACGATTCAGAACACACAAGAATCCAATGTCACCACCATGCCTATATATATATATTGTTACATCTCCAGTGGCGAACTGAAATGTGTATATGTGTGAGACCCACTGATACAGGCTTAGGCGACGAAGGCGGGTCACAGGTCAACGGCTGGCCCTGGTGTGACCTGTACCTGTGCTCATGTGTTCTAGAGCTTGGACGGACTAGAGCAGTGTGTGACCGTGAGAGAACAGTCCAGCAGAGAGAGACAGAACTGGTGTTATGAACAGGCTTTGAAAATGTAGCATTACGCGTTTTGGAGACTGTTGTTTAAATTAGGTAGTTCCATTCCTGTTTAAGCATTTGAAGTTAGTGGAGCCAATTGTGTTTATTGGCTGTGGTGTTGTATTTGTTATTAAACCGCCACTGTGTTTTTGAAGCTCTTGTCGTTAAGTTCTTGAGTTAGATGTGTTGTGTTGTTGTTAAGCAGTGTGAGCAGAAGGCCTGAGAAGTGAAGTTCGTTACAATATATATATATATATATATATATATATATATATGTATATATATATACTAGCCATATATACTAGCCATATGTTACCCGCGGCCCGCGGGTCTTAATTTGCGTATCACTGTCATGTAGTCACTAAGAGTGTTTTGTAAACAAATGAAATAATAATGTTATAAGTAAAACGAATGCGGAAGGCGTAAATGTAAAAATTAGTATTAATGTAGCTATAAAATTAGCTAATCGACATAATTCCATTTTTTCAAATAAATATTTGTAGACCTACATATATTTGATTAAAATTGGAAAAGAAAAGACTTTATTTTGTACCAGTTTATCTGTGGGGTCAATGCATTTGTCATGGTGTAGACTGCTATATTAAAGAATGTATTTTTTTTAAAATTATTATTTATAAAGTGCAAGTTAATAAGTAGATCTAGGCTTTCTTCATTAAAAGTATAGTCAATCGAATCGTATATCTAAGGGAGTAAAATATTGAACTCTCAATGATTTAAATCTAAAAATAACGCGAAAAAGAGTTTATTGAATTTATTATTGAAAAGCCTACAATGTTTTTAATTTTATTTAAAGCCAAAAGTTCATGACCTCAATACGCGTTGCCTTGATGAATACTGTAGGCGTGTAGAGTAGTCGACAAAAAGCAATACAATATATTTTAAAATGAAATCGAACTCCTGAATGCAATAGTTTATATAACATTGTTAGTTCAATTTTATGTAGCTCTCGATCTAGAATCTAAGCAATTTCAATGCCACAGCAATCTAGTCAATAAATAAAAACTTTTAACACTATGAGCTCGACCTAGATACATTAGCATCATTTGATGTAAGCGTGTTGACCTAGACACATTAGCCGTATTTCGTACGTTGTTATCGGGTATAAATGCGCAAAGTAAATCTGAAAGAAAAAAAGTTAATTGAAAATAAAGACTTAAAAGTAAACCGAATCGGTAGTTGTAGTCTTAAATGCTTTGAAAAATGCAATGAAAAGTAAATTGTATTATGTAAGTAGTTTATTACTTTAATAATATGATTTTATAATGCGCGATATTATAATTATGACCTATGACGCTCATTTCATTTGTACCACTGCGCGCCACACATGTAGGCCTAATAATGCCGTAAGTTACTGAAAAGTATGTCAAGACGTTTAAAGCCATTTAAATTTAGAGCGAAAGATTTTACGTAACAAAAAAGTTTTGTAAACTCAAATTTGAAGGTAAATTTTTATTACATAATGAAATGTATAGACACTAATATGTATGTTCATGTGTGAAAGTAAAAAATTCTGTTTTCTTGAATGAGAGTCAGAATTAGTTTAGATCTAGACCTAGTCATTTTCATTTGTGCGCATGCGTGACCCCTCTGTCTTGTCTAATCATGAAGTCATAGTTTTGTGACCTAGACTTATATGATATAATGCTTTAATAGAGTTGGTCAACTTTTTTTTTGAGGGTATTACGTTTCTTTAAAGGCTATAATACATACACTACGGCCTAAGTAAGTACCCAAGGCACATTTCTGCCAAGTTTTATCAAGATTGGTCAAGCGGTTTTGATTTCCGTTCGGCTCATACATACATACCCACATACATACGCCTTTCTTTCCATTTTATATATTAGATATACCAACGTAGTGACATTTTTTGGTGTCAGTAAAATAACTTCGGTGACATTAAATAGTGTCAGAAGATATTCCTTAGGTGACACTCTGAAATATCCATTTACGTCTGAGCTATCAGAGAGCAGGACAAGAAGAGCCGCATCATCAGCGAATTTTGTCAAGGAGCAAAAAGGACTGTCGGATTGAAAATCATTAGTACCGGTATACAAAATGAACCACAATGGCGATGTAACACCTTGTTAACTATACGTGCATTTGATATTAAAAAATATTACATTGTTTACCCTAACCTATTAGCTTATAGTATTATATATGGACTAATCTTAAATGTTTTCTTTTTTTTTTCAATACGTAAATGAAGTTATATGATATTAAAAGCTGATGAGAAATCGGTAAGAACAATGTTACATAAGTGTTAGGTAAGTCTAGATTTCTAGATGCTTGTAAACACAATTACAAATATTTAGGATGGCATCGTCTACAGTGCACTACACCTTTACCCTTTTGGTAAGCAAATTGTAAAGTGTAAAGGGTCTAACATACTACAAGGGTCATTAAGAAGAAACATTTTAACCAGTTTTTCTAAACATTTAGACACAATGGAAGTATGTAACTTATTAAGCAATCCATGCCCATGGCAGGGTATAGAATTTATAAAATCAGTGACTTAGCAACCATGGCACAAAAGGGTTCAATGAACGCATGACAAATGGTGGCCCTCAAGGGCACTTATAAAATTTAACTCAAAAGGTGTATTATGTAAGAATTTAAATGTATCAGATTCTTGTATATTTTAACTAAGTAAAGACTGTTTTATTATAATTATGACTTAAATATAACAAAATAAATCAATTAAATCTTATTATTATAATGCAACATTTTATTTGGCGTTATCGCGAAGATAGTCATTAAGTGTCAATAGTAATAAATATATTCTCTTAGCTGTTATATATTGGATCATTAAGTATTTTTTAATATTTGAAGAGCTTCTTAAACAATAAAAACAAGATTACAAAGAACGTTTGTGTGGAAACAAACTCAAAATCGGCCCGTAGTGGTCCGCTCAAGTAGATAAAAAAGCAGGTTTCAATATTTTCAATTATTTTCAGAATGAATATTAGAAACTATGAACTACAAACAACTACAACCCTATCTCCGACGATACAAAAAGAAGAGCAGTGCTGTTGTATTATTAATTAGATTAAAATTTGTAAAACTTTTCAACATGTGGTTGAGGTTGAAACACACATCCCAGTTTTCTGGTCATGTGATATTAGCAACTTTGGTTATCAAATGGTCCAGTTAACAGCTATTATGTCAGTCTGCATTTAAAGAAGGTAAAGTAAGATACTGGTTAAAGTTATGGGAGTCGATACTTGCACTTGAAAGTAGCAACATTATAAAATGTTGCTTAACATTTTTTTTGCCCAAAAGCTTTTATACAATGTTATGAATGGGGTTGTTCGATTTTTTTCTTGTTCGATTTTGTTTTTCTGATTCACGTGATGGTGTTTACTGTTTATAGTGGGAATCTGATAAACAATAATTTATTAACTGCAGTAACATCAAGGACACACTTTTTATAGCTTAAGCCTTAAATAAAGCCGAAGCGTATTATACATTCTAGTCATTAGACTTATTATTGAGATATAGGCATTTAGGCCTATGTAGATCTAAGCAGGGGCGGCTTAGCTATAATGGCATTCGGGCTAATGCCCGGCTGGTCGTTACCCTATTAGACCAGTGAACGAACCGCATGGATGTCACTAACACTTGTATTAAATTGTCAAAAGATTTTAAAGTATTATTTTATAAAAAGGAGCACTCAAGCGTCGTGATTTACAGACTCTACAGTGTATACATATTAGGGCAACTAATCTAACACATTTTCCGAAATTATGTAAAAGCCCACAACCGTACACAGTGCTTCTTATAGACTTTATCATGTTTAGGAGACTAAACGCTAAGCGATTAGCAATCAACATGAGGCCTATATATCTTAATAAGTTCACGTTGGTGTGAATATATTTGGATGACTGGTATAAAGGGACCAATCAAATCGCTCCCAGTCTTATAGATGGAATATTCAGTCACATACGAATTGTTATTGTTATGATTGAGTTATCGCAAGATCTTGAGAAGTCCTTCACAAATGAACCAATATTATCTAGATCAGTGTATAAAGTGGCCAAAAATATTTAGAGTCAATATGTAAAAAGAAGCACAAAGTATAAAAAAGTTTAATAAGCAAATATTACTGGAATCCTCTAAAAAAAGTGAAATTATAAATATGACCCTTGCAAGCGCAAAATATTTGCTTTTTAAACTTGGCCATCAGCTAACCAGCCTTCTCAACACAAAATAAACAAAAGATGCAAATTCAAAAATAGTATGGCACACCGCCCTAGTCATTTAATATATACACTATCATCTATTCTGGAAATCGAACATCACTGTAGAAAAATGAAGGTCACAGGCCTCAGGACAATACACGACCACTTTTGGCCACTCTGGGGTTACAGGCTTTAGGCCAAAAAAAAAAAAAAAAAGGGTGATGATGAACTATAGGCCCCAGGGAAACATGAGCCCACAAACTTCATAGAATCTAACCTATAGACATCCGTTCGGTAAAGCCTTATCTGATGATTCAATACAGGTTGAATCCCTCAGAGACAAGGCTACAAAAATGTCACATTTGGGAGTACCCCAGGATGCAGAACATCAGGGTAAAATATACTGCCTGGAAATCATTTGAGGCCATATCTACTAATAAATACATTATATAAAATACAATAATGACTAAAGATATACTAGCCCAAAGATCTCCAGAGCAGGGCACACTTCCCCCGAGAACCCCAAGACACACGACCATAAACGATAAAAGAATTAAAAAAACATGTACAGTTCACAACACAGGCTGGTTAAACAGGTAACGCAGCAGCAAGTGGCAACTAAACACGGTCTACTGGCCCTTAATCGGAAACTCCGATGGTTTAGACAATTTTTGATATGTGTTTTGATTCACAGATAATAAATATATTATTCTTTTTTTTTAATTTGCAATAATAAATGTAGCCAATGTGTAGCATTCATGTTTTATTAGAAATTTTATTTCTTATGTTTGTTTCTTTTTTTTTTTTTTTTTTGCAAAGCAAAACCTGTTGCTTTTATTTGTGAAACAAATGAATGTTATAGTGAGTTTTATTTTAAGGCAGAAACACTTTTCAATGACTTAAAGATTTAAAAAAAAAAGAAATGACTAAAATAAAAAAAAATGATTGTTAAATTTTTATTTCTTTCATCGACTAAGATTGCCCACATTAGAAGACTTAGAGTATTTTGATCCCTAAAAAGCCTCTCCTGCTCAAATTTGGTAACTAGAAATAAGCAATGCATCTCAGATGAAAGTTTAGTATGTCAAAACACTGATGATGTGTGTTGTGATACATGCTAGTGTAAGATGTGTGTTGCTGTTTGGTGACATTTTAATAAGTGTTTTTATATATGAGACAAGTGTGTGTGTGTGTGTGTGTGTGTGTTTGCTTTAATAACCAACAAGTTTTTCAGTGAACTTTTTAATGTTTATACTTGTATCTATTATATAAAAGAATATGTAAGGCGTATGTATGTATGTATGTATGTATGT
>JADKLZ010000167.1:20150826-20163695 GCA_021533235.1 Biomphalaria straminea
TTTCCCAGACGCATTTGGAGAGTTTTGCCAATGCTGTGGTAGCTTTTCCTATTCTTTTTGTCAGCTCGATATCTAAATGTAGGTTACTGATAATAAACTATATATATGGACAGTTTTATTTCAATATCTTTGTTAGTTTTTGTGGTACTGTGTACAAAAAAAGTACATATTTTTCATTTTTTGTGTTGTTTTCGCCTCAAATTACATTTAAAAATTATTTTCTTCATAAATATACACAAATTTGTAGGTACAAGATTTTTTTTTTAAACATTTACATCACTTAAAATAATTTAGAACAGAAATAAATCAGTTAATATCACGTATTTCAATGCAGGGGTTTATGGCTTTAAGCACAGCCAACGGGAAACGGGTCACGGAGGTCACGCTTTAAGCTGTCCTTAAACAGCATGGTGTATGCTTGCAAGCATGGTCAAATCACCTGCATAATCTATATCTTTAAGGAATGTGGTAGGTATCTACTATAAATCTAACTAGTCTTTCTAATTCAAAGACTAATTCCTAACACTATAGCTAAAATGAATGTCAATAGAATAAAAGCCTGTCTAATAAGGCTATTTATCTAATGTATGCATAACAGTTTGTTGTTGTGGATTGTGGATCTTATGATCTCATTAGAAATATTTGAAAAATGCTAAAAATATATATTGTACTGTTACATTCCTAGACCTTTTCAATACTCTGTCTTAAGTTAAAAAAAAAAAAAGAAAAGTCGATATTAAATAGATTTTCCTTTAAAAAAAAATCCAGCATTGCAGCTTTTGCTTCTATTATTGTTCTAAAAAATACCTACTTTTCAAAAGTAAAGTTATCTATATGCAGTTTTCACAACCCTTTATATTGTGTGCTTTTGATATTTATACTTATAAAAAAAAAACAGTATTCAATAATTATTACTCAGTATCCTTGGAGCTCATCAGCACTAGTTAAAAAGGAAAACTAAGTTCATACTTTGGCTCATTGGCTGTTGTGCAAATTAATTCAACCACGGAAAGGTTTTGTGACTAAACTAAGAAAAAAAAATGAATCTGTTAACCTTAGGCAGCAGACAGTACAACAGTACCCCAGTACTTTCTGGCAGAAGTTGGCATAACAAATTCATTTCACAATAATAAAAAAAAATTGTTTTGTGTGAGTGATGACTTTGAAATTTTAGGTGAATATAATGTTTCGTTTGACCAAATTCTTTTCCTTTTATTTGCCTAGATAATATAGAATTACTTAAGGAAAAAGTAATTTTCATTTGTTCCTCCAAAGTCAATACATCAAGGAAATGTCTTTTTGTTGTATACAT
Organism: Biomphalaria straminea; assembly: GCA_021533235.1. Taxonomy (NCBI): domain Eukaryota; kingdom Metazoa; phylum Mollusca; class Gastropoda; family Planorbidae; genus Biomphalaria; species Biomphalaria straminea. The sequence goes on from JADKLZ010000167.1 coordinate 20,152,139, forward strand.
GATAAAAGAATGTATCAATTTAGATTGCCAAAGCTGAGAATTTTAAAAAATTGGCTTTTTTACAGAATGCTTGAATTTCATGCATTAGAATTTACATAAGTAGCAAAAATATTAACAAAATATTACTAATATTGCTTATTTACCTTACTGACAATAGGATTGACTGTACTTGGTACATCAAACAATTTATTATATGCTGCAAGGTCTGAAGAGCTCAGGTCCCTACAAGAAAATAAAGAAGTGAAGAAAAAACATTTAGAAAAACTTTTAATTAAAGTTATGATAATGCAAAAATAGATCAACAGACCAGAAAAATAACTAAGTATAAGAGACAATGACATTCTAATGAAAACAAATTCAGATAGTTCGATTTCTCTATCATTAAGCATATCAATAGCATAACAAAAGCAGTTTTCTTTCAATTTAGGAGTTAGAATATCCATAAAATTTAAGACAGTGACAATAACTATTCCAGCTGGATGTGGATTCATGCTCTAATGGTATGGGAGGTAGGCATATGGGAGTAGGCTTTATGGTCATACAAATTACAGTGCACACCCATTGGACCGATTATCTCACTTAAAATTACCACAAATTTTTTACTGTCATCATTGTCTAAGTTCCCATCTTGTTGATAGAACCAGATGTCAAGGAAAAATTCTATGGTGGCTTTTTGAGTCCTAAGCAAGTGGATTTCACAGAATACATTGCAGTCTTGTTTGACTTCAATGTTCAAGTGGAAAGTGACTACGCGAGATAGGGAGGTGATCACCCTCCCTCCCAACTCTTAGAAATCACTCAATTTGTGTACAAAAATATTAACTTATAAGAATATTTTTTATACTAATTATCTATATTTTAACCAGATTTTATATTACTCACTCTGTGGTGTGTGTGTGTGTGGAGGAGTTGCATCTATCGCCCTCACCCCTAACCATAATCCACTGGGTGGGGAGGGCAGGTTAATTTGTTTTTTGCAGAAAACACAGTTAGTGAAAAAAAAAATTAATCAAATATCTATATAATATAATGTATGCTGCACTAGCGGATCCATAACTTTGGAGGTGGGGGGGGGATTTTTTTTCCAAACCATAACCCTAACGCCCCGTAAAACCTAACCCTAAACATGAAAACGCTTACAGCATATAAATATAACAATCTGATTAAACTTTTGACATGTAAATTGTGAGTGAGTCTGGTGTGAATGAACATTTAGTTTCTCTTTATAGTTATATTGTTTTGTTTGGTATAATGCACAAATTGTAAGACAAATTTCCTTATGGACAATAAAGATTATTATTATTATTATTATTATTATTATATATATATATATATATATAATATTTATTATATTTATATATATTGTTACAACTCCAGTGGCGGACTGAATGGTTAATGTGTGAGACCCACTGGAACACAGACTTTATGCGCGTCACACAGGTCAACCAACTGCTGTCCCTAGTGTGACCTGTGCTCTGCGCATGACCCGAGCTTTTTACGAGGGCTATGTGTTATCTGTGTGTTAGTTACAGTAAGAGTTGCAGTGCAGATAGAAAGCAGAGTGGACTGGTGTGTGAGAATAAGTCTTCGAAAATGTGGCATGTACGCTATATATAGAGACTGTTGTTTTAGTTTGGCAATTGTATTGTTCTTAAGCATTTGTAGTTAGTGGCGCCAATTGTGTCGTATTGGCTGTGTTGATGTGTTTGTTATTAAACCGCCACTGTGTTATTGAAGCTCTTGTTGTTAAGTTCTTGAGTTAGATGTGTTGTTGTTATGAGAAGCAGTGTTTGCAGAAGGCCTGAGAAGTGAAGTTCGTTACAATATATTGGAATGTTAAAAAAGCAGTGTTTGTCAACCCTTGTTGAGGTCTTTCGCTTGATAGCTAGCTTATACTAGTGACAATTATTTTAAATTGTGTAATCCATTAACTAAAATACAAAAAGAAAAAAATATTGGTTTGTCCGGTAAGCGGAAGACGATTGCATGTATCGTCCCTCCCACCTGGTACAACCCTTTTTCATTTTATATTTACCAATGATAAAATTTGAGATCAGAGTGTGTGTGCGACATAATATACAAATCCAACATCAATATGTAGCTTATTTACATATTTAACTAATTTTGTTAAAAAACTATGATTTCTCCATAAAAATAGGACCGCCCTCACACACACTCAGAGGGCTAGAGTTGGGCGGGTAGCAGAAGCTATTGCCTCCCCTCACTATATCGGCCAAGATACCAGAAGTGTAGTGACATAATATAAAAATCATATTGTAATTTAACTAATTTTGTTCACAAGCTATTTCTAATTAAAAGTAGTAGGACCGCCCCCCCCCCCAAGCCTAAAAGGTTTGGGTTGGGGGGGTCTTGGGGGTATTCGCCCCCCCCCCAACCTTCTGTAAACACTGCTTAACACAACACAGCACATCTATCACAAGAACTTGACAACAAAAGCTTCAATAAACAACAGTTTAATTACAAATACAATAACAGCCTATAAACACTATTGGCTGCAGTAACTACAAATGCTTTTCTACACAACAGAACTGCCTAACTCAAACGACAAGTCTCTCTAGCTCGTATAGCTACATTTTCGAAGACTCCGTTTTCACATACAGTCATAACTGCTTCTCTCTGCTGGACTGGACTTTGTCTAAAACATTACTAACACATTACCCTCGTCTGTTAAAGCTCTTGGGTCATGCGCAGAGCACGTGTCACACTTGGGACAGCCGTTGGTTGACCTGTGTGACTCGTCATACTGTGTGTCAGTGGGTCTCACACATTAACCATTTCAGTCCACCACTGGAGTTATAACAATATTTAAAAAAAAAAAACACATACACTAAAAGCAATTGAAAATCTGATTTAACCTTTAATGTTCCTTCTGAAACATCTTTATAGTTTTAAGTATCTATAATAGATTGTTCCGGATGGTTTTGTGAAAACAAATTAATGTCAACGAATGTCTGTTTGCTCTTCTAATTTATATTATATTTAATTTCCGTGCTTAAACATTGCAAAACACTTGATCAATCATATGCTGTTCCAGTTTTTTTTTATGTAAATGGCATATAAATGCTAAATGAAAATCTCTATACTGACTTGTATTTCATTAACTATAAAGTTGTTCCGGAAATTGTTAGATAAAAAATAAATCATGTCAAATAAATGTCTGAAATCGCATCATTGATTTACATTACACTTATATTCTTTGACAATACGTTACTATAGTCTAATTATCTATATCAAATAATTCCGTATTTTCAACTTAAAACAAATGTATGCGAAATAACTTTTTAAACAAGATTACAAAGAGAGTTTGTGTGATACACAAACTCAGAGGCGGCCCCCGTCGAAGTCGGATCCCTGTCAGATCCGCCGATTCGCAAGATGTTTCGGATGTTCCTTCTAAGTCCCTGGCTCAATTCCTGTATGCTCCCATCCTTAAACTATCGCAATATTTCTGAAAGAACAGTAAAGGTTAAATCATATTTTCAAAAGCCTTTAGTGTTTTTTTCTAACCGTGACGGACAGACCAACCAACAGATAAAACGCACAAAAATATGCTTGTTTCATTCTAATGGGGGCACTAAACAATTTTTTTTTAAAAAAATCAGATTTTTAAAAAAATTTAAGAAATTAGTTTAGAATCAAGTCATTTCCGGGCTTTACGTTAGTACACGAAAGCCGCTGCTAAAAGTTCATTTTAAAAAATGTGCGTGATATCTATGTATACAGAGCATTTCTTATAGTAACATTTCCTCCCTTACATTTACGTAATTGTTTTAGAATTGGTGTTTTGTTATTAAAAAATCGCTTGCATAATTAATTTTATAAATTAAACGGTTTGCTTTTAGAAAACTAAAAGTAGCCATTGCAACTTAACTTTTCAAGCCGCATTTAATAGTGAAATAATATTTTTCGTATCTCTTCTAGTTTTGGCGCCCTGAGTGTGACAGACGGACACTTTGCACAAACCTAATAGCGGCTTTTTCCCCTTACGGGGGCCGCTAAAAAAAATATATCGACAATAGGTTCAGGATTCTAAAATAAGAAAGTAATTTACTAGAAACAATAATTGAAACTCACTTTTTAGTGGTCCCAGTAAGGGGAAAAGCTGCTATTAGGTTTGTTAGGCTTATTTTACATTTAATTTTCTTGCTGAAACAGCAAAGTTTTTAAATCTGTAAAGAATGTTCTGGATTTTGTTTTGAAAAAGAAAAGGACCAACATAGTGTTACGAATCTCATTATCCAGGCTCCACCACCAACTTAAAGAGCTTGACAAGTCAGGGCTCCAAAATAACGTAAAGGTTTAATGTCCAATAAATAACAGCCAATATTGTACAATTGGCAGCATGTAACATAAGACTGTACACATATCTCTCCGATAGCACCGTATCGCCGTATCAACTCTTGCACTGGTCTCTCCGTCTCGTTACGGGCTTGCACTAGGTTCAACAGTTCAGGACTGACTTCACACAATAGGCTCGTTGTGTCGGACTCGATCACAGACCAAGATCAAGACGCCAGCCGTCTCAACTGTACTTGACAGTACTCCGCACTGAACCGTCGTAATGCTCCGTACAGAACCGCACCGCTGAACTGGGCTGTAGTCGACCGTGCTCTGAACTTCTGTCGTGAACCCCCTTTTCCGGCCGTCTTGAATGCGACACCTCCGCTCTTTATATAGGGTCCCTGCTGGCCTTCTCAAACCGGACAGAACGCCCCTCGACGTTTCTATGTGGTCAGATGACTATAATTCTCGTGACGCTACTGAGCTCTGTTCACGACGCCGATCCTTCGCGAACCGACTCGTCTCGGCTGACCGTCGTAACTCGTCTAGCTTGACCGCTCGTCTGGCCTGGGGCGATTTGTATCGGCTGACTACACACACCACTACACACATATGTGCCACCACCAGGTTTATAACAATAGCATTAATAATCTCACAAATCGTCGCCAGAATTGTTCCAAATTTTATTAGAAAAATCTACTAACGTTAAATTACTGTTTGAAATCCCTTTTCTAATAAATAAAACAAAAAATCTTCTCTTTTACAAAAATTGGTTGTTCCGGATTTTTTACGAAAAATATTTGAACTCTATTTATTTAAAATCAAACTTATATCTTACATTTTATTTTGTAGTTTAAACGTTACATAATGTTATCTCAATATAATGTTCCGAATTTTTAAGGAAAACAACTTCCTAAACACAAAAGTACGGTATGAAAATCTATCCACAAGTACAAATAATTTATATACTAAATCATCCAAAAAATTTAGTTAACGGTATTTAATTTATTTGAGACTGACTTCCTCCCTCCCTGCACTTTTTAAAAGGATGGGTAGTGAACTGTAGATGTCAGAAGAATGGGTGTGGCATCAGGGCAGAGTCACGAACCCCACCTAATAACTTTACAGTGCTCCCACGGTACCTTAGCTGTCGAAAAAGAGGAGCACTGCTCTAAATTTATTTACGTATATAGAACTTTTCTTTTCTCAGTATAGAGCGAGTACTTATTTAAGGTGCGACAGTTACGCTGGGCAGGGCACGTATGCCATATGGAGGAAGAACGTATGGCAAAAGCAGTCTTTTGGTGACCTAAAAGTTGGTCGATGTAACAGAGGTGCACCACAGAAACGCTTTAAAGACCAGCATAGTCGGCAACTTGCCTTAGCTGACAGAAGAGGGCACCTGGTTGCATGCGTCAGCTGAGGACAGACGCAGACGGCAAAAAGAATATCTTAATCGACCACCGGCGGATAATGGCTATGCTTGCTCTGGATGTGGCAAAATATTCCTCAATAATCTTCAGACTCGATGACAAGCCCTATAATATTTTTCTTTCCTATATATGGCTCCTTCTGTCAAGGAAGACAATGGATGCGCCCAGATAAGTAACGGGCTTCTATGTGTGTAGTTGTGTAGCATTTAGTGAAATAAAGCGTTGAATGTAACATGGTTTGTTATTATTAAGTACTGTTGTGCTCAATAATAACAATCCGTGTTACATTCTAAGCTTTATTTCACTGAATGACAAACAACTACACACATAGTAGAAATCACAACACGAAATAAGGTCAGTACACAGGATAACAAATGTAAACAAACACTGAGGGGTGACAATCCAAATAAGCAAATTCACAACATTCACCCCACGTTTAAATTTAAACATATAACACAACCACATGTAGTCAAAGCAAATAAAGAGATTAAGAAAATATAAGCATGTAAACACGCCAGTCCGTCAAACCCTGTAATTGGGTTTTGATCTTCTCTCTCTCAAGTTGTAACGGTAGCCAAGATTGGCACCATCAGTATCAGCACCAACCACATCATTTGGTGCCTCGATGTTCGGGGCTTCAACCGGGTCCACAGGAGGGTTCAGAGCAGAGTTCTCTGCGTTGCTTTCTGCACAGCCCTGAAGCGAGGGCGTAGCGCCCCCAGATGAACCGTCGCTCAACATAGGGGGGGGTCTCACATTTTCTGTGAAACAGTCTTTTTCTTTGGGGGCCGACAGTCTTAGAGAGACTGTTTCCTCTCGGACTGTAGGTGTTCTTATCAGGGCGTATTGAGGGTTGTTGTTCACAATCTCTACTTCCTCTGTTAACGGGTCGTACTTCGAAGATCTATTGTTTCTTTTTAAATAGCACAGGACCGGGAGTTGTTAGCCAAGTTAGAAGGGATGTTCCAGAAGTACTTCTGCGATAGAATCCAAAGAGTCTCTCGTGTGGAGTTTTTTTTGTCGCCGTACACAAAAGTGACCGAATTGAGTGTAACGCGTCTTCCAACACAAGTTCCCACTGAGACGTACTCAAGTCCTGGGAGTGTAAAGCTAAGGTTATAGCTTTCCAAATTGTACTATTAAGTTTCTCTATTTGTCCATTTCCTCTGGCATTGTAAGCCGTGATCCTGCTCGTAGCAACTCCTCTTTCATTGAGATACTTTTGTACTTCAGTAGACATAAATGAAGTACCTCTGTCGATATGGACATAGGAGGGTAGCCCGAATAACGCGAACAGCTCATTTAGGTATTTAATAACAGTAGCAGATGACATGTCTGGACACGCAAAGGCAAAAGTAAACCTCGAGAATTCGTCGATCATTGTAAGCAGGTATTTATTGCGTGAGTTGGAAGGGAGAGGCCCCTTAAAGTCCATACTTATTCTTTCGAATGGCTGGGTGGCTTTGATTAATTGTCCTATTGGTGGCCTAAAAAATCGAGGTTTAAGTTCAGCACATGACTGGCACTGGTTGATCACTGTTCTGACGTCATCGGTGGAAAAAGGTAAATTTGTTGATCTCACAAAATGTAGCAGTCTTGTTACACCAGGGTGACACAAACTGTTGTGGAGTAATTTTAGGTCGTTACGTTACATTGTGGATATGTAGCGATGTCTGCTGAAAGTGTCGGCAGCAGTGTTCTGTGCACCTGGTCTGTAAACGACGTCGTAATGGAAGCAGGATAGCTCTAACTTCCACCTTTGGATCTTCTCATTCTTGATCTTGCTTTTATTTTGTCTAAAATACATAAAGGACACGGATCTCTGATCTGTGACAAGGGTAAAGTGTCTTCCGATAAGAAAATGTTTCCACTTTCTCAACGATTCTACTATTGCGTAAGCTTCTTTTTCCACCGAAGAGTGCCCTCTTTCGCTTCTCGATAGTGTCCGGGAAAAGAAAGCTACAGGCCGACCATCTTGATTAAGTGTAGCTGCTATAGCTATGTCAGACGCATCTGTCTCCACCGTCAGCGGGCGAGTGTAATCTATGGTATACACGGCGGATTCCTTGAGCTCGTCCTTTAGGTCGTTAGTGGGCTGCAAATAGATGTTTAGTGACTGGATAGCTTCCTCATAAGTAATTTATAAGTAGTTTCTTGTTATCTACATTTCCTATCGTAACTACTGACCGAAAGTTTTAAATGATCATACCAATGCAGCCACTTTTCTTGAGCTTGAGGTGCAGTAGGTTCCACATCGAATCTCTCAGGCCGTAGTAGTCTCCATGTTTAGACAGATTCAGTGAAATAAATTGTTGTACTCAATAATAACAATCCGTGTTACATTCTAAGCTTTATTTCACTGAATGACAAACAACTACACACATAGTAGAAATCACAACACGAAATATGGTCAGTACACAGGATAACTAATGTAAACATTAAGATGTTAACCATTAGAGATTTATTTGTTTTTTACCTTCTTTTATTCCGAATTTTAAAAAATAATTTATATCCCTACGTTAATGAAATGTTAATGTGTAACAAATATGTAAGTATTTTTTGTTTCTAAGGGGTCATGTCTTCGAAAGTAAACTTTTTTTTTAAACGTATTATGTAAAAGTGATTGATACAAATTAAAGAGGAGGATTTACAGTTCATAAAAAAGTAATGGTTCAAGATATTTAATAAATAATTATAATTGTAATAAATGTATAGAAACGCATCACATGGTGGCCTTATCCGTTTCTAATATCAACAAATTGTGGCATCGAATGAAGCTATTCTAATATAGAGTAGATCTGGTCTTTTAACTAGATCTATATCTATATTAAATATACAAAATAGATAAAATATAAGACTAAATTAAATCTATTGACATCATTACAAAAATAAAGTCTTCAACTAGATTTAGACCTATTTCTCGTGTTCTAGACCTAGGGACTTCAAATTAGATCTAGAGTAGGCCTACGACTACGAGAGTTTTGACTTGCCCATATATAGATATAAAGACTAGTCCTAGATCTAGATCTTGGTCTAGAGTCTAGAGTATAGATCTAATCTTGGTCTAGACATCTGGAATTAGGGCCGTTCACGTTATTCGTTAAAACGTTAAACCAAATAGCTTCTTTAAAAAGAAACCATCTTAAATCTTAGGCATAATAGCTTATATGGCAGGCTATTTAGATTTACATTAGTAACATTATAATACATATGATATATATCATTAATATCAAGATCTAGATCTAAGTCTAATTGTCTATATAGATCTAGATGTCATTTTTATCTTTTCGATGATTTTATTAGCTCATCATACACTACTTCACTGTGAACTATCCCTTAGTCTGACGAATCGTTGAAGCACCGCACATTATCTATATGACTGTACGTCTTTGTTCACTCCTCTACGTCCTTTTCCCTAGAATCTCTTTTAATGACAGGTCAGACCATTCTTTTATATTGTCTTCCCATTGTTTTCGTAGGTCTAATATAATAGATATAGATTCTGATTAGTAACTAACTGCATTTAAATAAAAAAAATAATTCACATTTCAAGAATAAAACCTCTAGGCTATATTAGTATTTTATTTTAATTTGATTGCTCAGACAGGTCCAAGAAAAGAATTTTTAATATCTAGAAAGATATCTATGTGTTTATGTTTTATAGTCTCTAGTTGCAATAAAAGATCTTCTTTTATAACAGTGAAGTAGCCCTAAGTCAATAGGTATTATATTTAGACTACTGATCTCAGTTCAAAATTCTCAATATCACTATAAACCTGTTTTGTAGTCTTCAATTAACTAAATATCCACAAAAAAAAAAATTAATTCATATTCACATTAATTCATTTTAATTCTTATTAAATTAAAAATGGATTATAATGATGTAATGAACTTAAGATCAGTAGATGAGTAGGTTTTATATGAACATATTTTGAAGACATCTAACTATTTATACTAATTATTGATTATTACAAGACAGTATTTTCCAATAAAACATTGATAAACTTATGGCCTAGTTATTATATTATTTTTCAGAAAGCATAGTTATAGCTGCATAAACTATTTTAAAAACTTTAATATTTTTTAAGAAGAAAAGTTGTGAAACTTTGACATCTAAAAGATTTAGGCTACATAAAAGTCTATAAAGTTGATCATGTTGAAGGAAAAAAGTGACTAAGCTGGATGTGTTGAAAGTTAAAATCATAATGAAATCTTAAATTGAGAAGAACATATGGAAAGTAGCTAACTAAAATGAATCTTTCTATTTTGATCAACATGTCATTGAGATACTTGCTCTGATGCAAGTATTATAAATATTAATGTTTCTCTTTTTCTGATAGGCAAACTTCTCACAGCTTGATAGCTGAGATTGTAGGCCTAATAACAGCACATTGGCATTGGGTAGTAATAATATTTTTATATCAAATTTATTTAAATTTAAAATATATTTTGAAGGAGTTAATTTTGGTTAAAAATTTGTGAATTGTAGAAAAAAAAAGTTCAAGCTTGATACTATATATTTCTAGTTCATGCAACCTAATCAGTGTAAATTTGCTACATTAAGATAATGAAAATAATGACAAATATATGTGTTTCTATGGTAAAATTCATTAGCCTGGGGAATTACAGTTTATATCCTGTATTTTCATGCAGAATTCTTTGTTAAGACAGTGAATATGCCAAAAATTATGTGTTTAGAATAATTGAGCTTTACTGAAAAGAATTTACTGGTCATTACATTGCAGATATAAAAAAGCCTTGTTTAAAATTATTTCTGCACACAAATTGAGTTTTGATTTTCAGTTTATCAAATCAGCTTATAGAGTTTAAAGATTCAATAACAAATAATTGAATAGCTTTCAGCTAAATGGCTTTATAGATTATTATGTCAAGAAATCTAAGTAAATGTATGGACTGTATGTCTTTTTTTTACCATCATTGGTTGGCAATACACTTACACAGGTCCCTATAAATAAATATATGTTTTTCAATATTATTATGGAAGAGGAGAGAATTATCTAAATTATGATCTGTAACTTGTTCTTATTGCTATACTGGTGTCATATTTTTAGCTCATTAAAGTTTAGCTTATTTTAGAGTTTTAGTAAACCATTTCATATTATTGTATAAGTACAGCAAAATATTGAAATAAAATATTATTTAAAGTAGTTTATTCTTGTATATCTATAAATTCCCCGCATTTTGAGATATAGTACATTCATGTAGCATTTATAGCTTTTTTGTTATACAATTTTAAAAATGCACATTTTTTTGTGTTTTTTACCTCCCTTTTTGAAAAATGCCAAAAATGATAAAATGCAACATTCGGCACAAGTAAATAAACTCAACTAATTTTTTGACAAGCTTGAAAAAAATTGAGCGTGTTCTATGTGTGCACATGAATATTTTTCCTAAGTTTCATCTCTGAGGGCATTATAGTTTCTATCAAAACGTCCTTCAAAAACACGGGTTTGGATGGCCAAAAAAAATATTAAAAAAAACGCGGTTTTTAAATTTTGTAACTTTCTTAATATTTAAGCTACAGACATAAATTTGGTATCCTCGGTCTTAGAATCACGAGCTCTATCCAAATAAGTTAAAAAAATAAGCTGCGTGACCATTTAAAAAAATCGGTTTTGGGTCCCTACAAAAATATGTACTTTTTTTGTACACAGTACCACAAAAACTAACAAAGATATTGAAATAAAACTGTCCATATATATAGTTTATTATCAGTAACCCACATTTAGATATCGAGCTGACAAAAAGAATAGAAAAAGCTACCACAGCATTGGCAAAACTCTCCAAATGCGTCTGGGAAA
>JADKLZ010000167.1:20169902-20183235 GCA_021533235.1 Biomphalaria straminea
ATATATATATATATATATATATATATATATATAACTATACCAAAGCTCTATACATGCATAGATAAATCTAAAAGCATTAGGATAACCAGCTCGAGAATGTAACATTTTCATCCAAGCCTCACCCTGTCCCAAGAAGTAAATAGATCGTGTTTCAGACTCGAACAAACTGGTCAGTGTAGGACTAGTTTAGACTGCGTGTAGTCGGTCATGACAAGCAACCATGCCATAGTGTTTGTTGTGTGTTGAGTGGTCAGGCGAGAAAATACACACTGCCGTGGTTAGTCGAGCATGTAAATCTACTTTTAATACGCATTTTGTTCTTTGCTTACAAAATCCTAGATTTAACTGTATAGACAGCGATATATTTCTTGTACGAGAATGAGTCAATAGATTGATTAATAGGTTAGTGTGACATCACATAGAAACCAGGTGAAAGTCTGACTGTTTTGTATGCGCACGAAAATTACATTAAAAAATCAATTACTAAGTTATTATTGCAAATAAATAAAAAAAAAAGAATAATATATTTATTATTTGTGAGTTTCCCTTTAATTATGGATTTCTGTGAATGTAAAAACAAATACAACATATCTATGCTCACTAAATAAAATTTTAAAGTAATATTGTGTACCGCTGGATAGTATTAAGTGCTGAGCCGAATCTCTTCGAGCATTAAGTTTGAAAAAAAAAACCTGTCTGACTCTCATCCGAGAACAAAAGATCAAACAGTAAAAAAAAAAAAACCTGCGGACCACAGGCCTGTCTGGGAGGGACCCGAGTCAATGTCTATAGGGCATTGCTATTTCCAATACTAATGACACTCCGACACATGGACTAGAAATCATGGCCGAAGGCCAAGTGGTACCGGGGGCCACCACCATGTTCCTTCATTATACCAAGCTGACTGTGCGGGATTCGCCATTGATGAGACGGTCCCTTGAGGAACAGCGCATGGATTAGGTGACGGTTTGTGGGAGCTTTCTTACAACTCCGCTACAGTGCAATGGGCAGACTCTCGTCTTTCCCGTAGGCACCCCCAAAGGGGTCCTGTTTGTTACTTTTTCGCCTTGCTCACCTCCCCTAGTGAGCCGTTTCCACGCCGACGCCACGGTGAGGCAAAGTAACTTTGCCGGCACTATATTGTGTACCAACTATTTACAAAGGATTTCTACCTTTTTTAAGCACTATCTAGTACATTGCTTCATTTATTGAAGATGAAATATTCAGCAGATAAATTAAAGTATGAAAGATTTAAGAAACTTTTAGAAGTATACACACCTTCACTGGGAGATTTATAGTGCAGCTAATATATACATTTAATTAAAATAAATTTCTTCTGTCTACCTCTTCTTCTTTTCCCTGGTACTGTTCCTTGATGGAAGGTCTTTGCGAGCCCCTTAGATCTTGTTATATGGCCATAGATTTTAAGCTTGCGGTTTTTTTTTTACGACAGTTAGCAGGTCATCATGGGGTCCAATCGCTGCAGTAACTCTGTCTCCAGTAGCGGTCTTAGGGGTTGGCAAGTGGGGCAACCGCCCCAGGCCCCGCGCCTGAGATTTTAATTGTCACCAACTTCGAAAACCAAGTTGTCATAAACTAGGACTTGTTACTCAATATTTTCCTAGTAGCTTTATGATACCAATATTTAAGCTTCAACATATATTTTTACTTTCGAAATATCGTTTAATGAACTGCTTTTCTAAGAGGCTATCATCGTTTAACAGGTCACAATAAAAACAAGTAGGTGGAATCTACCAATCTCAATCGTATATTTCGTATTTAAACATCGACGTTAAAACAGATTTTATTAGGAAAATGCATATTGTTACGGTTTGAACTACTCTTGAATCATGAAAATTGTATATGTGATTGTAAGAGTGATTTTAACATTTGTAGTAACAGGTAACATATATGCAGCTTTTGAAAAATTGATTTAAAAATGAAAACTAATAAACAAATATACAGTGTTTTCTTGACTGTCACTGTTGATACCGTTCCAAGACTTTTATCGTGGTTCAATGATGAATGATTACCACTTTGTCATCTAGTGGGCTGAGGGCTTTGCACTGGAGTTTTATGCCTCCTCATGTGGCTGGTGAGACCTATGTGAGAACGGAATGTCCGGCTGCACTCTGGGCAGGTTATTCCAGCTGAAGCTAGTGTCATTGGCATTGCTTTTCTTCTCTGGCTTCTTTCTTCTGTCAGCGCTGTTATCTTTTCCTCAGCAATCTGTGCTACAGTTTTCACAGCGCGACGCCATGATGCTCTGTCATTTGCCTTTGTAACCCAGGTGGCTGGGCCTATGTTGAACGCCTTCAGTGAAGCTTTGAGGGTGTCCCTGAAGCGCTTTCTTTGATCACCTTGTGAGCGATTTCCTTCGCTTAGTCGGGCATACTGTAGTTGTTTAGGGATGCGGCGGTCTTCTATCCTAAAGACACGTCCTACTCATCGCAGCTGGAACTGCATCAGGATTGTGTGGATGCTTAGCAGACCCTCTTTAGATATAAATAGTATCACAAAACATCCCCAAACACTTAAAACCTCCAGATAACCATCTACCATTTCATTAATAACTTTCACATGCTGTTCATTTTAAAAACTCATTAAATGTTTAGTAATTTTTAAAAGTGTCATACAACACTGTTATGTCTCATTACAGTATAAAAAGAATTGGTAAATATACATTTAATAAACTGTTAATTTATTCTGCAATGGAAAAAAAGGTTGAGGGTGTATGATAAGGTTTCCTTATTTGGTACAGTAACCTTGCCTGTAGTGAACCAGTTGATGTGCTTGAACAGTTATTTCGTCCAATCAGCTTCAAGAGAGTTTGGCATTGACGTTTAAGTTGTTTTGTTTTTAAAAGACTACTTTGCTCAGACATCGTGCAGGAGTGGGAAAACCATTGTAATTGGGATACAAAGTAAACAAAACGAGGGAGTATTTTTTTCCAATTAATTTATTTGAAAACCAGTGGTACAGTCGTTCCGCAAAAGTGTATGGACCCTTGTAGCTCTCGGAGGAGACATAATATTAGTAGTGCGCGAGTGATTTCCAAGGCCCACAACATACTGTATTGTTATTGTTCAATCGTTAGAGAAGATGAGCCAGTTAGCGTGATGAGTTAGTTTACCGTATATATATATATATAGTCCACCTTTACGGCTAAAGGCCCCGCACTTGACGTTCGCCCAGGGCCCCGCGCACAGCTAGGGCCGCCCTTGCCTGTCTCTAATCTGTTGGTTTGTGATGCTGTCTTTGAATGTGATACCTAGGATCCTTCTATAGCATCTGAATTCCATTGCTATGATCCTCCTCTCTAGCTCTACAGTAAGCGTCCAATACTCACAAGCATATGAAAATGTGGCCATGATCAGGGAGCACATCAGTCTGTTTTTGTTGCCGAGGGCTAAGCCTTTGTCTTTCCATATTATTTTAAGTTTTGAAAGGGCTGCTTTGGACTGTGCTATTTGGGCTAGTAGGTCAGGTTTCGTTCCCTTATCTGAGACAATTGCTCCAAGGTATTTGAAGCTGCTAACACTAGTCCGCTTTTCACCACCAATACTGATGCTCTTTTAAAGCCCTGTTTGTTATATTTTTTTTTGGCATTTAAAGTTGCTATCAATACCAATTCAGTCTAGTAAAATTTATTTCCTTTGTTTGAAATACCAAACAAAATAAATTATTACCAAATAAGTTAATTTTGATATATTGTTGTTCTTTTTTAAAAAATTGATTCTTGTGTTGTCTGGTCAAAGTAATAATAGTTCAAATTTTCAGCTTGATCCGATATTGGAGAAATAACGCGTACTAACGTTTTATCAGACATAGTGATTTGATAAAACGGCTTTCCCCCTTACGGGGGCTAGAACACTCTAGAACATACTAAAACACATTATATATAGAAACATTAAAAATCGCTTAGATAAACATAATGTTCTCACTCCATAGCAACAAGGCTTTAGAAAATATAGGTCATGTGAATAGGATTAATTGATGATTTTTAAAGGGATTAGATAATTGTGAGCCATTAGATGCAGGACCTATGTGAAAACATCCAATCTTGTGCCGACTGTTGTAACGTCAGAGGACTGACTATACGAGGACATGAAAAAAGCATTTGGACCTCACACCAGCAAGTGTGCCCCGCTCACGTCAAAAGATGGCTCAATCATCAGTGATCGTGCACTGCAAATGGAGCGATTTGTAGACCACTATGCAGAACTTAACCAGATTGAAAATACCATCTCGACAACTACTTTGTCTAACTTCCCACTTTCGCATTAATCTTCGTATTCTATGGCAAGCCTTATTATTATTATACTAGTACTAGTCGACCGGCGGCGTAACATACGCCCCAATTTTGCAGGGCCGACCTTAGGCCATTGCAACCTATGCGACCGCAGTGGGCCCCGCACTTTTATAGGACCCGCGCTAATTTTAGGTGTATAAATTATTAAATTAAACCATTTCATAACATAAAACAGATTTCCAGCGGCCTCTTGGTTTACCAGGAGCCCCTGGAAATCTCCTGAAATGTTATTAAATATAGGCCTACGAAAAGTCCTGGAAATATCCGGAAATTATTAAAATCTTTTGTAAAGTAAAAGTAAAGTAAAAAAAAAAAACTATCCGGAAATATATAGATAAAACTTGAAAATGGAAATGAGATTAAAAGGGGGAAGCTAGAAGGATATGAACAGGAAGCCAGTGAAATTATTATTTTAACCTAATTTGTGATATTAATTAAAATACTTCTAAAGTGAAACCTGAGAGTAGACTCTATCTGTGTATTGTCGTTCTAGTTTCAAGATTCTTACGATACTATAATCTGGAAATACTTTTAATATTATGACAAATTGAGAAGAAGAGAATTATATACACCACTTTAATTCACAAAATAGCGCCGTATTACAAATTAAGTAGACATAATAATTTCATCTCTCTTCATGTTCATCTCTTCCGGCTTCCACTTTTTAACCTTCTAGTCACTACACAAATTCACACCATTTTTCCATTCACACCATGCTGCGCCATGGGATCTTCCCTTTTACTTGTTGCTCGATTGAACTTTTGAACTTTGGGAAGAAGAGAGTTATATATATATATAGATAGATATAGATAGATAGATATTAGGTCTTGGCGTTGAAAAGTAGATCTATAAGAAGTATATTCAATATTGTATAGATAGTAAATATACTGAGTCTGATCTAGACTAGCTATAGAAATGCAGGGCACCGTACAGTTTGACAATTCCGCCTCTATGCCATTCTCCATCAAGAGCAGAGTAAAACAAGGATGTGTTCTGACTCAAACATATTCGGCATCTTCTTTTCAGTTGTACTCACCAGCGCTTTTAAATCCCTGGAAGATGGAGTATATATCCACAGTAGATCCGATGGAAAGCTATTTAACCTGGCACGACTTTAAAGCTAAAACTGCTGTTCGCCGATGATGCTGCGGCTGCACTCAAGTCTCATTCACAAGAAAAATTGCAGAGGCTTGTGAATGCTCTGGCAGCTGCTTGTCAAGAGTTTAGCCTTACAATAAGCCGAAATCCTGGCACAAAATGTCGAAGAAATGCCAATGATACATATCGGAAATCACACACTTACGGTGGTGCAGGAATTCACATATTTGATAAAACAATAGCCAGCAACCTAGATTTAGACACTGAGCTGACAAAAAGAATAGGAAAGGCTTCAACAACGATGGCAAATCTCTCCAAGCGCGTGTGGGAAAATACCAAATTGACTACGGTAACAAAATACTGGTTTACAATGCCTACTTTCTGAGCTTACTTATTTATGGCAGTGAGAGCTGGGCAACTTACATGCGTCAAGAACACAGATTAAATAGCTTCCACCTACGCTGCCTGCTACGCATTGTGTACATCGCCTGGACGGATTACATATTTGGTGTCACCAACCAGGAAGTTTTGAAACTGGCTAATATACACAGCATGTATGGACTCCTTCAACAGAGAAGACTACGCTGGCTCAGTCATGTCACTCGCATGCCAGATGGAAGAATCCCTAAAGTAGGGACCCAAAACCGATTTTTTAAAATGGTCACGCAGCTTATTTTTTAACTTATTTGGATAGAGCTCGTGATTCTAAGACAGAGGATACCAAATTTATGTTTGTAGCTTAAATATTAAGAAAGTTACAAATTTAAAAAAACGCGTTTTTTAAAATATTTTTTGGGGCCTTCCAAACCCGTGTTTTTGAAGGACATTTTAATAGAAACTATAATGCCCTCAGAGATGAAACTTAGGAAAAACATTCATGTGCACACATAGAACACGCTCAATTGTTTTCAAGCTTGTCAAAAAATTATTTGAGTTTATTTACTTGTGCCGAATGTTGCATTTTATCATTTATGGCATTTTTCAAAAAGGGAGGTAAAAAACACAAAAAAATGTGCATTTTTTAAATTTTGTAACAAAAAAGCTATGAATGCTACATGAATGTACTATATGTCAAAATGCGGGGAATTTATAGATCTACAAGAATAAACTACTTTAAATAATATTTTATTTCAATATTTTGCTGTACTTATACAATAATATGCAATGGTTTACTAAAACTTTAAAATAAGCTAAACTTTAATGAGCTAAAAATATGACACCAGTATAGCAATAAGAACAAGTTACAGATCATAATTTAGATAATTCTCTTTTCTTCCATAATAATATTGAAAAACATATATTTATTTATAGGGACCTGTGTAAGTGTATTGCCAACCAATGATGGTAAAAAAAGAAATAAAGTCCATACATTTACTTAGATTTCTTGACAATAATCTATAAAGCCATTTAGCTGAAAGCTATTCAATTATTTCTTATTCAATCTTTAAACTCTATAAGCTGATTTGATAAACTGAAAATCAGAACTCAATTTGTGTGCAGAAATAATTTTAAACAAGGCTTTTTTTATATCTGCAATGTAATGACCAGTAAATTCTTTCTTTTCAGTAAAGCTCAAATATTCTAAACACATAATTTTTGGCATATTCACTGTCTAAACAAAGAATTCTACATGAAAATACAGGATATAAACTGTAATTCCCCAGGCTAATGAATTTTACCATAGAAACACATATGTTTGTCATTATTTTCATTATCTTTATGTAGCAAACTTACACTGTTTAGGTTGCATGAACTAGAAATATAGTATCAAGCTTGAACTTTTTTTTTTCTAAAATTCACAAATTTTTAACCAAAATTAACTCCTTCAAAATAAATTTTAAATTTAAATAAATTTGACATACAAATATTATTACTACCCAATGCCAATGTGCTGTTATTAGGCCTACAATCTCAGCTATCAAGCTGTAAGAAGTTTGCCTATCAGAAAAAGAGAATCATTAATATTTATAATACTTGCATCAGAGCAAGTATCTCAATGACATGTTGATCAAAATAGAAAGATTCATTTTAGTTAGCTACTTTCCATATGTTCTTCTCAATTTAAGATTTCATTATGATTTTAACTTTCAACACATCCAGCTTAGTCACTTTTTTCCTTCAACATGATCAACTTTATAGACTTTTATGTAGCCTAAATCTTTTAGATGTCAAAGTTTCACAACTTTTTTTCTTTAAAAAATATTAAAGCTTTTTAAAATAGTTTATGCAGCTATAACTATACTTTCTGAAAAATAATATAATAACTAGGTCATAAGTTAATCATTGCTTTATTGGAAAATACTGTCTTGTAATAATCAATAATTAGTATAAATAGTTAGATGTCTTAAAAATATGTTCATATAAAACCTACTCATCTACTGATCTTAAGTTCATTACAGCATTATAATCCATTTTTAATTTAATAAGAATTAAAATGAATTAATGTGAATATGAATTATTATTATTTTTTTTGTGGATATTTAGTTAATTGAAGACTACAAAACAGGTTTATAGTGATATTGAGAATTTTGAACTGAGATCAGTAGTCTAAATATAATACCTATTGACTTAGGGCTACTTCATTGTTATTAAAGAAGATCTTTTATTGCAACTAGAGACTATAAAACATAAACACATAGATATCTTTCTAGATATTAAAAATTCTTTTCTTGGACCTGTCTGAGCAATCAAATTAAAATAAAATACTTATATAGTCTAGAGGTTTTATTCTTGAAATTTTTTTTTTATTTAAATGCAGTTAGTTACTAATCAGAGTCTATATCTATTATATTAGACCTACGAAAACAATGGGAAGACAATATAAAAGAATGTTCTGACCTGTCATTAAAAGAGATTCTAGGGAAAAGGACGTAGAGGAGTGGACAAAGACATAGTCATATAGATAATGTGCGGTGCCTCAACGATTCGTCAGACTAAGGGATAGTTTTCACAGTGAAGTAGTGTATGATGAGCTAATAAAATCATCGAAAAGATAAAAATGACATCTAGATCTATATAGACAATTAGACTTAGATCTTGATATATATCAAATCATATGTATTATAATGTTAATAATGTAAATCTAAATAGCCTGCCATATAAGCTATTATGTCTAAGATTTAAGATGGTTTCTTTTTAAAGAAGCTATTTGGTTTAAAGTTTTAACGAATAACGTGAACGACCCTAATTCCAGATGTCTAGACCAAGATTAGATCTAGACTCTAGACCAAGATCTAGATCTAGGACTAGTCTCTATATCTATAATCTATATGGGCAAGTCAAAACTCTCGTAGTCGTAGGCCTACTCTAGATCTAATTTGAAGTCCCTAGGTCTAGAACACGAGAAATATGTTCTGTTGTCACAGATTAATAAACTACTGTAGACTTTACAATTAAACAATAAATAATATAACGAGACTTTCCTCATCATGGTAGACATTAGAGAACTCTTTTATTTCCGCTCTATCTTTTACGTTCACTCAGAAACATAATCAATAAACAATGACGTAATATATTTTATATTAGCACATCCTTCCTTTTAAAGTTCTTAATAGGGCCTACTGATATCTAGAAGGAATCTTAACAACTCGGCCACTTCTGGTTGTTTTGACTGGCATGACAAGTTCTCTAGACGTTGGTCTATAACTGTCTGTTTCGGTTGTTCTAACAGTTTGTTGTTCATTGTCTTCGTCAGTATCATAGTACCCAGAGATGTCTTCATCAAAACTCTTGTTTAAAAACCGTTGGTTTCTTCTGTAGGTTTTTCCATCATTTGTCTTTATGATATAAGATCTGTGTGATGGATGTTTCTTTATGACGACAGCTTTCTGCCATGTTTGTCCTAGACGCACTCTCACCTTCTCTCCGACAGAATAATCTTTAGGTAGTCTTGCTTTTGCATCATATTTTACTTTGCTTTTCATCTGTCGTTCG
Organism: Biomphalaria straminea; assembly: GCA_021533235.1. Classification (NCBI taxonomy): domain Eukaryota; kingdom Metazoa; phylum Mollusca; class Gastropoda; family Planorbidae; genus Biomphalaria; species Biomphalaria straminea. The sequence goes on from JADKLZ010000167.1 coordinate 20,179,246, forward strand.
TTGAGTAATTTCTCTGCATCTTCAGCTATCGATGGTTCAAATAGTTTGGGATCAGTTGGAATTATGTCCCTGAGTCTTCTACTCATCAGCAGTTGTGATGGTGAATACGGCAGTCCACTTATTGGAGTATTTCTATACTCGAGCATAGCGAGATATGGATCTTTCCCACTTTTGTATGCTTTGTTGAATATCTGCTTTACGATACCAACATACACCTCACTTTGACCATTTGATTGAGGGTACCTGGGACTTGATGTGGTTATCTTGAAATTCCATTCAGAAGCAAACTCTCTATATTGATAACTGTTGAATGGCATATTGTCGCTCACTATTTCTTCTGGTATGCCATGTCTAGCAAAAATTCCTTTCAGTGCCCTGATAACACATTCTGCTGTTTTGTTCTCCAGTCGTTTTATTTCAGGGTATTTTGAGAAATAGTCCACAACTAGCAAATAATCATTGTTTCGCCATTCAAACAAATCTGTCGCAACCTTTTTCCATGGTCTGTCTGGTACAGCATGAGGTAGCAATTTTTCCTTCACATTGTTTCTTTTGAATGTTGCACAGGTTGAACATTTCATTATGGTCGAAAAAATATCTTTAGACAGTCCTGGCCAAAACACACTCTGTCTTGCCTTCGACCTGGTTTTCTCAAGACCAAAATGACCTGTGTGCAACTTGTCGAGAATTTCATTTCTCATGCTTGAAGGAATTATGATTCTGTTCTCGTAAAACAATATTCCGTTTTCTTCGTGAATACTGTCTTTAAATGACCAGTACACCTTTACTGTTTCATGCACTTGAGCTTTCAACTTTGGCCAACCTTCTCTGACATAATTAATTAATATTTTCAATTTAGCATCAGTTTCAGTTTTCCTTCTAATTTCAATAATCTTCTGATCACTTCCCGGAAACTGTGCTGTTGCGCTATGAATTCTCATAACCATGTCATCATCTGAATTTGATTGTTCTTGACCACTGATGTACGCACGCGATAATGTATCAGCTATTTGCATCTTTGAACCTGGAGTGTAAGTTACTGTTAGTTGATATCTCAATAGTCTTAACATCATCAACTGAAGTCTTGGTGAAATCTTGTGTAAAGGCTTCATCACAATAGTTTGCAAAGGTTTGTGATCTGATTGTACAGTCACAGTTCGTCCAAAAATATAGTGGTGAAAATGTTCAGCCGCAAACACTATAGCTAACATTTCTTTTTCTATCTGTGCATACCTGCACTCTGTTTCTGTCAATGATCTTGACGTATACGCAACTGGTTTGTCTTCTTGCATTAAACATGCTCCCAACCCTTTAGAAGAAGCGTCACACTGAATTGTAACTGGTTTTTCAGGGTTAAACAGCTGCAGAACCGGAGCTTCACTAAGAGTTTTCTTTATTAGCTGGAAAGCATTTTCTTGCTCTGCATTCCACTGCCACAATACATCTTTCTTTAGCAATTCACGCAACGGACTTGTGATTGTTGACATGTTTGGAATGAAACTTGACAGAAAGTTCAGCATCCCTAGCAGTCTTTGAATTCCTGTGCGATCTGTTGGTGCTGGCATCTCCATTATTGCTTTGATTTTAGCTGGATCTGGACGAATACCATCTGCCCCAATTTGTTTTCCGAGATAATTAACACCAGAAAGTTTATATTGTATCTTGTTCTTGTTGAACTTAACACTGTTCTTTCTAGCTCTCTCCAGAACATTTTCAAAAATTTGATCATGTTCTTGTTCATCTTTTGCTGCAATCAGCATGTCATCTGACATGATATGTACACCTGGGATGTCTCCGAATACTTGATAAGCACGTTTCTGTAGTACTTCACTTGCTGAGGATATACCAAAAGGCATTCTCAAAAATCTGTATCTTCCAAACGGAGTATTGAATGTACATAAATAAGAGCTTGGCTCATCTAACTCAACTTGCCAATATGCATCCTTTTGATCAAGTATACTAAACACTTTTGCTGCTCCCAGTGAACTATTGATTTGATCAAATGTTGGAATAGTGAAATGTTCTCTCATTATATATTTGTTCAGTTCTCGGGGATCTAAACACAACCTCAAAGAATTATCTTTTTTCTTTGCTATAACCAAGTTATGAACCCATTCTGTTGGTTCATCAACTTCTGTGATCACTCCATCTTGTTGCATTTGTGTGAGTTTCTTTTTCAATTCTTCATACAGTGATGGTGCAACTCTGCGAGCACATTGAATAACTGGTTTTGCATCTGCCGTTAGTTTAATGTGATACTTCATTTTGTATGTACCAAGTCCTTCGAATACTTGCTTATATTTTTTCATCAACACTTGTGGAACTTCATTCTGTTGCTTGACATCATGTACCTCGACATTTCTCTTTGCTTCAATTAGTTTTAAAGCAATAGATGTCTTCAGTCCTAGTATAGGATTTATACTTTTCTTGATCACGTATAGATCATCTTTAACTTCTACATCGCCGACTTTAAATGTGACCGATGCAACTCCCTTCAGTTCTAATGCTTCATTCCCTAATGCTCGTAGGGTAGTATTTGACTGTTTTAACTGACTTTCAGTTTCTAAAGTGTTCCACGTTGACTCTGATATCACATTAGCTTGTGCTCCTGTGTCAATCTTCATTTTGACTATCTTTCCCATAATATTAACATCAACCATCCAAACTCTGACATTGTTGTCAGTTCCTATTGCCTCAAACCATAACTCATTCACTTGGCTTGCTTGACTTTCATCTTCCAGTAAATCAACAGCCTTGAAATATTTCGAACGACATTTTGCAGCGAAATGATTTTTCTTTTTACATTTTCGGCATGTCTGTCCGAATGCTGGGCAATTGTGTTTTCCATGCGATCTACCACAAGATCTGCAATCTTTAATGGTACTTGTTACATGGTTCCTTGCCATACTCTCGTGTGAGCTTTTAACTGGCTTTCTTTCTTCTGTCCTCTTTACTCTATTAGCAGCATCTATTTGTAGTCCTTTCATATCCACTTTCATATCCATCATTTGGTTCTGTGTATGCTCGTCAGCACGAATGATGCTTGCTGCTTTTTCTAAAGTTAAGTCTACGTCTCTCAGAAGTCTCTCTCTCACTCGATCCGACTGTATGCCACATACTAATCGATCTCTTATGAGTTCCTCACGAAGGTTGTCAAACTTACATTCTTTGGACAAATTCTTTAAATCTGTATAGTACTGTTCAAACGTTTCACCGTCCTTCTGACTTCTTGTGAAGAATTTAAATCTGTCATAAACAGTGTTGGATTTAGGCATAAAATGATTCTGAAACCTTTCAATGAGTTTGTCTACAGTCTCATCTTCAATTACTTCAAAAGTATTGTAGATGTCTCTAGCGGGTTCACCGATCAGGTGTAGCAGTAAAGCTTTCTTCACTGGTTCGGGCTTCGTGTTCTTTTCAGTGGCAACCATAAACAGTTCAAAACTTTGCCTCCATTTTTTCCATCTTTCAGATAGATTACCGTCTAGTGACAACGGTTTAGGAGGATCGAATAATTCCATTATTCGGAGAGCGTATAGATTCTAGATTCTATGTCTAGATGTCTAGATCTACAACAATTCAAATGAACTAGTGATATACCACTTGATACAAATACAATGTACTTAAAAGCAATTTAGAAACGAATACCTTCCAGATCTGTCACAAGACCTGACACCAGATCACAAGATCTGACTCTTCTGATACCAGATTACAAGATCTGACCCTTCTGACACCAGATCACAATATCTGACCCTTCTGACACCATGTTCTGTTGTCACAGATTAATAAACTACTGTAGACTTTACAATTAAACAATAAATAATATAACGAGACTGTCTTCAGCAGTAGACATTAGAGAACTCTTTTATTTCCGCTCTATCTTTTACGTTCACTCAAAAACATAAACAATAAACAATGACGTAATATATTTTATATTAGCACAAAATAGGTCTAAATCTAGTTGAAGACTTTATTTTTGTAATGATGTCA
>JADKLZ010000167.1:20185244-20225373 GCA_021533235.1 Biomphalaria straminea
AAGTAGCCGTTGCACCTAAACTTTTCAAGCCGCATTTAATGGTGAAAAAATATTTTTTGTATCTCTTCTAGTTTTGGCGCCCTGAGTGTGACAGACGGACATTTTGCACAAACCTAATAGCGGCTTTTCCCCTTACGGGGGCCGCTAAAAATCACGAAATTTGGAAGAAAGCCTTCAGGACAGAAGGCTTAAAAGTAAAGTAGCAACTATACCTAAAACACTGAACCATATTCTTCAAATACTATATCAAAATTTAATATAATACACATAAAGACACAAAGATAAAGGCACATTCCTCGTTCCATATGCTAGGACAAATCTGTACAAATGCTCCTTCTTTCCTAGCGCTATTAGAGCATGGAATGGGTTGCCTGAGATAGCACCAGGAAAACCAGTGACTTGGCAGAATGTAAGTCTTTGGTTAATATGCTGCATGACTAAATGCATGAGGCATAGGACGTAATCATCATCTTTTTTTAAGTAATGTCTGTATCATATAAGAAGAAGATAAGAATTAGATTACTAGGGTATGAAGTCTCGCATAATGAGATGAAGCCAGACCCCGACAGAGTACTGCCCTTGCGTCAACTTCCGCCACCCGATAACCTAAACGCATAAAGGCGAGATATAGGTCTATTCTCCTACTATGCCAACTGGATAGAACATTTCTCAGATAAGATCCATCCTTTAGTACACAACAGAACTTGAAAGAAGAACTAAAAATGCGGTTGTCCCTAATGTAGACCACAAAACGCCTCTGGAAGTTAAAACTGATGCATCAGATATCGCTATATCCGCTACCTTATCACAGAACAAAAGACCAGTTGCTTTCTTCTCCAGAACACTATCTCCAAACGAGAGGCGTCAATCCTCCGTAGAGAAAGAACCAATGGCTATCGTCCAATCAATTTAGAAATGGAGACATTTTCTATTAGGGTCGCATTTCAAACTCACCACGGATCAAAGGTCCCTATCCTTCATGCTTAACCCTCGTAATCACGGTAAGATTAAAAATAAAAAAAAATCAGAGGTGGTGAATTGAACTATCAATGTACAGTTTTGATTTGTGTTACCGGCCGGGGGCTGACAACATGACCGCTGATGCTCTTTCTCGTGAATTATGTTAAAGTACAACCACCCCTACGTCTTTGAAAGAACTTCACAACACTCTTTGCCACCCTACAATAGTGCGAATGCTCCATTTCGTCCGGTCAAAGAATCTCCCATCTGTGCCGAGATAAAACCTCGTTTTTATCAACCATCTGCGGCAGCTTAGTAAAAGCTAAATCACCTCGAGAGACTTAGTGTCGACTTTAAGGGGCCACTCCCTTATACCACTAAAAATAAATATTTATTAACAATTATTGATGAGTACTCAAGGTTTCCTTTTGCATATGCATGTCCTGACATATCTACTCTAACAGTAATTAGATGCTTCACCTACCTATTTAGCATATTCGGGACGCCCTCCTATTTGCATTCCGACAGTGGATCAGCCTCCATGTCTTAAGAGTTACGATCCTTCCTCAGAGGTTAAGGCATAGTTACAAGCAGAACCCCCGCATATAATGCAAAATAGAACGGGATAGTAGAAAAACTGAACTGGACACACTGGAAGTCGATTCATCTTGTCGTCAGGTCAAGAGGGCTACATAATACACAATGGAAGCTAGCCCTAAGCCTAAACGACGCTCTTGATTCAATTAGATCTGTGCTATACACTGCTACAAACATGACGCCTCACGAAAGACTATTTTCCTACAAAAGAAGGTCCGCCTGTGATGTCTATCTACCAACCTGGCTATCCTGATGAAAAGGCACGCGAGGTAAAGCAAATATGATCCGCTGGCAGAGGAAGTGGAGCTTATTGAAGCAAATGGACGGGAAGAAAGTGTCTCACTACATTTGGTTTCGAGAGGCGACTTTATCTTTAGAGTCTGTATAACATGATTTCGCTTCGAGGCTCGTTGAGACGTCATCTGAGGTCTCTAAACATCAATTGGCTCCTGGTAACACTGAGGCTTCGTCGGGTGTCTCCCAACACTCAGTGGCTTCTAGGGGTGAAATGGGGACATCTGCAGAGAACATGGTTCCGCCTGCATTAAGAGCAAATGGACGAAAATACGATACGCCCATACAGCACTCGTATAATCTCAGAAGTCGAACAAAAAGAAGCTAAACGGGGGATGAATGTTGTGTATTTATGTTTCTCGTTGTGTGTTGTGAAATGATCTGTTCTTGTATGTCAAAATGTCTTGGTATACAGGTCAGCTTTTATGTACGTGTGTGTGTGTACTGCGTTATTGTGAACTGTTGTATCATTCTTTTTCAATAAAGCCTAGAAATAAAACATGTCTTCCTGTAGTATTTCTTTAGGTTACTACACCAGGTTCACATCCAACTCCATCTCTACTTTCCCCTATCCCTTTATTTCTAGACCATTGGGGCACCACACAAGATATGTCAACCTTCTTTCTCCATTCTCCTTTGACATTTGCCTGTGGTAGAATTTCATTGATATTCTTTCTGAAAATATTGAAACCTACCTTTTTACCTGCCTGGGTGGACCACTTCGGGAGCCGATTTTGAGTTTATTTTTCCACGAAAATGTCTTTGTAACATTGATTTTTTTTTTTTTACTGATTCATGTCTTGTCTATGTCAATGAATAATTGTGCTGAGTTTCAGCTCGATACGAGAATGAGTGTGGGAGAAATAACCTGTATCTTTTACAGACGGACAGAGTGAGCTGATATATAAGCTTTGGAAAAAGGTGTGTCTTAAAACAACTAAAGAGAACTTAATGACATTTAAAATTAAAAGAAGTTGATATGGCAAGACTCTTCAGCCCTCAATAGAAACTTGGGAGAGAGAGCTTATCTTACCTTATAGATTACAGATGTTCCTTGAAAAGAGAAAATAATTACATCTAATCATTTCACGTGAAAATATAGTTATGCCTGTGTCTTAAACTCTGCTAGGTCTTAGTTTTCCTGGCTGATTCAGGCAACTCATTCCATTTTCTAATGGCCATAGGAGAAAATGAGCACTTGTACTAATTATTGTACTTATCTTTGTGTCTTTTTGAGTAATTTATTTTAATATGTTTTGTTTTTCTATTTCTAAATTTGGTTCATTGTTTTATTATTATTTCTACGTTACTTTTTATTCTTCTATGCTAAAGTGACTCTAAATTTAGTGATTTTACCAATGGTGTTACTCAAATGTCAAATGTGAATATTTGTTTGTTATAAATTCACTGCTCTATTTTATGTCTGTTCTAGTTTCTTAGGTTTTCTTGAGGCTGACCTTGCCAAAATATTGAGAGAAACGAAGAGGTTCTTTTTAGCCATGACAAATTAGTCTAAAAGAATATTTTGATTCCTACTTATACTGCCCAGGCTAATCTGGACATGTAGGTACTGAAGAACTCAAATAATGTAAATTTTTAAGAAAAATCTTTTTTGTATAGAACATCTTGCCTTGTCTTTAAAAAAATTAATTTACTTGAGAAATGTCTCTATTGGGAAATAATATGATCCAATAATAAAGAATGAATTCAGGCAAATATAATACATGAGAATAAAATACGATACAAGAAAAGCTAAGCTTTCTTCAATGGGACAGTTTTTGAGGCAATAAACGATTGGGAAACAAATGCTGAAAGAAGGGATATCTGGGTGAATGTTACCATCATCGCTTTTTAAATGCATTTGTTAAAAAAAAGTTGAACGACCTGAATTCGAACTGGGCTAAAGATTCCTCAAGCCAATGTGCCAGGGAAGTGCTTAAGAAAATAGAAGGTTGTATAGATATCAATTGTTAGATTCAAACTTTTCTCTCTACAAAGTATAAAAGGGACTAACGCAACTTACACCAACACCTCAGTGAACAAGGCCGGTCTTAGGCCACTGCAACCTATGCGGTCGCAAGTAAGCCCCGCGCTAATTAAAGTTGTTATTGTTAAATTGCAAAATATATATGAAAAATTCCTGGAAATCACCTGAATTTATTAAAATCTTCTGAAAACTATTTAAAACTCTACAGAAAAATAGACAAAATTGTCATTTGTGGGTGTCATTCATTGCAGAAAAGGCTAATCCTACGTGTGATAAAAGAAAAAAGGCATTGTCAGCTTTAATGTACCATAATAAAATGTAATAATCGGGCGAATTTTTACCTTCATCACCTTCATTGGAAGTTTCAATACTTTATTTACTTTTATAGTCACTGGCATATAAATATGCCATTGGTTACAAGGTTCGTAAAGTACAGATCACAATTTTTAACTTAGTAAACAAAGATTAAAATTCAAAGTCGAATTTTTGTTCTTATACAAAATTTTAATTTTCCCACACAGATTAGGCCCCGCGCAATCAGTTTTGCATAGGGCCCCACAATTGCTAGGACTGGCCCTGTCAATGAAGTACAATTTCTTTCCTTTGTCCAAGATGCCAAACAAAATAATTAATTTTAATTAGTTAATTAATTAATTGGTTAATTTTTTTATGGATTCTTGTTTAGTCAGGTACTATAAATAATTTTGAAAATTTTCAACTTGATTGGAGCTTGGGTTGGGAGAAATAACATATACAAAATTTTCACCAGACAGAGTGACTTGATATAAGCTTGTAAAAAAAAGTTAATTTCCAAACTTTCATGAAATTTGTTTAAAAACTGTTTGGACAACAGATTACATGTAGCCTACATAACCCGTAACATTTTTTCCTAAAAAAATACTGATAAAATGAAAAGGATTCCAGTAAATGTTCCTATAATTTTTCCAATAAAGTTTTGCAAATCTACTATCACCCTCCCAGGTCCCAAATGTCATCAAGACATAGTTTAAAAAGTTAGGCATTGGAGAGTAAGGTATATGATAAATATGTATATATAAATCATAAAAAAAAAGTTTAAGCTTACAGTACTCTGAGAAATCTGTGATCCCCTGCCCTGAGCCACGCTAGACAGAACTTGAATAGCCAGTTTAGTGCAGTTTTCAGCTGTTAGTACTTTAGATATATCTAGTTCGGTAGCAATCGTCACAATCAGCTGGCATCTTAAAATAAATAAAAAACCTTTTTTTTTTATTTTGTAAAAATAATATAATACAAAAAAACATAGCTACTAAAAATATTTAAATGCTAAAAAAAGAAGGGGGTGGGTGTGGAAAGATCAATATTATGTATCAAATTTTTTTCTTTTTTTTCAAACTAACACGACATTTGCAAGTAAGAACCTTCTGGAGAAAGACATTTTTGAATGAATTTTTTTTTAAGTTTAATGTCTTCAATTTAATTTCACTAATATAAATCAAGCCAGGGCCGGTCCTAACAACTGCGGGGCCCTATGCAAAACTGACTGCGCGGTGTCTAGTCTGGGTGGAAATAAGGATCAATCAATTAATCCTGTGTACTCCCAGGGGAGCATAGAGACGCAACCACACCTCTCCACCGAACTCGGTTCTGAGCAGCTTTCTTCATCTGCTCCCATGTCATTCCAGTACCCTCAGCTTCACTGATGACTGACCTCTTCCAGGTTTGCTTAGGTCTTCCCACTTTCCTCTTTCCTTGTTGGTTCCAGTCAAGAGCCTGCCTTGCAACATTGGTAGCTGGTTTTCGCAGGGTGTTTTCTATCCAGCTCCATTTTCGTTTTGTAATGTCTTGTGCTATGGGCTTTTGTCTAGTTTTTTTTCCACAAATCGGTAGTGGTTATCTTTTCTGGCCACCTAATTCCTAATATCCGGCGTAGGCATCTGTTAACAAAAGTTTGGAGCTTTTCCATATTTGTTTTAGTGACTCTCCAAGTTTCTGAAGCATAAAGGAGGACAGCCTTAACGTTTGTATTATAGATTATTCTAATATTGTTATGTAGAGATACTGCCTTGGAGCGCCACATTGTTTGAAGAGTTGAAAAGGCAAACCTAGCTTTATTTATTCAAATTAGTATATAATCATCAGCTCCACCGTCTTTACTAACTCTACTTCCGAGATAGGTGAAGTGGTCTGTATCAAGGATGTTTTCTCCCTGTAGCATGATTGGGTTCTCTTGTCTATTGTTGATCCTCATAACTTCTGTTTTCTTTTTGTTGATTAGAAGTCCTGTCTTTTTTGCTATTTCTGAGAGTCTGGTGAGTTTGGTCTGAGCATTTTGTTGCGTATGGGAGAGGAGGCAGATGTCATCAGCAAAATCCAGGTCCTCTAAATGCTGTGTAAATAAGGATAATAAGTGAAAATTAAGGTTTGGTATTTCAAAATAAATTCGACTTTGAATAGTATTCATTCTTTACTAAGTAGAAAATTACGATCCTTGCTACCTATGACATATTTATATGCTAGTGACTATAAAATTAAATTAAGTATTGGAACTTCCGATTAATTAAGGTGAAAATTCGCCTGATTATTTTTTTTTTTTCATGAAAGCTGGAGGCGTTGTGGCTGAGTGGTAAAGCGCTTGGCTTCTGAACCGGGGGTCCCGGGTTCGGATCCCGGTGAAGTCTGGTATTTTTATTTCGGGATCCTTGAACGCCTCTGAGTCCACCCAGCTCTAATGGGTACCTGACATTAGTTGGGGAAAGTAAAGGTGGTTGGTCGTTGTGCTTGCCACATGACATCCTCGTTAACCATAGGCCACAGAATCAGATGACCTTTACATCATCTGCTCTATAGACCACAAGGTCTGAAAGGAGAACTTTTCATGAAAGCTGACAATGTCTTTTTTCTTTTATGGCGCTTAGGATTGGCCTCGATGGTCTGGCAGGGACAGAAGAAGAACTAGCCGACCTAGTGATGCGCATTGACAAGACTTCCGCAGCATACGGCATGCAAATAAATGCAGAAAAAAACTCATATTATGATCAATAGCCAACAGGGTTTTATAAGAGACATCAGCATTGGAGGTGAAAAGCTAACTAGCGTTAACAACTTGAGGGAACAAGACCCGATCTACTAGCCCGAATAGCACAGACCACAGCAGCCATTTCGAAACTTAAAATAATAAGGAAAGACAAAGGCTTAGCCCTCTGCACCAAAATCAGACTGATGACTGGTCATGGCCACATGGCAATGTAAGATCTCAAAAGGAGTCTTCAACTGCTTTCCTACTTACAATGAATGTGCTTCAAAATAAATAAATCACCCCCTAAATTCTGGACACTTTGACAAACCTGCAGTCAGCATTACTTCCCAAAAGTTGGAGGTCTTGAATATGAATAGGTCAGCTTCATTAGTAAACAATGAAGCTACAAATCGCACAACTGAAGAAGAGCAGCTCATTAATTTAAAAAATGATGCAAGTCTTAAGTCAAATTTTGGGGAGAAAAGCCTTGATATGTTTTGGATTTCCATCAACAAGTTATATCCTGCAATCAGTTTAAAAGCGATCAAAATAATTCTTCCATTTATATCTTAAATGGTTTTTTGAGTTTGGATTTTCAGTAATGATAGAAATCAAGTCCTAAGAAAAGAAAGATACTTCTTACAATAGACGATGAAATGAGAGTTTGTTGGTCGACTTTGGAGCCTCGATTAGATTTGCTCTAAAAAAACAGGCACATTTTTCACATTGAATGTAATACTTAAAACAGATCAAATATTTTTTTATTTTATTTTAAAACAATTGTTGCTTTTCCTGGTGTGCGCAAATTTTTTTAAGTTTTTCTACTGTGCCGGCAGACAAAAAAGTTTGAGAAACACTGATTTAGAGCCATTTATTATGACAGCTTGTAAGTAAAAAATCCTAAATATTTTAATTTTTTAGGCTAGCTATGGTGGTGAATTTTCTCAAAAGCCTTAGAAAAATCTAATAAAATTGCATCTATTTGCTCAATATTATCTAAATCTTTTGAAAAATCATCAATTAGTCTTATTAGTTGTGTTTCACATCAATATTTCCTAAAGCCATGTTGGTATGAATAAAGCACATTGTTTGTCTAAGTGTTTTATATTTTTATTATGTGTTCTAAGATTTCACATGTGATGCTGTTTAGTGATACTGATCTGTAGTTTCCTGGGTCATATTTTCTCATTTTTTAAATAGGGGAGTGACATTAGCTGTTTTACAGTCCCTTAGTACTCTGCCCTGGTTAAGAGATGCCTAAAAAGGATGTTGAACACTGGTGCTAGCTTAAATTTTTTAGGAATCTATTCAAAGTACCATCAGGTCCAGATGCATTATTCAGTTAAATGTATGCTCAAAGTTTTGGATTCCCTTTTCTTGTACTTCTATAACTCCTATCTTGTCCATTTGGTTCAAATAGGGTTTGTTGATGAACACAAAAATTATATATGTGTCAGACACAAATAGCCCAATTTTTCTGTAAAAGAAATTACAAAAGTCATTTCTCTATAGAAGAAGTTAGAAGGCTATAGGCCTATAATCATAAACAAAAATAAATCTATGACTATAATTCAAAGATCTAAAAAACATTTAGGAAATGAGTGGAGAAATTAAGTGAACTAATAGGGTTTGTTGCTGAACATAATAATTATATATCTGTCAGACGCGAATAGCCCAATTTTTCTGTAAAAGAAATTACAAAAGTCATTTCTCTATAGAAGTTACGAAGGCTATATAATATTCAACCACAGACATAAATTTAGGTTTTTGATTTCTAGTTACGATTTATTTAGGTAGGTGCTGTTTTACTATTACATACCAAGTATTAGAGTTTAGAAAAACCCAGGTTCATTTGTTGTGCATCGCTATAAGCAAACACAGCATATCATCTCCCCATTAGTATATTTAGATCTATAATCTAATTCTAGTCTAGATTTATATAAAAAATCTTGTAATAGATCTTGTAATAGCATAGATTCTATCTTGAGACTAGAGTGCTTAGTCTATCCTATGCTATGCATATAGTCAATTTTTTTTAAGAATAAAGTCTAGATATTACTAGAGACTAAAGTTTATTAATTCTTAAATTATTAGATATAGACATTGGACATAGATCTAATAAAAGGCTACTGTAATGCATTTATCATTAACTATATATAATCATATAATCTATACTTAATCTACTAGACTAGAGATCTATCTATAACAATGTTTCTCAAACTTTTTTGTCTGCCGGCACAGTAAAAAAAACTACAAAAGTTTTGCGGCACACCACGTAGAGTGACAGTTGTTTTTAAAAAAAAGAAAAAAATATTTGACCTGTTTTTAAGTATTACATTTAATGTGAATGATGTGGCTGTTTTCGAGAGCAAATGCGATCTAATCGAGGCTCCAAAGTCAACAAACAAACTCGCATTTTATAGTCTATTGTAAGAAGTCTCTCTCTTTTCTCTTGACTTGATTTATGTCAGTGCTGAAAATCCAAACTCACAAAACCACGAAGATGGAAGAATTATTTTGATTGCTTTTAAACTGATTGCAGGATATTGTTGATTGAAATCCAAACACATCCAGGCTTTTCTCGGCAAAACTTGACTTAAGAACTGCATTGTTTTTTAAATCAATGAGCTACTCTTCTTCTTCAGTTGTTAGAGTTGTAGCTTCAATGTTTCCAAATGGATAACGAACCCATCCATGCTCATTACTTCCATTTTTTGGAAAGTAATGCTGCAATGCCGACTGCATGTGTGTCAAAGTTGAAAACACGCTTTTATCCTGGTGAGCCAAAGAACATTGGTTTGATACAGGAGACATTTGCAGTCTGAATCCATTGCTTCACAAAGCTGAGAGAATAGTCGGGATTTGATGAAGTTTACAACTTCAATCACTTGATCCAGAACAGACATCTAATCTTTCGGCAAAGATTTCAAGGCAAGAGCTTCTCTGTGGATCATGCAGTGAACAAATAATACATTTGGATTTTCTTGACACACAAGAGTGACGAATCCCTTTGTATTTTCCTGCATGGAAGGACAGCCATCGGTGCAAACGCTGACACAGTTTTTCCACTGTAGTTTGAAGAGCAAAATGTTTTCGTTCACCACTTGAAAATATCATCGCCTTTGGTCGTAGTTTGTAAGTCTTTGCAAAATAAGAATTAGTTGACACATTTTTCATCCTTTATGAACCGAATAAAAGCTAGCAGCTGGGCTTTGCTTCTAACGTCAGTGCATTCATCAACTGGAAGTGACCACAACAGAGACACTTCATCGTCAGTAACCCCAAAGTGTTCGCAGATTTGATCTTGTAAACATGACGAAAAGTCTTCACTTCTGTGCGAAATAGTATCATTTGACAAAGGAACTTTTTTAACTTTTTCGACGGCATCAGGTCCGAAGATAGTTTCAACAACTATTGCTAAAGCTGTTGCAATGACTGATTCAGCCTCTGTGTTTGCTTTCTTGTGTGTTGCTAATAACTGAGCACCTTATAAGTTGCAATCAATCCCCGGCAGCTTTAGATAGTTTGTAAGTTTCTTAGCTTTTTTTTTTTGTTAAGTCATGATGTTTTCCAAGTATTCCTTCAGTCAAGCTTTTACAGCTGGATGTTTTGTTTCCAAGTGTCTCTTTAATTTGCTTGGAACAAGCAATGATAATTCGAATGAGAATTTGACAGAGTTGCATTGCAGATCAAACAGAATGGCAATGGAGAATCTTCAGGTCCCGAAGATATGAAACCATATCCGATGTAATTTTCCTTGTACCTTTGTTTGGTTTCTTGCTTTTCATTTAACCCCATGGATAACAAGGATTATGCTTATTGATAATTTGTTATTATTAGCAGAAACATAAAGAATTTACATTAAATACATCACTTATTATTATCGTTACCAATTTAAGAAATGCTGTGTGCCTGCTAAGGCGGTCTACATTAGAGTCATTATAATAATATATATATATTGGAAAATTCCATAACCTGAATAGCTAACACCCCTCTCTGTTAATATGGAAATACTATTACTGGTCGTTGTAAGTGGGGATGTCATCGCAACGTAAAATAAAAATTTAATAGTAGGCAGACCAGTGTAACGCTGCACGTGTGGCGTTCTGAAAACTCCCGCAGCACATCTGCAAATCTTCGGCGGCACACTAGTGTGCCACGGCACACAGTTTGAGAAACACTGATCTATAATCTAGTCAATCTAGTTCTATACAATATTCATTATAATACTTCTACTTATTTAATAAGTTAGTACTTAGAATTACATCTATAAAAGTTTATATAAATTAATAGATTTACTTTTCACTGCAAAGAACTAATAATAAAATTGCTAATGATTTCTAATGACTGATTATTTTTATTTTTTTAATAGTAATAGGCCTAATAGATCTAGACTATACTTAAATCTAGTCTAAAATAATGAATGTCTAAGACTCTAGATGATTGAGACTTTCACATTTAGGTGTTGTTAATAAAGTAAGCTGTATACAAAGTATCTATATATATATATAATTCTCTTTTTCCCTCAAGAGTTTTGTCGAGTAGCAAGAAGTAAAGGAAAGATCACTCTGAGGATAGTCCACAAGAAAACAAGAGGGGGCAGAGAAAACACGTCACAAAATAGCAGGGACCGTTGCAATATCACTCTTTTTTTTTTTATTTCTACCTCACGTTAAAAAAGGGGAAAGTAATCTACTCTGTAGTAACTATCGAGGCGATAGAACACACTCAAGACTTTGGACACAATGGAAAGATCACTATTTTATTTTTGCAACTCAGACAGAGGGAGTTATCCTAGGTTATTTAAAGGGAAACTCCGATGGTTTTTCAAATTTGAGTTATTGACATATTTAAATTCTGCGTAAAAAGTTGTAATAGTAAACATTTTACCATTTTTCATTTAAACGCTTAGAAACGTGAATATTTAATAGATTAGTCTCCTAAAAAAGTGATGTGACAAGCCTAGTTTTAAATATTATCTAAATCCACTTAATTTATGAGCAAGTCTAGTTTTACATGTTATCTTAACCCACTTAATTCTAGATGTTGTAAAATTTAAAAATGAAATGCCTGCCTGTTTTAGATCTAGACTACCTTGAGTGCATGGTTTACAATAAATTCGCGGAAGACAAGTACCGGTACTCTTGAGTAGTATAGGATTTGGGTTAAGGTTAGGTTTTTTTTAATTTTTATAGCCTCTATCAGGTTATATCCCAACTACCTGTATTTTTGTGCAGAATTTCTTTCTCTTTCAGGCACACTTAAAGCTATAGCATAATAATGTCAGTTTAATTTAAAAAGAGAACTGAAAAATGCAAAGATATATATGGAAAAAAGCGACTTAGGGCCCAGTACTTTTTAAAAAAAGAAACGAAATGGACAAGTCCAACAAACCCTATTAAATTTGTCTACTGAGGCTGAGAATGCTGAAGCAAAGTATTTATTTAGGATGTTAGCTTTAGTTTCATTATAATTATGTGTTAAATTATCTTCTCCTTTTAATGGTGCTACTCCTGTTGTTTCCATTTTGAGACCTGGGAATACACACTTTTTTTTCAGATTGTAGGCATGTATGTTTGTATATATATATATATATTTTTTAATTGATTTGTTTCGTTTGCAACAATAAATAATTGTGTAATGTTTTAACTCGACCTGGGAACATTATGTTATTTTTTGTTATGGCCCCTCAGTCACAAAGCAACTATGAATCATCTCAAGAAAATGAGATAAATGCCTGGGCATTTAGCTATGGTCAGAATTATGTCACCCATGAAGCAGTTTTCCCCTCTCCATGCAGCTGATGTATCCAAAGGACAAGGGAATGGGAAGTGCCGATATAGTATGGGGTCAGTGGCATCACAGGCTCTGCCAGGGTGCAGCATCAAGTTCTGCAAACTGCCATAAGGTTGCTGGCTCCTGATCTTTACTCAGGTTTGACTCCCAAAGCAATACCCATGATTGGGTATAGCTGCAAGTTTTCCTTTTTCTAGGTGGGTAGCAATCCATGGCTAATGAGATCCTCTCGCCCAAAGTTTACTGGTTAAGGAATCTAAGAATTGGTGTAAGAAATAGCATGTACTAAACCTCATAAATTTAGCCATCGCTCTTTATACTAAAGGATTAGTTTTCCTTTTTGGTATCAAACAAAATAATTAATTACTAGTAATTAACTGAATAATTGATTAATTTTTAAAAATTGATATATGTTTTGTTATATAAAATAAATAACTATGTTAAGTTTCAACTTATCTGAGCACGTGTGGGAGAAATAGCGTGTTCAAAATTTGTACCAGATAGACAGAATGACTGAGTTGGTATAAGCTTTGTAAAAATTCCTAATAATTTCAATTCTAT
Source organism: Biomphalaria straminea (assembly GCA_021533235.1). Taxonomy (NCBI): domain Eukaryota; kingdom Metazoa; phylum Mollusca; class Gastropoda; family Planorbidae; genus Biomphalaria; species Biomphalaria straminea. The sequence goes on from JADKLZ010000167.1 coordinate 20,198,438, forward strand.
TTACCTTAACTGTTTAATAAAATCTTCAAGGCTAGTCAAAGAAGAAATTCTGGAAAGAACAGATTTTAATTCACTTGTTTCAACATTTGGAGGAAGTGGTATGTTGGAAGTAACAGCTTTAACATAGACTGATCCAGCAGTAGTCTCTGATCTCTTCTGATTTAATGCCTGGAGATAAACAAAAAATACCGGTAAATAAAAAAAAAATTGTAAGGGTTTTATAAAAAGAAAACAGTAAAATAAAATGAATGTATAAATCATGTCAAACAGGAAAAAAAAATTACTTTCACTACACTATTCAGTTTTTAAGCTTTAAAAGGAAAAAAATGTTTTCACAATAATATTATTAAGCCTTATAAAAACTTCATTCTTAACATTTTATGAAAGTACAAAAGAAATAATTGGCATGAAAGCATCTGGTCTCTAGAGATATAAGAAAAACAATATTTATAATATTTAGATGTTATTCATCAAACAAAGCCCACCACATGGTGTCCCTTGGAAAAAGTTTTCTAAAAAAGGTTTAAGTTGCAGTAGCCCATGAATCTTTTTGAACTGAACACTCGAGTCTAGTAGAATCTCAGGCGTACCTCAAGGAACAGTCTTAGGACCACTACTATTTTTAATTTACATAAACGATTTACCAAATTGCATTAGTTCAGGAACAAATGTCAGATTATTTGCAGACGATTGCATAACATGCAGAACAATAAAAACAACACAAGATACAGAAATTTTACAAAGAGAATTAGATGAATTACAAAAATGGGAATCAAATTGGAGCATGTCTTTCCATCCAGAAAAATGTCAGTTATTAAGAGTAACAAAAAAAACTAAAACAAATTAATTCCACTTATTTTATTCATGGTAAACCAGTAGCACAGACTAAAAACGCAAAATACCTAGGTGTTATAATAAATGAAAAACTGTCATGGAATCCCCATATTGATGAAACAATAAAAAAATCAAACAAAGCATTGGGGTTTATTAAAAGAAATTTCTATAAATCAAATAAGAACATAAAACTAAAATGTTATTTAACCTTGGTTAGGCCTATAATAGAATATGCATCCTCTGTTTGGGACCCCTCAACTAAAGAAAACATTAAGAAACTAGAACAGACACAAAATAGAGCAGTGAGATTCATAAATCAATATTCACATTTCACAAGAGTAACACCTTTGGTAAAATCACTCAATTTAGAAAGCCTTCAGGACAGAAGACTCAAAAGTAAAGTAGCAATTTTACATAAAACACTTAACCATAATCTTCAAATTCAAAAACAAAACTTAATAAAATACTCAGAAAGACACAAAGAAAAAGGCACATTCCTCGTCCCATATGCTAGGACAAATTTGTACAAAAGCTCCTTCTACCCTAGCCCTATTAGAGCATGGAATGGATTGCCTGAGCTAGCCAGGAAAACCAGTGACTTGGCAGAATTTAAGTCATTGGTTAATATGCATGACTGAATGCATCACGCGTAGGACGTAATCATCTTCTTTTTTGAAGTAACGTCTGTATTGTATAAGAAGAAGTCTCTTTCAGATTTTATGCACATCAGCACATACTCCAAGTTACTGTTTAAGTGTTAAAAGTTAAAATAAGTTTACAATTCATTTAAAAAAATATTTTGTTAATTAGTAAGAATCTATTCTAAAGACCGGTGTATACATATATATTCTATGGCTCCTTTTGTCTTGAAATGCAATGAATGAGCCCAGACACTGGTTTCAGTTTAGTCTTAAGATGGGGCAGAATCTGGACTGGCCAATCAGGCCAATTCTAGAGCGGCAGACTTTGCCACAATTTATGCATGCATATTGTTATGACTTTGTAGTAAGCTAAAGCAGGTTAACTCACCGATGGTCAGGTCGCCGATATCCTTCTCAGATTGCAGATGTACAATCCAATTATGAACAATTAATATATCCAATAAAGAGAAATAATGTCACAATTTCCAAAATCAAATGTACATATCCCGAATTACTAACACAATCGAAAATTGAAAACAATCCTTCGTCCAGAAATACAAATTCGTGACTGACTCTCATTTAACACCTCAACAACTCCTCCCGTCAGTTTCTCTCTAAGCACAAACACAAATCAATAAGTTTTTCACGTGGAGAAACAAAATGGTCAGCCGGGGGGGGGGAACAAGTTTACAACACTGCCCCCTCCCTAACTCTGTGCATCCCGAACAGACTCTCCATCTCCTAAGTAACGGTGCAACCGATCTAGGTGCACTACTTTGCATTTAGTTCGAGCGCCCTTCTGGATCCGGTAAACAACGTCATAGATCCTTTTCACAATCCAATATGGGCCTTCCCAATCTTTCTATAATTTCGGTGATTTTCCCTTCTTTCTCTTTGGGTTGTATAGCCAGACAAGATCATGTTCTACAAAACCAGCAGAATTGGCCCATCTATCATCTATCGTATCTGGTTTTCATAAGGTCGCTACTGTCTTTTATCCTACTCCGTGCAATAGCATGAACCTCTTCTAGTCTCCTTCGAAGTCCTGTAACATATTTGCTTGCTATTGTGGGTTGGTCTCCTGGTTGTCCAAATAAGAGATCTGCTGGCATCCTAAGTTCTCGACCAAACAATAATTTGGCTGGCGTGTAACCTGTAGTTGCATGAACTGCTCCTCTATAAGACAGGAGGAATTGGGGAATGTAGTCATCCCAATCATTCTGCTGTTCTGATGAAATTTTAGCAAGGTGCTGTACCATGTACGGATGAAGCGTTCTACCATCCCATCCGATTGAGGCCGTAGTGGCGTCGTTCGTGTCTTCTCGATTTTTAAGAGTTTACAAATCTCCTGAAACAGATTAGATTCAAAGTTGCGTCCTTGATCCGAATGTAGTTCCATTGGGACACCAAAACGACTAATCCAATGTCCAACCAAGATATCGACTATTGTTGTTGTTTCCTGGTTGGGCATCGCGAAAGCTTCCGGCCATTTACAAAAATAGTCCATTATCACTAGAATGTATTTGTTCCCTTTGTCAGTCTCAGGAAAGGGTCCAGCTACGTCCAGTGCGATCCTCTCAAATGGGACACCTACATTGTACTGTTGTAAGGGTCCTCTACTTCTACGTTGTGGGCCTTTAGCTGCCACACACCTGTCACATTTTCGGCACCAATCTTCTGTCGTACTTATAGCGGCACCAATAAAACCTTTGTCTGACTTTTTCTAATGTTTTGTTAATGCCTAAGTGTAAACCTGTGGAGCCATTGTGCATTTCATGTAGCACTTCTGGGATTCTAAACTTAGGTAAAACTAGTTGTACTCGTGTCGAGGTCCCATCGGTGGATTCCCACGTCCGTTTTAAGACGCCGTTTTCTATCACCAGAGAGTCCCATTGTGCCCAGTAAGCCTTGGTAATCTCTCCTGTACTAGAGATTTGATGCCAATCAGGGCATTGTCCAACTTCCTTCCATTGCAAAATTGGGGCTATATCTTTGTCATCCTTTTGTTCTTTGCGTATCGTCTCTTTAGACCAGGACTCTGATGCACTTAACTCCAGCCACTTACAATCCAGGGCTCTTGTTTTTCCTTCTACTTTTGTGCGATGCTTACACTCCTGCTTACAAGGTCGTCGTGACAAAGTGTCAGCATTCAAATGGGCTTGCCCCTTCCTGTGTTGTGTTTCGAAGTCATAAGTCTGTAACCTTTCTATCCATCTAGCTACTTGACCTTCCGAATTCTTGAAGGAAAGTAGCCATTGCAGGGCCGCATGGTCTGTTCTCAACTTAAATCTTTGTCCATAGAGATACTTGTGAAAATGCTTAATGGAGTCCACCACAGCTAGCAGCTCACGTCTAGTCACACAATAATTTCGTTCAGTTTTTGACAAACTTCGGCTAAAGTATGCTACCACTCTCTCGATACCGTCCACTTCCTGCGATAAAACAGCACCGATCCCTGTATTGCTAGCGTCCGTGTCAAGTTGAAACACAATACCTGGTACAGGATAAGACAACATGGGCGATAAGACGAGAGCCTCCTTTAATCTTTCAAAAGCTTCTTGGCAATCTGGCGTCCAATTAAATTGTGTCTTTTTCTCGGTCAATTGGTGAAGGGCTCTAACGATAGTGGAAAAACTGGGTACAAAGAGTCTGTAATAGCTGCAAAGACTCAAGAAGCTTCTGATCTCATGAAGATTAGTAGGTGTGGGCCAGTGCTTGACAACTTCCGTTTTTTCTGGATCCGTGCTTACCCCGTCCTTGGATACAATATGTCCCAGATATTTAACTTCCCCCTTAAAGAATGAACACTTCTTCGGATTTAGTTTCATTCCCCCACTTCGAATACGCTGCATCACTTCCTTCAAGTTATGTATGTGTTCATCAAATGTCTTTCCGAAGACTATAATGTTGTCTAGGTAAACCAAGCAAGCATTCCAATTTAAGCCTCGCAAAACCTGTTCCATCAGTCTCACAAAAGTCGCTGGTGCGTTGCAGAGCCCGAAAGGCATAACCGTAAATTGCCATAGTCCGTTTCCAGCGGAGAAAGCTGTTTTCTGTTTATCATGAGGGTTTAAACCTACTTGCCAGTAGCCGCTTTTGAGGTCTAGGGTTGAAAATATATGAGCCCCAGAAAGAGTGTCTAATGTGTCATCGATACGTGGAAGAGGATAGCTGTCTTTTAGTGTGACATTATTTAAAGCCCTGTAGTCGACGCAAAAATGCAGAGAAGTTAGTGTGGCTCTCTTTATTACATTAAACAGCTTTAGGAAATCAACACATAAGTAAATAAGATGGCGTTCTTGGTTTGAGACGCGATTAATAATAATAATAATAATAATAATAATAATAATCTTTATTGTCCATAAGGAAATTTGTCTTACAATTTGTGCATTATACCAAACAAAACATTATAACTATAAAGAGAAACAGAATGTTCATTCACACCAGACTCACACACAATTTACAAGTCAAAAGTTTACATCAGATTGTTACTGTTTAATGATTTGATTGCCAGAGGAACAAAAAAGTTTTTGTGTCTGTTTGTCTTTGCTATCGGTGTCTTATATCTCTTTTGTGATGGTAAAATCACAAAATCCTGTCCCAAAGGATGATTTTTAATTTCTAGAATCTTTTTAGATTTTGTAAGGATATTTGTATCAAACAACTGTCCAAGGGGGGTTTGCTTTTTGCCAATGACTTTACCAGCAGCATTTAGGATTCTCTGGAGTTTATTTTTATTCTTAGTGCTTAGATTGCCATACCAGGCAGTGATATTAAAATGTAAAATATTGCCGATGTGAGCGTGATAAAACATAGCTAAGACCTTTTCGCTAACATTAAAAGAAGACAGTTTTCTTAGTAATCGCAATCTTTGCTGTCCTTTTTTGCTGATATAATCAGTATTTGCTGTAAAATTTAGTTTATTGTCTAAGATTGTACCAAGGTATTTAAAGGTTTGCACTATTTCAATAGTCTCTCCAGCTACAGTAACAATATCAGATTGTCGACTGTATGACTGTTTTCTGTTGTCGTTGACAAGTCTACCGACATATCTGATACCGCTCAAAATCTTGGCATTTATTTGCAATTAAAACAGTTTTGAAATCAGAGAAGTTAGTAGCTATTTGGAACATGCATGGGATCGCCAGTGGTGAAACACTGACAAGAAAGTTTCAACCATCACAGCGAATTGTTTTCCTTTGGAGAAATTAGTGGGAGTGACTACTGATGGTGCCATAACTATAGTTAACAGCAATAGTTTTAAAAGTCAAATCTCGTTGAATTATTCCCTAACAATATCTAAGTTGCAAAATGTTGTTTGGACCATGTCTGATGATAGTGTTCAGATGGAACAATATTTGTCGTTTTTAAAATCCATCTGCGGCCAATGTTTGAAGTGCCCAGACATAGCTACAGCTGAATCTGATAGTGATAGACTTACAAATTAGAGATCTTTGCTTGATTAATTTCTAGTGATAATGTGATGCAGACTATTCATCTCTACTCAGTGTTCTTGCATAAACTTTTCAAAATCTCAGAAAGCAAGTGTTATGGATGATCACAATAATTACAAGCACTTAAGAGTGGAACAAACGTTTTCAGTGATGAATTGTGCGAAACCGATGCTACGTCTCATAGACGAATATCTAGATTTCTAGATTCATTTCTCCGACTTGGCGTCTCAACTATGCAGCCGGATATTTAAAAGTAGTTTAGGATATACTTCTCAAGAATGTTTATAATAAAAATTGGTTTATTGTATAATTCCCTTTTTCCCGCGACACGAGGGACGGATATTAAAATGGCATGCCGCCCGAGTGAGGTTGAGCATCACTGATCTAGAACAATCAGTTCAGCTGCTCCGTGGCGCATGTGGCTAGACTTGGACAAAAGCTTGAAATTTTGTTTTGGTTCTGCCTCATCTGCATATTTGTCAGCAGATGACCTTAAAATTTATTTCTTCTTCCATGAGTTTTTTTTTCCTTTTTTGCTTTAAGTCTGACAGCTCATCATCTTGTCTTTTCCTTTTCAAATTTTTGGCTGTCTCAGCCTTTTTAGTCTTTTCTTTTCCAAGTATTGATGATGGTTCTGACATCCAGAGGCAGCAGCTGTCAGGTTTGGTCATAGCTACATTTAAAACACCACCATTTATTTTCAAAAAGTCACATATCCTTCTCTGTGCAACTAATGTTTCCTCATGCATGTTGTCATCATAACCACAATGTTATATGAAAACCCTCTATCAACAGTTGCCTGGCCATGAGATAGCAAAAGTAAGGGTCGCAATACATCCCAGAGAGCCGCATCAAGTGGTTTTAGGTTGCTATATAAAAAATCATCTAAACTCTGTTACTGGATGAAACAGTTCAAATTTTGTTTTCATATTGTTTTCCTCCAAAGCTTCCAGGCATTTGATGAATTTGTTGTACATATGGTCACAGTCATTTAAAGCAATCCTTCCAGAATATGCCAGAATTGTTAACAAACCACTAAAATGGGAAGCTGCCACTTGGGGAGATGATGCCATCAATGATGGATTCAAACAGAACAGTTTCTGTACCAAACGAATCATAATTGGTGATTTGTCTAGTAATTTAGCCACTAGACTTTAAATAAATTGCCTGCACTCATTTTTTAGAGTCATTCTTTGCAGATCTGTTGCCATAATCTTCTGCAAGACTTTAGACGAAGCAATTCATATTTCAATTTTTGAATAGGCCAGAAAGATGTCTTTACTCTGAAGTTCAAGAGCAATAAGATCACAAGGACTTTTTAATTTGCCCAGTGTTTCAGACTTAAGTATCCTTCTTAGCAAAGATTTAATCGTGGTGAACAAATCTTCAGCAATGAATGGCATCATAGGTGAATCCATCTGATATTTAGTCAAAAAAGACTGGAGTTCTTGTGCAATGGACAAAAAAAATTGAGCCTTAGCTTCTAGCAGAGCATCAGCAGCAAAGTCCAAAGATTTTGTAAGACTTACATGTGGGTTCTTTAGATTTATCACCCTGTCTTTAAACAACCAGTGTAGTGCTGACAGCCAAAGTTACAAAGTGATCCCAAAAATGTTCACAATGCTGTCTGTCGTATTTGTAAAAAAACTTTTGATGTTTCTAATATGGGTGAACACGCTTTAAAAAGCCATGCAAAAGGTCTAAACCACAAACGAGAAGTTGAACGCATTCAGAGGGTTGAAGAAGGAAAGACACCTTTGATGGTTTACTATTATACTACATTCAGGTTGAGTATTTTTTATCAACTAGATCCAACTGTCTATGTGGATGCTGGAGAATTTCCCAAAAAGTTTATAATTCATGTATTGAAAAATTTTTTTGTGAATTTACTAAATATATATATATACTAGTCGACCGGCGGCATACCATATGCCGCTATTTTTCAAGGAAGGCCTTAAAGGGACTGCAACAAATGCGACTGCAGTTTGCCCCGCACTTTCTTTAGATCCGTGCTTATTTTTAGATGTATAAATTATTAAATTAAACCATTTTATAACATATAATAGATTTCCCGCTGCCTCTTGATTTAACAGGAGCCCCTGGATAACTCCTGAAATGTTATTAAATATAGACCTACGAAAAAGTCCTGGAAATTATTGAAATCTGTTGTAAAATAAAAGTAAAGTAATTTGTGATATTAATTAAAGTACCTCTAAAGTCAAATCTAAGAGTAGTATCTATCTGTGTATTGTCGTTCTAGTTTCAAGAGTCTTACGACACAATATAACCTCTTCCGGCTTCCACTTTTTTAACCTCCCTTCCATTCACTACACAAATTCATAAGAGAGTTTTATGAAACAAAAATTTGTGCATTGCAATTGTGTGTACTTTTTTTATGTCTATAAATTGTGTTTAATCTCTAAGACTGAAGATCATGCAATTTTTAAATTTGTCATAATTTTTCATAATTCAATCTATATATTATTTCTCAAAGTAAATAGGTCAAACGTGCAACAACACAATGCAACAACAACAAGTAATCTATTTTTAGCTCCATTAATAATTTTTTTAACGCATTCGCTTTACTTATTTTATGATGCGAAAAATTAGAACCATATTTAAAACTCGAATTATTTATGTATTTAATAGTCAAAGAGAAAAGTTTTCTGGAGCGCAAATACTCTATAATTCTTTAGAAAAAAATCCATTGACTTGCAAAAGACCTTTAATACGAGTATTTGTGAACAATTGTGGTGGAAAAAAAAAAGCATTAGCAAGGTTAGAGAGACAAGTGGAGTTGTGTTCTTCGACTTTTTAAAAATTATATTTTATCTTTTCAGTCTGTAGTGTGCTATTGTGTTTGTAATTGAAGATTGTGTTCAACCATATGCCAAAGACCTATTTCCGTTACAGCTTGATGGTTAACAGCGTTATAAATGACTATATTTTCTTTTAAAGCAATAGCTTAACAGACAAATAATTATAGGGATGTTAAATCGACAGGATGGCGCGGGGAATCTGTTGTAAGTAATAAAATGGCTTAATTTAATAATTTTTACACTTTAAATTAGAGCGGGTCCTATAAAATTGCGGGTCCTATGAAATGCGGGCCCCACTGTGGTCGCCGGCCCTGGTAAATAGCGGCATATGCTATGCCGCCGGTCAACTAGTAGTAGATATTATATATAGATGTTTTCAAGTTACATGAAGTGACTTCCTTTTTCCAGTCTATATTTATTTATGTCTATGCTATTTTGTGAATGAAAATAGTGCGGATTGGGATGCACCAACTTCTATTCACACCACGTGCGTGCGCCATGGGATCTTTCCAATTACTTGTTGCTCGTTAGACCTCTTACTTTGAGGAATATATATACAGATATATATATATTATTACGAATCTCACTATCCAGGCCCTCTGCAAACTGCACCATACTACACCAACTTAAAGAACTTGACAACTCTGGCCTCCAAAAAACTTAATAGTTTAATGCCAATAAAGAACAGCCAATATTGTACAATTGGCAACATGTATACTGTACAATAGCTTTCCGTTAACACCGTATCGCGGTATCAACTCTTGCACTGGTCTCTCCATCTTGTTCCAGGCTTGCACTGGGTTCAGCAGTTCAGGACTGACTTCACACACTTGGGCTTGTTGTGTCGGACTTGACCACAAATCAAGATCAAGACGCCAGCTGTCTCAACTGTACTTGACAGTACTCCGCACTAAACCGTCGTAATGCTCCATACAGAACCACACAGCTGAACTGTGCTGTAGTTGACCATGCTCTGAACCTTCTGTCGTGAACCCCTTTTCTGAACCCTTTTTCCGGACCGTCTTGACTGTGACACCTCAGCTCTTTATAAAGGGTCCTTGCAGGCTTTCTTGAACTGGAAGAACGCCGCTCGACTTCAATTCATGTGACGCTCATGAGCTCTGTTCACGCCGCCAATCCTTCCCGAACCTTCAAATTGAGACTTGTTTCAGCTGACCGTTGTAACTCATCACGCTTGAACGCTCGTCTGGCCTGGGGCGATTTGGTTTGGCTGACTACACACATACCACTACCCCCATCTGTGCCACCACCAGGTTTATAACAATATATATATAATATTGCAGTGAAAAGTAAAAAGAATTTTTTTTTTTGATTTTGTTAGTTGTAGGTCAACAGGAATTCAAAATGTTATATCAGACTTCCTGATCTCTGTCTCGACAGGTCTGGGAAACCAAAAATTCTTGACCTGTATTGTGACATGTATGCACTACACAAAACAGTAGGGTTTCAGTCCAGGGCTTTCACAAGAAAGGATTTGAGCCTCTCATGCCCTAGTGCAAATGGTGTTTGATGATGATGATGATGACTTAGTCTACAGCAAATATTGCAAAGACCTTTCTGCAGGGAACATTAACATGGAAAGATAGAGGTCACAGGCAAAAGAAACAATTTGAACTCAACATAAAGAAAGGGATAGGCCTATCAATGAAAGAGAGAGGTGATAAAAAGATCATGTTTGGTGCCCCAGCTGTTCAACAAACTAAGGTGGGGAGAAGAACTTTAACATTTAAACTGTATAAAAGGATACAATATCTCTCATTTAACCCAAATGTAACTAATATAGTCACTGGTATAACTTATGCTTCACATTGTTAAACACTATTATGATTCAAATAATGTTAAAAATTTGATTTAAATAGATACCTGCTCCAAACTGGAAACATAGACTGGAAAGCCTGCTGCAATTAGAACTTGTAAAGTCTCTGCTCTTTTTGCCATTCTGTCCTCAGGTGACACTTCTAGAGCACCATATTCTAGGAAAATAAATAACTATTTGGAGATAAAAGTGACAAGCATTAAAATAAAAGAATAAAATTCTTTTTCAATAAGCCTTTTCTATAAGAGATATATTGATTGTGAGCCTGTTTGAATATAGCCTGAATATAGCCTTTTTTGTTAAGGGTCTTTATCAAATAAGTTTTATCAATTTAACAAGACCATTTTAGCTACTGTTACTACTATTTTCAAATTAAATTATTCATGTACAAATTACAAATCTGAATGATATTTTAAAACCTTGACTTCAGTATATGAGGTGCAGTAGCTAAATTTAAAAGGTCTAAAACTAATAAATTAATATCTTTAAAAAAAATTAGTTGAATATGCTTTAAGAAATGTGTAATTACCATCCACATAAAGAACTTGAGGTATAAATCGCAGCTTTCTGTGAGCACTTTCACTTTTTCCCTGCAAAACAGAATAAACAACAAGAAGCCAATATGACTTAGTTATTACATCAGATATGTCCCAGATAAACTCTATCTCAATGAAAGGGTTTTAAACTTAGTTATTCTGCTTGTGATTGTAATTTTTTTAGTTCAAAACGGGACAAAAACTTTCAAAACTCAACTCATATTTCATGGTTTTATATAGATGTAGATAACATAGGTTAAAGACCTTGGAAAAATAAATCTAGACTTGCATCAGAATGCACAAAATGTTTATAGTGATGTTTTTGTTGTAAAATGTTTTACATGTTTCAGATGTTCATTCAGAGTTGAAGATAATTATTCCTAGCCCAAACCTCCAGCAGGACGACAGGGGATGGGAGCGGGCAGGATTTGAACTTGAGACCATTGATAAATTTAAAGGACAGTCCAGCACACAAACCGCACAACCAGACAGCCATGCTAGGCTTGGCAAAGGTATTTTCTCAAGTTCCTTTTGCCCAACTAGACTTTAAAAACCTAAAGCATCAATGGGACTTTAAAAACCTAAATCAAAATGGGATGGTCTCAGCAAGCCCAGTATGGATTACTTGATGTATCAATTCTAGGCCTAGTGATGTTTACAATGTAGACCTATCTGCTCAGAGTGTTTTAAAGCTAACTGGTATTTCATACAAGTTCATTGACAACTAACAATTGTATTATTGCTCATTTTCCTAGGAGGTCTTGTGTTTTGTATTTACTAACAACAAAAAAACTAGTGGAGTTGTTACAAATGGAAGTATTTGGATGTCAACAATAAACTCAAAATTACTCAATAGATTTTTTCTCTTTAAAAAATAGCTTGCATAAGTGATTTAAAAAATTAGATTTTTTGCTTTCAGAAAAGAAAAAAGTAGCCGCTGCATCAGAACTTTGTATGATCTAAAATATTGTGATGTCCAATTTTCATTTTCTCTTCTAGTTTCTGAGATCTAAACAGGATGGATGGACTGACAGACAGACAGGCCACACAAAGCTAATAGCGTCTTTTCCGCTTTCGGGGGCAACTAAAAAAGGCAATTAATTGAACTTATTCTTTTTCTATTACAGTAAGTCTCCACTTAAGGACGGGGTTAGGGGCCAGAAAGTCAGTCGTAAGCATGTTTCATTGTTAAATGTGAACCTAGATTTGGGTTAGGTATTAATTAATTTCTAATTGTAGAGCATGTAGTAACTTTTTTCTTTAGATACAGTACTGAATAAACTTGAAATTACATATCATATTTTTCCCAGGTTACTTATAAAGAATAAAGGAAACACAGCTGACGAAACACTGGGGCAGAATCTAATGTGACTAATCAAGGCAATTCTGGAGCAGTAGAGTTATTCACAGTTCATGCGTGTATAAGCATCTGTTTTAGGACTAGCTGATAGGATAGTTTTCTTTTTCTTTCTCTGGACTAAGGCAGCTTCTTTTGCTCTCTGCAAAGCTAGTACCTACATGCACAGTCTGCCTCCATGCTGTCTTGTGCTATGACCTCCTACATACTTTCGTTGAAGCCTGTGGTTTACATGTCTCACTTACATGGTCAGAAAAGATGCAACATTTACATCATCTTTTTATGAGCTCTAGGTCTCTCAAAGAATATGTTTGAAAGTACAGCTTATCAATCTGTTTCAAAAGGCATATCGGTAATAGAAAAGAAAGTAAAAATTTGTCTTATGTGTTTCCATACTGTAATTTGGAGCAAACAGAAAACATATATTACTATTATATTCCTGCTAATCAAGATGCATGACTTAATTTAAATGGAGGTGGAACATGCTATTCTTGCAGACTATTTTAAAGAATCATAAAGATTCTACATAAAGAAAAAATCAAATTCTGGCTTACTTTATACAGGTTTGTTTTATTTGAACAAGGAAGTGATGAAACAACTAGAGACTATTTGTTTATTTTTGAGGTACATACATGTTGTATCAGATGTAATAATGCAGAAGAGTTGTCTCCTCCTGAACATGCAACCAAGACATCTTCACCATTTGTAATAAGCTTTGTCCTCCCAATAGCTGCTCGAAATTTATGAATAACAAAAACTTGGAAGCAATTCCTAAAATGAAAAATAAAATTAAAAATACTAAATCAGAGAACACCACAATCATGCTGTAAAACATTTATGCTGGGGGTGGAAATGGTCATTGGTGGAAACAATTATGCCAATAGGGAAGCAAAAAAGAACTCTAGTTGGGTTGAGGTGCCAAAGGACCAAGTCCATTGCACTGGTAGGGATGGAAGAAATTTATTTACAAATTACCACTTACAAATCTGAATGATATTTTAGGTGTAGCAGCTTTTTGGGTTGAGGTGTCAAAGGACCAAGTCCATTGCACTGGTAGGGATGGAAGAAATTATTTATTTACAAATTACCACTTACAAATCTGAATATTTTAGGTGTAGCAGCTGTTTGGGTTGAGGTGCCAAAGGACCAAGTCCATTGCACTGGTAGGGGTGGAAGAAAGCCCCAACAAAATATGTCACTATCCACAAACCATTTCTTAAAGAGCATGGTTGATGTGGTAGAGAGAAGGAATATGGGGGAGTTTCCCCAGTGTGCTCGGCCATTGGCCTGGCATTTAATCAGAGCATTTTTAGATATGAGCCATCTGTAATAGGGATGTAATAATTTACATCTGGGGGGCCTGGTTGCTGAGTGGTTAAGGGTTTGGCTTTTGAACTTGGGGGTCCTGGGTTTGAATCTCTAATGGGTACCTGACCTAAGTTCGGGAAAGTAAAGGTGATTGTTCGTTGTGCTGGACACATGACGCCCTGCTTGTTAACAGTTGGCCATAGAAACAGATGACCTTAACATCATTTTCCACATGGATCGCAAAGTCTGAAAGGAAGTGAAACATGGTCAACAACTCCCGATGTCTAAGTCGGATCTTTGAAATAAGGTGGTGAGATAAAATAACCAATGAGGAAGTGCTAGAAGAGCAGGGTGCCAGGACATCCGCAGCAGATGCATTGGCTGGCTTGACAACTTTCGTAGAATGCCAGTAGGTCATCTTCCACAAGACATTCTGTATGGTAATCTAACAAAAGGCTGGAGAGCCACTGGTTGCCCACTTTTACAGTATACAGATATATGCAAACGTGACATGAAGCTCTTCAAAATCGACATTAGCAGCTGGGAAAAAGTAGTAATGGATAGATCCACATGAAGAGAGAGCATAAAGGATGGGTCTTGGATTGCTGATGCCATCCGCCACAGCAGCAGAAAGAAGGGTGAAAATGCAACAGCGCCTTGTGATTACATATGCCCAATCTGTGACTGTATCAAGGACTGGCCTCTTTAGTAACACAAGAATTTGCAAAGAGAAAACATCAGAAGATGTAAAATGCCACAGACTTTATGAAAATTACAAGGAAAAACTAGTTGGTTGAAGGATACACATTAGATGCACAATATATGTCAAAGAGTAAAAAACATGCCCACTATTATTGCAGATGTAATCTTTAATCATCTTTCCCTGACTATCTCTAAATTTAGCAATGGTGTTTCAATTCAATGGACCTCATTTACCAATCATAAAACAAGCAACATTTAGCCACATGATAATATTGATAAAACAATGGAAAAAAACGTATAAAGTGACAGCCTTTATGGATTACATAATTTGTATAGAAGATATAGTGAATCACGTGGCTAAATTTTGTTCGATTATGATTGGTGAATGAGGTCCATAGTAATCAATAAACCTTCCTGTTCTTTTTTAGAGCTATTTTATTCTTTTTCAAATTTTTACTTGAGTTATATATATATATTCCAAAAAGAAAGGGACTTATCCTAGTGTTGGCCAAATAATATATTGTTGTATCCCTGCCTTGCACCAGAACTTGTGGTGCGCCCGAGCGCACTAGTGAACAGAGAGACAGGAAAGACAATTGGGATAGATCCGGCTGCAGTGTTATGGTCTATTGTTGTTATGATTCGAGAACGTCCTATGAACTGTAATGAACTGTGTGGAAGACCAAGGGCGGCACTGGGAATGTGTCGGTGGTCTGCAGTGGTAGTTTAGAGGCAAGTAGGACATTCTGGGACTTGATAGCTGAAGTCCATGCCTGTTAGTTTATAGTGTTAATAAAGCCTAGTTTATTGTTATCAACTGCCTTTCGTTGAGTTGCCTACTTTAGAAGTTATTACAATATTTTGTCACGTAACAGACTAGCTGAGTCTAATTTTAATCTTTCCCCAATGTTCTCCTAACATCTAACTGTAATGTAATTCCCAGTAATGTTAGTACCATACAACCATAAAAAGAAGTGACATACAAACAACTGTGACATCATAGATGAATAGGCGTAGCTTGTGCAAGAAAAGAGAAGTCTGGGAGCGAAACTTGTCAGTTGTAGATGGAAACTTATAAGAGACAAGTCGCATATTTAGAATCTTATTGAAATAAACCGCAAATTGAGAGATAGAATCAATACTTTTATTAAAGTTAGTTTTATTGCGCTCTTGGAAGAAGATATTTAACTTGTACAGTTTTATAAATTGTATATTGCCTATTATATTTTAAGGGATTCCTGGTGATTTTAGTGTTGTTGTTTTTTTACTTCAATGTGATGGACAGACCGACCTACAGGCAAAATGTACAAAACTAAGCAGCTTTTATCCAAATGGGGATAGTAGATAAATTTGATTAAGCTGCTGCATGAAAGTCGCTGCATAATAAGTCCATTTTCTTCTTCTTCTTCTAGCCAGCTTTATTGCTGCTGAGCTGTGAGCTCTTTTGCAGACTGTGCCAAGTAAAAAAAGTGTGCTGTTTTCTTCAGTTGTTCAGCACTGCCATACAGGGTGTTGGTTATGTTGGGCTGTAGTGGAAGTAGGGTCTGCCTAAGGTGGATTAGGGAGGGGCATTCAAGGAGGATATGGTTTACAGTTTCATAAGGGTGGGTGCAGTGTCTGCAAAGGGGGAATGGTGTGGAGTTTATTTTGTTCAGATGGTAATTTAATAGAGTTGTGTGTCCTGTTTTTAGTTGAAAACTTTAGACTGTTCTTTGCAGGGGAGGAAGTTAATACTGTCCAGTTTGTTAGGCCTAGTCATTTCTTTGTACATCGCTCTGCCTGTGTTTCCTGATGCCCATTGGTTGAACCACTCCTCTTTGTGATTGTTGACTAACATTGACCTTAGGGTGAGGTAGCTAACAGGTCTATCTGGTTGTTCCATGGATGACCCTGCCTTTGATAGCTTGTCTGCCTTTTCATTTCCCATAATGCCAATGTGTCCAAGAATCCACTGTAGTGTGATATTGATATTTAAATTTGATATCATCTGATGGATTATCACAATTAGTGTTGTAAACTCTCTTGGACTGTTTGAGGTGCTGGTGTTAAGTGCTAGCAGAGTGGATTGGGAGTCTGTAAAGACAACAATATCTGATGGTGATTGCACTCCTTCAAATAATTTTTTTTCTACTGTCTGTAGTGCTATGGTAATTGCCTTAATTTCGGCTTGGAAGTCTGAGCAGTAGTCGCCACAGGGTGCACTTATTTCAAAGTGTTTATTTTTGGGGAAGACCAGGAAGGCACCAAGACCAGCATTGATGGTGGCTTTGAAGGCTGATCCGTCGGTGTATATATGGATAGCTGTTTTTGGATAGCTTTCAATAGTTTCAAGCATGCCTACTTTGAGCTCCAGTGAATTGGATTCTTTTGTTAGGGTATTGTTTATTACATGTGTTTTAATAGTTGGTTGTTTATAATTGAGTCCAGGACATATGTTTGGGAATCTGGTGATTTTTTCTGTGTTATTGGGTAGATGGTGTTTTAGGGCTAGTTCGTCAGTAAGTTGGATCAGTGTTCTTTGCTTTTTATGGTTGTTTTTCGTATTTCTCTGTGTTATTAGTTTATTTGGATGGTCGTCCTCCAATCTTCTGTATCTCTCAATAGCTTCTAATGCTGCCCTCTTGCGCCTTAAATTAAGAGGTTCAATATTGGAGTCTATTTCACAGGCTGCTGTGGGAGTAGTTCTCATACCTCCACTAATTAGATGCAGGGCTTGGTTTTGGATTGTGTCTAGTGACGATTGATAGGTTTTGTTGGCAGCTACTTGTATGGACAGTTATCTATTACAGATCTGACATATCCAGTGTATAACTGTCTTAAGGTTTTGTTTTCAGCTCCCCAGGATGTTCCTGCTAGGTGTTTTATTATGTTTAACCTTTGTGATGCCTTTTCTTTTAAATCTGCCATAAAGTGTTTTAGAGACAGTCCTCTGTCTAATTTTACGCCAAGATATGTTGGATTTTCTTCTTTATTTATTGGTTGTTTCTTTTTGCTGTTTTGTTGCAGTGGCTAAAGATTGAATAAACTGACTTTTCTTTGTTTATTTCCATTTTCCACAGTTTTGAATACGTGGAGATAGTTGTGAGGGCTCTATTTAGTTTGGATCTAGCCAGCACTGGAAATTTCTCTGTAGTCCAAATTAAAAGGTCATCTGCGTAAAGTGCCTTATTGACTGAAATGAGCTCCAGGAGGTCATTCATGAAGATTAAAAAGAGAGTACAGCTAAGGACTGAACCTTGTGGTAGTCCTTCTTCCAAACTTTTTTTTACTAGAGATGGCACCTTCAAATTGGGTTTGGATGGTTCTGTTTTTTAAGAATGCCCTGATCCAGCTGTACATTCTTCCATGGATGCCCATTTTTTTTCATCTTCAAAAATAGACCTTTTCTCCAGACTCTATCATAGGCTTGTTGCAAATCTATAAATACTGCTGTAGTGTGCTTGTTTTTGTGAAATCCTTCTACTGTTTCCTGGAGGTGGTCCTCTGTTCTACTTGCTTTCCTGAAGCCAGCTTGTGCGTTGTTGAGTGAGCAAGTACTTTCTAGCCACCAATAAAGTCGGTTATTGATCATTTTTTCTGCCACTTTGCCAATGTTGGATGTTAGAGATATTGGTCTGTAACTTTTTGGGTCTCCAGGTGGTTTATAAGTACATTTTAAAAAATGGTATTTACATGCAAAGTGCATTCTTAGCCTTTATAAACATACATAGATGTTTTCTTTTAATTTTAGCAGTATAGTTGATGTTTTCGTAGGAACTTGAAAATCACATGGAAAGAAAAGTATCCTTGCACAAACAGGTATTCCCAGCATCTTTACAGCCCTCGACAACACCGCCCGCGCTGGCTTGGACATGTTCGCCAGATGGAGGACATCCCGAAAGTCATCCTCTACACGACTGGCTCAAGAAAAAATGGTCGTCCCCACCTCCGTTGCATAGATGTAATAAAACGAGACCTCAAATCAGAGAACATCAATACTGACCATTGGGAAGACATAGCTCAAGACTGCACCAGCTGAGTTTGAGTTTGGGTTTTGGCACATCGGCACAATTTAGGCCATGTTGTGCCCATAATCCTTCAAGGATTACTCTCCTTTTATTATAACAAGAGATAAATCCCACACGCTTAAATCATTAAAACCAAGGTCTATTCACAGTTAAAATAGTAAAGGTAGTAAAAATTTAATAATTTAGTAAAAATCTTATGTAAATATTGTTGTAACCCTGCCTTGCATCAGTGCTTGTGGTGCGCCCGAGCGCACTAGTGTACGAAGGTAGGAAGAAGGACTGTGGTGGATCCAGCTAATGTTATGTTAAGAGAGTCTAAACAGTCTGTGGCTAGGTTCTGTCCTGCGTTATACTGTGGAACTGTTTTGGGGGACCTAGAATGACACTAGGGAAGTGTGTCAGTGGTCTGTTCTGTGTTCTGGTAGGAAGTAGGACTCTAAGAGCTTAAGACATTAGTTCATGTGACTTATTAGCTTAAGTCCAACTATTTAGTTGTTAGATTCTAATAAATACATCCTTTACTATTGCCTCCTGTTTGTTCATTGAGTGCCTACTTTAGGAGTTATTACAATATTATATGTTCACAATTTCACAAATCAAATCTTCGTAGGTAACCCCACCTCCAGGATAAAGCCCAGTATCTTCCCAGGGTCAGCAATGTTGAATAATGTTTTTAGGTTGTGCGCTCAAAAAATGTTTCCCTAATATCCTGGTATCTGGGGCAGTCAATGAGGATATGTTCCACTGTGAGGTGAGAGTTACAGTCTCACAAAGTGGGGTCTCCTCTCTCTTCAGCACAAAGGAGTGCTACCACGCCTTAACAGACCCTTAGTTGTGGGCCGCCACCTGACATCTGCCACAATTTGTCCAGGAAGAAAAGCATTTACATTTACTATGTGAGAAAAGTATATATTTTCAGTACCGGTAGCATGAAAAAAGAACTCTAACATTATATTCAAGATCTTTTGCACAAAATAATTTTAAGATAAAACTTGAGATTCTGTACATCACTAAGTGCAAAAGATCACACAATTCCATTAAAGATATTGTAATGTAGGCTTATATACTTGAATTTGACTGGTGCATTGCAGGATGTCTGGTGTTAATAGTGTCTGGTCTCCAGATGTGAAGGATTTTTAAAATTTATAAAAATAAGTGCTTTTCCGATGACAGTATAAGTTTATCTTCATCGCTCTCATTTTTATGTTAGGGGTTCAGATCAGTAATCCTATATCTGAAATGAACCGCGCAGTGGTTTCCAGATCAGTAGTTCATATAGTTGCTTTGAAGGACATGGTCAGCGTTCTCTGGGCAGGTTTTGCTCGTCCCAACTTTCAGCTTCCAGAACATTTGTTGTCTCATTCTGTTGTGTCCGGTTCTGATTCAAAAACACTATAAGTTGTTGTCATGTAGATCTCAATTCCATATTATCATTTAGAAAATGTTGAGTAGAAAATATACTTTTTTTTTGCTAAGAAATCTTGTGAAATATATGGAGTAAACTCTTGCTTTGTTTATCATTGCTTTGACACAGTTTTTCATTTATAATACTTTTTATGTTGGTTACTGGACTTCACTGTCTCTAAGAACCAGTCATCCAATAATAGTGTGCTAGTAATTTTGTTATTATAATCTTATCTAGCCTACTAACCCAATTTTGAATTTAAAAAAATAAAACAGAAGTGCGATGTCATAGGCTAAATTTAAGTTAAAGCTGAATACATCAATTAAGGGATTTTTTTTTCAGCAGAAGGCCTAAAAAGCTAAAAAGAAAACATTTTATAACATAAGATAATCATTATGCCCATCTGACAGATTTAGTAGGCACAATTAGAGATATAATAATACAGAAAGGATTCTATCAATTATATAGGTCATTGCTAACAAAAGAAAAACTATAATACTTTTACTTTTATACTGCTCATAACTGCTGTATAGCTCATACAAATCTATTTTTTTCAAATGATTCCCATACATAGATATAAATAAATAAAGACTGGCCAATAAGAGAGTTTTATGAAACAAATATTTGTGAATTGCAATTGTGTGTACTTTATTTTATGTCTGTAAATTTTGTTGAATCTCTAAGACTGAAGATCATGCAATTTTGAAATTTTTCACATTTCGGAAATCCGAATTCAATAGACATACATGTTTTCAAGTTACATGAAGTTACTTCCTTTTTCCTGTCTATATTTATTTATGTCTATGTTCCCATAATAATTTCTTTCTTTATCGTCCAGTATATAAATATATATATATATATACATGTGTGTGTGTGTATATGGGCTAATTGCGTCTGACACACATATTTTTTATGTGCAGCAACAAAGCCCATTGGTTAATACTTTTTAAATTAATTTTGGTGTTGTCAGGTAAAAGAAATAATTGTGCAAAATTTCAGCTTAATCCGAGGTGTGGGAGAACTAACGTAATGTGTAAAAAACTTTTCACCAGACAAACAGACAGACAGAGTGAGTTGATAAAAATAAAAGCATTGTAAAAAAATACTTACTTACAAAAAGCACCATGTAAATGTGAAACAGAGGCAATGGACTGATTACATTTCACACAACTATCTTTTGAACTAAAAAAAAATACAATAAATATTGATATTTATAATAAGTGATAAAATATTACTAGATGTAGCAATTAACACAATAAGGTCAACTGTTGTTATGACAATAGTATATCATAAAGTATTTAAACATTTAATGACAAAATCAAGTTTAGATAGATCATCTTGACTAAGTAAGCTTTGACAACACAGTTAACTTATATTTTTCCTTTTTCGCCTTGGTTAAAAAAAAGTGTATTTTAAATACATCTAAATTTACTTGGCTGGTCACAATAAAAACTGATAACTGGATAACTGATTTGTGAACTACTATCAAAAGACACCAGACGCAGAAGGTGAAAAGATAACTTAAATGGACCTGCCTTCGTCGAGGGTTTTGTCCGCATTGGATGTAATTAAAACAAGATTATAAAGAGAGTTTGTGTTATCACACAAAGTCAGAGGAGGCCCGCATCAAAATCACCAATGGACCAGGAATATTAAAGCCATAGTATTGTTTTGATCATTTAAAGTAATACATTTTTAAAAATCATTTGTGACATTATTTTTCACATAAAAACATGGAATAATTTGAGTCCGTTAGCTGATCACCTAAGAATAGCATGGAAACCTCCTTGTACAGTGTAGGCGACACCTAGTGCGGTAGCACTCCTCGCCCCACCAAGCGACACTACCGCTCCAAGATACCTACCTCTTTCCACAATTTCGATTAATGTATTGGAGTAGACAGGCTAGGAAATTTTAAAAAATGAGCCCACACAATTAAACCGATTTCCCATGCAAACAGCATAGCATTATACTACTAATCTAGATTATAACTGCTCTATATACTTTATAGGTCTAGACTAGATCCATAATATAGAATATACCGGTACCTAGAATCTAAATCTATATACCAGTACCTAGAATCTAAATCTAGACTAGAACTCATATGACTTTACACGTCAAGCTTAAAATTTCTAGATCCAGAGTCTAGAGCTAGGCCAATATTATGATTAGGATTAGTAGGCCTACTACTTTGTAATACTACACTATCATCTATGCTGTTCATATCAGATTCACTTCTTGATGATTTGATGTGATACTACTGTTTACATAATAAATAAATCTGCACCTCTAAGCTGTAAGAAGAGCCGCAGAAGGCAGAGAGCATATTTCCATCGATGCCATCTTTACTATTCTCTGCATGTGCTGCTTTTTTTATTTCTCCAGTTGGCCAGTCCGTTCTTGAGGCGATGTCGTGATCGTTGCTTCGACTTCTTCATGACCGATGTCACTGACGCCTTCTGACAAATATAGAGGTAGTGACGATACCTGTAATTGTTATCAGGGCAGTTGGTCATGAATGCGCTTCAGAAGACCTTCTTGGTGGACGTCCGGTGTCATAGTTGTAGGCCCACAGTCATGGTTTCAAACACATTGTCATTCTCAGCTGCTTCACTAAGGTATGCCCATGGAACACCCTTGCAATGTTACATTGGTATATATATATATATATATATATGCAAAGCCTGAAGTACAGGTTTTGTGTCAGTGACCACATGAATGTCCCTCAATGAGTTGATAGTCAATGACTGTAAAGGCTTCACAGACTCCTAAGTCCTTTTGATGTGAATTCCACAACACAAGCAAGTAGGGGATCCCTGACAAATGTGACTAACACTTGACATTTCTCCTAAGAATAACGGAAGGCCTTAAACCTCGAGAGCAAGGGGACACAGCTTTTGAACATGTCAGCTTCCTGAATCATCACCACATTGACTTGTACTTAGCACATAGTTTTTCAATCTCTGGTCTCTTGCACCAGAGTTGCCTGTTCGCATTTAGTTGTAATACCTTTAGCTTTTGTGTTTCACCAATTCCCTTTTCCTTGTCCTGTGGTGCTGTCATATTTGGTTGGGTGGGGGTCACAACTCCCCCGTCTGTGTTTGAGCAAGTGCTCTTGGGTCGGTCGGGTCCAGGAGCCCCCCCCCATGGCGCTGGCTAGTTTATGCCCTCATCGCACTGCCGGGCATACCTAAAAGGTATTGGAGGTTCTCATGGACCATTATTCTCAGTGCCTGAAAGACCACCCTTGGTGGTGGGGCTTACTGCAAAGCCGTTGTCTCCGGAAACAAACTTTCGAAAACCCAAGAAGCTTATTGAGCGCAGTCTGTCCACTTTAATGCACAGGCTCCCACACATTGGGATGGACGTCCTGGACTTTACGTACTGCATTCGTCTGGCCATTAAAACCATGAGCAGAGTATGGTCTATGTTAGCCGCTTCTAGAGACATTCGCAGCGTTTGCCCAGTATCCGGCCCAAGCTGTCTACTGCCCACAGTTTAGAGCAATCTTTGCTACAGAAAATAAACTGATGTAAGCTAGCACGGCCATCTACAAAAGACTACAGCTGAAAGATCATTTTATGATGACTACTACAATTTTAGTTTGCAGCGCCAACCCTCTCTACTGCTTAACAGGCAGTGGCAGTCCTACAGCTACAAGAAGAAAACCCAGCGTGCAAGCAGCTAAGAAAATAAGTAGACAAGACATAGGAACACTATCATTCACTTGTTAATTAGCAATCTATGATGAGAATTTATTTTATACCTTAATAAATCTACTTCATTTCTAAGTTATATTTTTTTTTTCATCAGTTATCTTTTGTAAACTTATATTTATTAAATCATTTTAATTTATAAATTGAATATACTGGTCTGTTCTTACTGTTAGTTGCGGTGTGCCTGTTAAAACATCTTGTAGGAGTTGGGAATTTGAATTTCTTTTTTTTTTTTATATCACTTTAAAGTAATATATTACTGGTATTTAAAATAATCTAAAAAGTAAATGGTCTTTTGTGTGAATATTGGTCAAATTCTTATTGAAACTGGAAATTTTAAAAAATCTCAAAAACAGGAAGGTTTGAAATACCTTACATGCTGTAAGACAACACCAAGAAATGAATGGCACAGAGTATTGAGAATGTCAACTCTTCATGGGTGGTGGGTGGAGACCAAAAGTTGGACAAGTATTGCAAAAGCAGCAACAACGATAGTTGTAGAAATATGAAATTTTATTTATATTTTGGGAAAAAAACTAGAATGGGCCACACAGTGAAAACTCTAGTTATAATTTTATTATAATAATTTTATAATTAAATTTGGATGTTTGTTTAAAAAAATTAAGTTTCAGCTAGAAGTACACCTCTTATGTAAGATGTTTCTTTGTATTCGGTAAAGAGTAAATGAACATTTTGACCAGTCTTATGTAGACATGAAGTTCCAGTCCACATGCCCTTATCAAATCATTAGCTGGACTGGACTTGATGAAAGACTTTTTGCAAAACTGAAGAATTTCAAGAAATGATAGACCATTATAAGTCTCATTAAGTAGGAATGATTTTTTTTTTATATTATTTGTTCACAATTTTTTAAGATTATATTTTCAAAGAATAAAACTATAACCATTTTTAGATAACAATGAATTTATGTCACTTTAACAATGATTTTAAGGAATATTTATTTATTTAAAAAAATTATTTACCTCATTGTTGTTTTTTTTAATTCCAATACTGTATGCTTTTCCTCACTGATGATTCACACATGAATTTTCCTAGTACAAAAAAAGGTAATAACAGTATTTAATACATTTTAAGAAAGTTAGTGCATCACAATGAGGATATTTAAGCAACATTTGAATTATTACATTAAATGACATACTTGGAGCTACTGGAAGTATTAGGCATTGGAAGGCCCATGGAGAGTTTTCCCTTAATTCCCATGACCTTTGTATATTTTTGATTTGGATGGAGAGGACACCCCCTCCAGTCTCCACCCTCACTTTGTGTATCTTGTACTTTAGTAGGGCTTCTCCTCTCAGGGAGTTGATAAACTCATAACTCAGTAAAAGTTGGGGTGTCTGGATGAGGACCTGAGTCAAACATGTTGTTTGAACTGGGTTGTGCAGCCCTTGTCCTCATGACACTCTCCAGCACATCTGGCACACAAGGTGTTCTTCTTGCAGACTGCTGTGTCCATAAACATAGCACTTAAAGAACCTCATGGGTTAGTTATGTAGGGCCCATTGGAACTCATATGTGTCCTGTCTTAATGTACTCTGGTGGTGTGCTAGTTCCAAATGTGAGGATAATAGTGGCAACATCCCTATGCCTGGTAATGCACCGGGCATAGGTGACTCCTTCCATTACTGGTATTTCCTACTCGGAACATTACAGCAGGTCTCTAGAGCTGATTACACCATAGCTGGTGCTCACACTCTTGTTTGGCATGACTTCCACATGGAGATCAAAGAATCTACTGCATTGTAAAAGCCCTTAAGAGTGTAGCCACAGAGTTCAATAAGGGAACGTGCCACTCAGATGTCCAGAATGAATTGGCCCTGTGTCCAATACAGCCACTCTCTGATTGACCCTCTAGCCACCGCCTTCCAGCATAGGTTGATGATCAGGTCTAGAGGAACATAGAGCCAAAGTACTGCTTTGTAGTAGCCTATCCTCGGATAGGCACCAACTCAAATAACAGGATCTCTTTTTAATAAAATTTATCCCCCCTAACCCCTCGCAGTCCAGAGCTAACAGACTGGTCTCAAGATGTAGGGAGATTTTTAAGTTAAGGAGACAGTGATGGGCAATGAAGGCAGACAGAGGTAAAGAGGAGCAGACACAATGATAGAAAAGAAGCAAAGAGGAGTGCAGTTTAACGTCATGTCTCGTGACGCAATCATGAAGTAATGGAATCCTAAATCCAACTAATTTTAAATACATTTGATAAATGTACATCTATCTATCTATATATATATATATATATATATAATATATAATTCTCTTTGTGGCTCAAGAGTTTGGACGAGAAGAAGAATTAAAGGAAAGATCACTCTCTTATTTGTGCGGATAGTCACCCCACGAAAAAAACAAGAGGGGGGAGAAAAATTACTCATCGGTCGCTATGGTTGCCTGGTCGTGCAGTTTGCCGCTGGACTGACGTTTGGATTTACGCATTTGAAAAAAAATTGTTTCAGGCGATTTTGATCCCAGTTTTTAAATATTTTGTTTTTTTCTGCTATCACAACGCCGCCATTTTATCCACGCTTATCTGACATTTCTAGTGGATCTAGACCTGATAATTTTTTTTATTTCATCAATATTTACATTTAAAACAAGTAAAGTTCATAAATATAACTGAAAATATAACTGTCTAACTGAAATCAGATTTGTGAGCTATAAATTTACTATGAATACTAGATCTACAATTAAATTTATTATTTAATAAGTAGATCTATCGTCTACAAAACTCAATTCCAACTTTTTAACTTTTTTGAGTGGGAGATGCTCTCATCTTACTTGTTCCATGTTAACCAATGTTAGGTCAAAACGACACAAAAAAAAATCACAACTTTCTGTTAAGCATACAGTCATAATTTGTACACCATTGGCAGCATTGGAAAGTTCTTTTAAAGTATTTTAATGATGTACTAATATAATGTTACTAATAAAAAATTGTTTTTTGAAAGACAATTTTTTTTATTTCACCTCCCTATATCTAAGCTAGTTTATAGACTATAATAATAATAATAGACCCATTCAGAACCATCTGATTAATCTGATTTTAATGTTTAACTATCTCAGTATCTGATGAACACATGTGGGGCATTTAACACCTCGGAAGAATTTCGGAACAATCCCATGGGCCGCCATGGCATATGATTATTATTAGAATTAGTCTACTAATAATTAGATTGATATTATTTATAATTATAATCTAGTGATGTACTATATATATATACGCTCATACGTGATACTATGTACCAAACATCATCACTGGTCTTTGGCAACAAAACAAAGAAAAATGAAGACTGGTTTGA
>JADKLZ010000167.1:20231267-20257523 GCA_021533235.1 Biomphalaria straminea
TCTAATCATTCATTCTTAAATTAAACTTAGACAAGTAGGACACATTCTAATCATTCATTCTTAAATTAAACTTACACAACTAGGCAACATTTTTTTTTTAAATTTTTATTCATGGAATAATAAACTAACACAAAGAGAAATATAACAGCACAAACAATATATTAAGACATCATTATCATTCAATTCTTAGCATTCTTTACAGACAGGCTTCAAGGCTGGCGGCAATAATTTCAACATCAGTAAAGCGATCATATGTTGACTTCCACACAGCAGCTGAAACAAACAAAATAATAATGATTATTGGTCATGCAACAAATCTACCTTAATCTAGCTGTAATAATAAAAAATCAGACCATTAAATAACATAAAAAAAAGCTGAAGATATTGGGCTCAACCCATGAAAACATTAAGAAACTGGAACAGACACAAAATAGAGCAGTGAGATTCATAACAAATGAATATTGACATTTGACTTTAGTAAAATCAGTAAATTTAGAAAGCCTTCAAGATAGAAGACTCAAAAGTAAAATAGCAATTATACATGAAACACTGAACCATAATCTTCAAATACAAAATCTAATAAAATACTCAGACACTTAAGATAAAGGCACATTCCTCATTCCATATATATGCTACAACAAATTTGTACAAATACTTCTTCGCTAGTGCAATTAGAGCATGGAATGGGTTGCCTGAGCTAGCCAAGAAAACCAGTGACTTAGCAGAATTTAGGTCATTGGTTAATATGCAGATGCGTAGGACATAATCTTTTTTTTTTATTAAAACTTTTTTTGGGGTCGCTGATCAGTTATCATAAAAATATATTTTTCATACCTTTTTGAGCAGGCTTCCTAGTAAAAAGATGTTGAACAACATCTGAAGTGCATACATAGGCCAATCTTACTGTCAACTGCCCTTAAAAGAAAACTGACATCCTAAAAAAAAACAAAAAAAACTATAGAAAACAGAAAAAAAAATTACAAAAAGACAATCATGAAATGTTTATGGTATACAAGAAAAACTTGCTATAATGATGAGACCCTGTAATTTTTCTTTATCAGTATCTACACAATGAAAAAAAAACAACAAACAAACAAACTATTACACATTTTTATAACTAAGACACTGATATATCTCTAACAATAGCTTTCTATAATTAGTGCAAATAAGAAAAAATACAACATTATTTCTTTTGTCATTGTGATTTACATTTACCTCTTGAAAGCAACTTTGCACTTCTTACAATAGTGATGAATTGGTTTTTTTGCTTCCTATGAACTTTTCTGTTTACTAAAAAAAAAGAAAAAGAAAATATAAAGCACTCTACAGAAAGAATTAGTGATTATACAATTAGTTGTTATACAACAAATTTTGAAAAAATCTGAATAGTAGTAAATTAAATAGAAATATTTTGTGCACATTCAGTAATCCTATGCTGCTTTTAAAAATGAGGTCTAAATTTTTATTATTTTAATCTTTTGGGAACTTATTAACTTTTACACCTAATACAAGACTAGATTTGATTATTAAACTATTAAACCTTGGTTAAGGCTTAGCCTAAAACTAGTAAGCCATAGAATGCATCCTAGATCAAAGTATAGAAATAGTATTATATATAATATTATATAGTAATTAGTATTAATAGACATCTAGACTTAGACCTTCTAGCTAGGCTACCTGGATCTGGTTATGTGGACTATGGACTGGTCACCTCAATGGTCTCTGCATGGACGGCATGGTCGTCTGGTTCATACCTTGCAACTGCCATCAATTCCCTAGGCTCCTAGAGTCAAGGTTTAGACTACCAAGTAGATATC
Source organism: Biomphalaria straminea (assembly GCA_021533235.1). Lineage (NCBI taxonomy): Eukaryota > Metazoa > Mollusca > Gastropoda > Planorbidae > Biomphalaria > Biomphalaria straminea. Next base: position 20,233,085 of record JADKLZ010000167.1, read on the forward strand.
CTCAACTATAAAGGAACATAGAAAAAAAGTCTATATAATATAGGTTTAGGCTGATATATAATATAACAAAAGTCAATATAGTTAGGCTAGTATTAACATATATCGATCTACTATATATATATCTAAGGGTATGGCCCATGGCTATAGTCTTACACTTTCATTTAGCTTATTATCTGATTTTAAAACCAAAAATATTTATTTATATAAATTATAGATCTATATATTATATATAGAATATAGCAACAATAGAATAGTACGGTAGAGAAAACTAATGACTAAATGGTCTAAGTGACTTAGTCTAATATATCTAGATCTAGCGATCATCTATTTTTCTAAATCTAGATAAGAAATTCTAGCTCTAATCACTCTAATATTCTATGACGACTATGAGTATGTATTATTATAGATTATATATCTATAATCTACTAAATATTCTACAAACATCTAGATCCAGTTTTAGTAGTTTATTTAGATTTCTAGATGAACTAGATCTATTCTGATTCTACAAGTACAATATATATAATTATATATTTTTATTTCTCTCTTACTCTTTAAGTGACACAGTCTAGAATCTAGATCTTGGGGTCTTGGTCAATTTAGATTTAAAAACTATTATTCTTTTAAAATATAAATTTCAGATCTAGTTTAGTAGTTAGATTAACTTTTAAATATAATACTAGATCTACTAATAATTTATATTTATAGTTGACTTAGTTTTTACTAGACCTATACTCTATACTCAGGTAAATGTTATTGTTGTACTTTAGTCTAACCTTTAATAAATCAGACTGATATCATGAGACTTGATTTAATCAATATTATTATTATATTAGTTAATTATTAGTAGTATATAACTATATTTAATGTTAGACTCTATATATAATATAATAATATATTATCTAGAGATATAGATCTAGTCCTTTTAGATCTAAAAAAATCTAATCAATACTTATTAATATAAATTAATACTAGATAGATCTAGACTAGTCTAAGTCTAGATCTAAATTTAATAAACTAGTCTACTACTGTACTAGAATTAGAAATAAAGATATATACTATAGATATCTATAGATTCTAATCTAGATCTAGATATTAAATTAAGCATTAAGAAATTAAGAATTACAAGAATACTATTAAAACATGATATATCTAGTTTACTTCTAGACTGTAGTAATCCTTAAGTATAGATCTAGATTCTAGATAACTAAATAAATTTTGATCTGGCTATAGATTGTATAGTATAATCCGATCCACGTGTAGAACCTATAATGGGGTTTACTGCCTGCTTGAATAATCCAGTTTGTGCCGACCATCGCGCACTTAAAATGCTTCTATTTCATTGGTCGAAAAAAATTCTACATAAAATTGAAAATCTAGATCTAGATAATTTGTATCTAGACCCAAGATGTTCTCCTGAGATTTCTAGATCTATATGTAATTAAAAATTACTAAATCTGTATTTTTTTCAGTTTCATTTTCACTTGTTTGTATGTTGTTGTTTTTTTAGTTTGTACAGCTGGGGGGGGGGGGAATGCCGTTTTCATTGGGGATTTCCAAAACTGGGCCAGCAAGGGTAAAACTTTACCAGACCAGTTAGGGCAATTCACCAACAAAACCCAATTGACAAGTAAATAAAACATAATATTATTTTAAAAAGTGATACTAAGCCAAATTTATAATTAAAATAAATTATATTAAATAAAAAGAACATCATTATACTGTTGCCTATTTTATAATAAACATACCTGCCTACCTAAAAAAGTCCAAATGTGTATTCCTGAGGGTCAAAATGTGTATTTTGGGACCTCAATGTGTAACACACACGCGAACGACTTTTTTTGTTACCGTATAAACCGAAATGATATTAAAATTATATATACACATATATATATACACATATATATTATATATAGATTATATATTAATATAGACCTATGGATAGATAGATAATTTAATTCTCATAATCATGATAACGTGAGAATAACTAGTAAATTTAGAAACTAAAATTTCTAGCCTAAATAAATATAGTTTAGATCTAGATTAATCTAGACTCTAGAGTGACTATATTTTTGTCTCTCTACCAACTAGATCTACTATCTACCTAACTGTTAGATCAGATTACAGGTAGATATAATCATATCTAGATCTAACTAATACTCCTAGATTACTACGACTACATTAATTTTAAATTTATATTAATAAATTTCAAATAGTAGGCCTATGCCATGCCTATACTATATACTTAGACTCTAGAAATAGTAATAGAGATCTAGACCTAGGCTAGTCATTGCACTGCACTTTTTAATCTTTAACCTAAATCTAAAATAAAATCAATAAGCTAGTCTAGACCTAGATCTAGATCAGATCTATCATCTAGACTCTAAAATTTAATTCTAAGTGAGTAGTGAGTGTTACCGTGGATTGGCTACAATAGGACTAACGTAGACCAAGATCTAGAATGTAGACTACTAGAACTAGACTAGATATATTTAGATTTTCTAGATAACTAGAGAATTTCAATCTATCTTTAAGGCTTAGAGTTAGACGGTAGCTAGGAATATAGATCTATCTACTGTATAAGTATAATAAGTAGGCCTATTATAAGTAGATCTAGATTATTCTAGATCTAGTCTGTTTTATATGATATAGATCTAGATCTAAATCTAGATTCTTAGATCTAGAGGTCTATATTTATATACATCTAGATCCATATTCTAGATCTAGCTAAAATACGATGTTTATAATCAATAGCGCTTCGATATTTTTGATTAAAATTAACACGGGAATTTTAATTTTTTTATTTTTTTTTTGCATTCGACTTTTTTTAAGCTCCAAATTAATTAATTTCTAATGAAAATAAAGTCACGTTGGTGACTGAATGATATCAAACAGCCTCTCGCAATCGCTCCTGCGTGGTACCAACTCCCTTCTCCCACCACTCCCGCGTTCTTCATTTGTAGACTAGATTTAATTGCTTGATTCCAATCAACGTATATCTAGATCTGGGCTCAATGTGTCAACCCCACATTTTCTGTTGTTTTTTTCCCCACAGGACGGCTTAGCGCGTGACCTCTAGGTCAAAATTGCAGCTTAGCGTGACCTCCGTGGCCGCTCGTAAGATAGTTTAGAGAGGAAAAAAAAAGGTACGAAATGCGTAAAGCGACGGGTTGAATTCGTATTTGCGTACTCGCGGTCGTTTTTGGGCGATTTTGCGTAACGAATACGCATTTTGCGTAACGGTAGGCAGGTATGAATAAAGATTTCATCATGTTGATTCTGGCGTGATATGGGAAATCCCATACCGGCACGAAAGCGGAAAGACGTTAACGGCCCAATAACTGAAATCCCACACCGATCCGTTAAGGTTTTTATATGGGAATTTGGTGTTAGCGCGATCCCCCACACTAAACCGTATTAGCCCATTACGGCCCCTTATGGTTACGGTGGCTCTATGTTTATTATTTATACACTATTATAGCTAAATTAAATTTTTGTAGTATTATTGGAATGAAAAACATATTTTAAATTTTAATACCTCATTTAAATAGCTTAATTTGGCCTAGAGATAACTAATATTTAACATGGCTGAATCTAAATATAAAATAGACGGTGGTGTTAATTTTCTAAATTTTTTTCTTCTTTTCTCGTCGAACTTATATTGCCTATGTGTCTTTTATTTAACATTTTATGTAATGACACAATTAAAAAAACACATAAGCTGGAGGATCATTGGAGACAAAGCCACATTGATAATATTTGAAAAACTATTGAACACTCCATGACAAAGTTGAGAATAGATCTACAAATGACAAAATATTTGCTTTCAAATTTTAAGGAAAATTTAATGGTTTGCTGTGTCTTAAAATATCTTGCAAAATTATGAAAACGACATACAATTGGCGAAAAAAAATGAATGATTTAGCCAGCCCCTGAAGTTTTCAAAACTATTTTGTACACAAACCTGCATCTGATATTTGCTAAGTATTCTTCTAAGCAACAAATAGTTCAAAGGTCTATATATGAACCGAGTTGTGCCTGTAATGAAGCATTTTTGGGCACATGTTTGTTTATTTATGGATAAAGAAATTTACGACGAAATTTCTTTTTGTGAAAATTGATAATTGACAATTAAATCGAATACACATTTGATGTTTTGAAGGAAAAAATCGTTCGAAGAAAAAGCAAACCCTGTAACTATTATATCAGTAGGAACAAATAGAGCACCTTTCATGGTTACATCCTACTACGGATAGTGTACCTGGGTGTTACTAATACACTAAGTCACTAAGAAGTACTAGATCTAGATTGCAGGAATATCTTCAATTTGTTATCAACGCAGTTATGAGAAGCTAAATACACAATTACTTGCTCAGATTTGAAGACAAGAACATTTATCAGTTGAATCACAAGGCACCAGGAGAGGACCAAATTACAGCAGAACTAATTTATAGCACAAAGGAGTGCGTGATGTATGTGTGAAAAAATGTTTTATTTAATTTAAAAACTACATTTGCATAGTGTAGTTCTGTCTAGTTATAACTTTAACAAAAAGAAATGTAGACTGTACAGCAAGTAATTGAAATTGAACTTCATTACTTCCTTGTCAAACAAGAGAGTGTTAATGTGCCATTTTGTATGATGCTAGGAGTATAATTAAACCGGAGGATCATTTTTACCTCCCTAATAAAAAGATAAAAATTTGCAAAACTTTCAAACATTCAACGATAAAGTTCAGAATACACCCACAAAATCTCTCTTTGACCTCACATTGAGAAGTTGATGATCATAGTAAAATACTGAAAACCTCACACGATAAGAAAATTATTGATTTTTACCAGCCGTTGAAGAAATTGTAAAAACTCTTACACAAACTTATATCATTAAAAGAATTTCATGCTTTGGGGCTGGTGTCTTGTTTTGGGCATCTCGATGAAGAATGCAATTTGAAAGACATGGTCGGCATTCTCTGTGAACAATCCAAAAGGGAAAATTTCAATGGTCCCAATTTTGATCTTCCAAAAAAATATTCTCATTATTATGTATACCGGTAGTTCTGATGTGAAAAATTATGGGTGGTCCTATCGGGATATTTTATAATAGGTCTTTCTTGGATATCGAATGAGAGCTTGTCCATTTCTCGTTTTTACAATTCACTATTAGTTTCTTAATTTCTTTCGGATAGAGTGCGATGTTCAAGTGTGTATTTGTTTTGTAACATTTGGCAAGTGTGTCAGCCTTCTATTTAAACATTGGAGAACAGTGTTATTGATGCTGCTGTTGAGCTTTACAAGGTCACACAATATGTTTTGTAAAAAATCATTTGGGTGTTCCTTCAGATTCTGTAGATAATTACATGCTAGCCCCAAACCTCCCGACGGAAGATGCGAGCAGGCAAGGTGACCACCGAACGTCAGTTCAGGCATCATGAGTTGTTTTATTAAGGAGGCATTAGAGTTTGTCAAGCTTTGAAGGACTATTTTTATATTAGTCAAGAAAAAAATTTAACTCTTTGGTAAACTTTGCTGATTCTATAACCTGATAGTCGTTAGCTCCAGTTCTCCTTTTTCTTTTCTGTGGTTGTCATAGAGCTCATTAGTTATAATGATCTTAATTTTTAAATTATTTTTTCTCCATTGGGCCATTCAATGAGAGTTCCAGCTCCTTCGTTTGTGGTTGCTTTCTGAGAACAATCCATGAAAACTCTGTTAGGGCAGTGGTATTGTAGAAGAGTTCACTAAATTCTATAGCTCTGTTGGAATATAGCTAAATATTTCTTTCTTCTAATATAAGTCTTTGAAAACAACATATTTCTGCAAACAATATATTTCTTTAAACAGCTGGCCGAGTCAACCTTGTCTGGTAATGATGTATTTTTTTTATTCAAATTATTGTGGCTCAACTAAAACAACAAATCTCTATATGAAAAATAATCTCCGTAGCAATGGAAGTCGAGCTAGCAAACCTTTAAAAACAAAAAGTTTCCAATGAGTTTAGTGATAGTTAACGATGCATATTGTAACGAACTTCACTTCTCAGGCCTTCTGCTCACACTGCTTAACAACACAACACATCTAACTCAAGAACTTAACGACAAGAGCTTCATTAACACAGTGGCGGTTTAATAACAAATACACCACAGCCAATACGACACAATTGGCTCCACTAACTACAAATGCTTAAGAACAATACAACTGCCTAACTAACACAACAATCATCTATAACGCGTACAGCTACATTTTCAAAGCCTGTTCATAACACCAGTCCACTCTGCTTCGTTCTTCTATCTCAACTGCCTTCCCTCTAACTGTCCTACACACACTCTAGTCCGTCCAAGCTCAAGAACACATGAGCACAGGTCACACCAGGGCCAGCCGTTGACCTGTGACCCGCCGTCGTCGCCTAAGCCTATATCAGTGGGTCTCACACATATACACTTTCAGTTCGCCACTGGAGATGTAACAATATTAACTGTTACATAATGGGTTTAAATTTCAATTTTTTTTAAAAAAGAAATTCAACTTAAACTGTAGTTTTAAATTACTTTTTCACTCCTCATGTCACTGGTTGAAATTATTTAAACAAAATGTGTAATTAGATATTGATGAATTTTCAAAAATTCAATATTAGCCTACTTAACAGGGGGGTCCACGGAAAACCAGAAAACATGTCAAGGGGTCCACGAGACAAAAAAGTTTGGGAACCACTGGTCTATAGTGTTGAAAAGTTAGAAGCCAACGTTTGTGCTACCTGAAGGTTGTGGAAAGGACCTGGAGCAAGGCTGGGAAAGCTCTCGTTGGTCCACGTTCATGTTGCTGGTGAGCGGACTGTTATAGATCTAATTACTAGAAATACAGTAATTCCTCTACCTGGATGATTAAAAAGCCACTTATCTGACTCTTGTACATAACAGCTTTGCAGGGGCTTAAAAAACGAGACATCCAAAGGTTGAAGCTTATGTGTAGTATGAGGGGGCAAGCTGAGCATAATAACACAAGAGTTACTTGCAGCAGTGATGGCTTGCAAATTTTTGCTGTGAGAGGTATGTCCATCCAAGATAAGAATAACAGGCTTTTCTTTTGATGGTTTTACACTGTTTATAAAATGATCCATCCATTTTGAAAAGCTATCTGCAGTCATCCAGCCACTTTCATTGCATACAGCGATTGTTCCTGGAGGAGCACCATCTAAAGTTTGCCCTTCATCCGTTTTCGCTTGTAGACAAGCATAGGTGGAATAGCATTTCCTGCTGCATTAGCGCAAAATATTGCTGTGGTGGTAAGACCTCTTTCTGCACTGGTCAACTTCCCCATCTGATGCCTTCCTGTCAAGCTCACCACTATTTGCTGTTTTTTCTGGACAGTTGAGAGCGCTGTTTCATCGGTATTGAAGATCCTAAGAGCATCTAATTTATTTTCTGTAATGATGCTTTCAAGTTTGTCAAAAAATCTGTTAACTGCTATCTTGTTAAAACCGGTAATACGTGCAAGAGATGTTGCTTCAGGTTGTCGCAAGCTCAGATTGTGACGTTTCTTAAAATCTCTAAACAAGTCTTTTCCTGCCATTCCTTCTGTTTTATTAAATCTGTGAGACAAGCCATTTTTTTCTGCTATTTGGTATGCAAGACATCCTATATCGTTTCTGGTCAGGCCGAACAGCATTCCTTCCAGTTGATTGATGTGACTGACAAGTTCATGCTCAAGTGTCACAAGTCTCTCCTATGTAGTTGTGGATGATGATGTCATTAGATTTCCTTTGATGAGCTAAACGAAGTTGCTGGCTGATAGGGAGTAGTCTTGTGCTTCCGGGGACTATTACTTGAATAATATATAATTTGAACAAAGACGATCTAGGTTTCAAATAGAGTAATGCTTCGTTGAATTAATAACACAGGAACTTTATTTAAACTTAACATAAGTACAGCTATGTACAGAATATATTTCAATAAAACAGAATGCAGAACAAAGGCTTCTTTCTTAAATTATATAATTATTAAAAACACGTCTGCTCTCTAGAATGATTTCACATCGACTGATTTGGCGCACTTCTTTTGTCCGCGAAATTTTAGCGCCAGTTTCTCTTTCCGCCAAACCTTTCAACCAATCAAATTCATACATCCAAATTACGTCACTCCTGCACAGACGTACATATCTAAAAATAACATTTCTTTCTTAGCTGGGGAAGTGACCTTGACTTGTGCAAACAAATATTAAATTAACATAGTGGTCTGTGACATATTACCCCACTCTCCATTTAGCATTTGTGTGTTAATAGAAATGCATATATATAGTAAAAATGTTTAAAAAAGTGTACACAAGAAATCATACACGAAATTATAGAAAGATGGTTGAGGCAATACATGACAATGTTCTGAAAAATAATGTGTCTACTTGTAGACAACAATGCAAATGTAGTGTCATGTATATGTGAACTAAATTATTAATGGCTTGATGACAAATATTTCAACCAAGGAAATGCCTATTAAACTCAAGATTGAATGCATGAATAGGAAAAACACAATAATATGAGACAATGTATGTTATAAATAACAGCAAAAATTTACAAGGCATAATATGTAAGAAAATATAAAGTAATTGGGTGAATGAATCTTGGATGAGTGGCTTCTCTCTATGATACTTGATATTGAAATGCAATACTTGTTAACAAAACTGATATACTACTCCTGTGGATGAAAAACATATACAAAATTATGTAAATAATTAAATACATCTGGAAAGTGTGTCAGCGAAGACATTCTCACGTCCAGGAATTGTCTTGACCTCGAACTGGTAGTCTGTGAGTTGTAGACTCCAACGAGTTAAACGACTGTTCAGTTAAACGACTGTTCGCTATCTTCTTTGAGTTCAGGAATGCTAGTGGTGCATGATCTGTTAGGAGTGTGAAATGAGCACCTAGTAGATATCTGGAGAATTTGGCTATGGCCCATACTATGGCTAGACATTCTTGTTCGATAGTTGAGCATCTGGTTTCAGCTGATGACAACTTCCTGCTGATGAAAAATACTGGATGCAAAGTTTCTTGGTATTTCTGCATTAGGCATGCCCCTATGGCTGAGGATGATGCATCTGTGGCGAGGTAAAATTGCATTTTTGGATTCGGAAGTTTGAGTATAGTGTCTCTAGAAAATGTAGCTTTGATGTTCTCAATCGTATTATGTAACTCTGTAGACCATGGAATCTTCGTTGGCTGTCCTTTCTTAGTGAGTTCGATCAATGGAGATATGAGTGCTGTGTAACCTGGTATGAAATGTCTGTAAAAATTACACAGACCCAAAATGCTTCTCACTTGCTTTTTACTGGTGGGGACTTTGATGTCCAATATTCGTTGAATAATGTTATCTTGTGGTCTGAGCGAATTGTAGCTGACTCGATAACCTAGGAAGGATACTTCTGACATGGCTAGTTCTACCTTACTAGGCTTTATGGTAAAACCATGTTGTTTCAATATGCTGAAAACTTCTTGTAGGCCTTTGATGTGTTCATTCCATGTTTTATGGAATATGCAAATGTCATCTATGTATGATACTGTGTCAGCACGATGGCCTAGTATACTGTGAATGGCTCTATTAAAGATGCTGCTGGCGTTGACTAGACCGAATGGCATGAAACTGAAATGGAATAGTCCGAAAGCTGTGGTGAATGCTGTAAATTGTTTGCATTCTTGTTTGACTGGTATCTGGTAATAACCTCTGGACAGGTCTATTTTGGTGAAGAATCTTGCCTCTGAAAATTTGGTCATAAGATCTTCAGGATTTTGCATGGGATATGAGTCGAGTTGAGTTATTTTATTCAACTGTCTGAAGTCGACACACATTCTTGGAGTTGTCGTTTGCTTCCGTTTGACAAGAACTATTGGTGCAGCATATGGAGAGTTTGAATGTTCTATGATACCTTGTTCTAAGAGCTGGTTAATTTCTTGTTGAAGGAAATCTCTGTAGTGTACTGGTAACGGATAAGGTCTTGCTTTTGTAAGCTTGGAATCAGTAAGTATGATATTGTGTTCAGAAATTGAAGTTTTGCCTGGAATATCTGTAAATATTTCTGAATGTTCTTTGAGAATGTTAGTCAGTTCTTTCTGTCTTTGCGGTGGCATTGAATTGAGTTTAATGTCTTGCCAAAATTCAGTTTGTTTATTAGTTGTCTGCGGCATATTGATATCATCAAATTCAGACGTGTCATTTTCATCTTCTTCTGGTATGACTGCAAGACATGATATGGCTCTTTCATTTTGTTCTGGACTTGTGGTATCTTCTGTTGTCGTGTTGTATCTTTGTAGCATGTTGACATGATAGATTTTTTTTGTTATGTATATCAATTTCATAGTCAACATCTGTTATCTTTCTGAGTATGGAGAATGGACCTTGCCATTTTATGAATAGTCTGTTGGTTTTGTCTGGTAGTAACAGACATACTTGATCTCCTGGTTCAAATTGTTTGAGTGTTCTGTTTCTGTTGACTCTCATTCTGGTATTTGAGTTTGCTATGGCTGTGGCTTCATTGGCTTTTTCACACGCGGATATGACTATGTTTCTGGTATCCTGTACGTGTTGAAACGCAGTCTTTGTTTCTGATGGGGTTGAATTTTAGCGGATGATAGATTCTTTGAGGATTGCCATGGGTCCTCGTGGGTTTGCGCCATAAACCATCTCGAAAGGAGAGAATCCTGTGGTTTCTTGAGGACTTTCTCTGTATGCAAACAGAGCCGCTGATAGCAATAAGTCCCAGTTCTGCGGATTGTCGTGTGCTATTTTTGAAATGCACCTCTTCAAAGTACCGTTGAATCGTTCGCAAAGCCCGTTGCTTTGTGGATGGTAGGGCGTTGTGAACTTCATCTTCATGTGGTACATGTTCATGAAGTCTTTGGTAATGTCAGCTGTGAACTGTGTGCCTCTGTCAGAGAGGAAAACTTCTGGGAAACCAATTCTGGAAAATATCTTTGACAAAGCTCTGGTGATGTCAAGCGCTGTTATGTTGACTAGAGGTACTGCCTCTGTCCATCTTGTACATGCGTCAATCAATGTCAGGACATATCTATGGTTTCTGGCTGAAGCTACTGGCATAGGACCAATCAAATCAACTGAGACTTTTTGGAATGGCTTGTCTGTCAATTCCATGTCTTGAATTGGTGCCTGTGATTTGTTGTTCTTAGGTCCTTTGACTTGGCAAATATGACATGACTTCACGTATTTAATGATACTTGGCCAATAAAATTCTTTGAGGATTCTGGCTTTGGTTTTGACTACACCCATATGGCTGGCGTGTGGAATGTTATGTCCTGTTGCCATTATTTCTTTCCTATATTTCTGTGGCACTATTATTTGTTGAATTGTATTGCCTTTATGCATGGCATTTTTCATTAGGAGGCCATCTTGGAAATATGGTTTGTCTGGTAAATTCAGTTGTCTGTTTGCATTTGCCTTCTGATAAAGTATTTGCAATGTTGGATCTCGTTTCTGTTCTTCTTTGAATTCATCATGTATGAAATATGGCTTGTCTTGATGTGTTTCAGCTTTATCAGTTAGAGTTCTTGTATTGTTGAAGACTCTGGGCGTATAATCTTGCTCTTCAAAGTTCAACGATGGACATTCGGGAATTGGAGGTGGACTTATGACCGGTAGGGATGGGCTTGTTGTGAATGGGGGTGTCCATGTTGGATGTTCGAACTCTTGATTGTTGCTGGCTATTGAATTGGTAACTGGTTCTGTTACATTCTGCATGACTTGAGTGTCTGTGGTAGCCATGTGATTATTTTTGCTAACTTGTTCAGGTGCCAAATGTTCTTGTTGTCTAGACATAGATCTGTTGATCACTGCAAAACACTTTTGACCTTGCTCTATGGCATTTGTCCATTCAACGAGTTCTTGAGGAGTGTATTCTTTAACTCCCTCTATGTTTCCAGTGATTAGGTCCACTGGTAAGTTGGGTGTTACTAAGGCTTTTGTTTGACCACTGAAGAATGGTGTAGTGACATATATAATGGCTTCAGGTAAGTTGCTGACAGTTCCGTTGAAGGCAGTGGCTTGTACATGGTTGCCTGTGAAACGGTTTACGTGGACGAAACGTTCATGTACTAATGTGGACGTGCTTCCGGTGTCGCGTAAAACTTCCACCTTCTTGTCTCCTACAAAGCCTGGATAAAATTTTAGACCATTTGACTTTGCGATAACTGTCATTGTTGAATGTTCATTGAAGTAGCTTCTGTTATATGAGCTTCTGCTTGTTACATATTGTGGTCTGGAGTCTTGTGAATGGCTTCTGTAGCGAGGTTTGTTATCTGGTTTATAATTGCCAGGTGATTTGTTGACATAATATTGTTCTTTATTGCTGTATCTTTGAGTTGGTGATGTGGGCCTATCAAAATTTTGATTTTTGGAGACTGACTGTTTTTTCCAACATTCATGAGTTTGGTGACCCTTTTTATGGCAATAGGAAAATTCTGTGGTTCTGTTGCGGCATTGAGAAGTGAAATGCCCTAGTTTGTGACATTTGTTACATTTGATTTTGTCATCTGGCTTATATTTTGTATTTTTGTCTTGAGGTAAGCAGATAAAATTTTCTTCAACTGATGGTTTGACTGACTTGTTTGGATAGGCTGCCTTATATTGTCTTATGATCTTGGCTAATGTCTGGATATCAGTGGGATTTCTCTCAATAATGTATGATTGAATATCTTCTGAGTGAGCATGTGTGATGTTGTCAATAATGATATGTTGTCGAAGAGCTTGGTAACTTTCTTCTATTTTGGCTAGAGATATCCATCTGTCAAACCACATTGACATATTAGCTACAAAAATTTGAGGATCATCGTTTTGCTGTGGCCTTTCGTTGTAAAATTTCTTTCTATAATTGGCTGAAGTTGCTCCATATTGGAGCAGTAGAGCTTCTTTAATATCGGAGTAAGTGTTTGCGTTCATTTATGGACAGTTGGGAGCAAATGTCGACAGCTTTGCCAGTCAAGAGGCTGAGGAGTGAGCTCGACCACTGTGCTTCTGGTAGGCCAGATGTTGTAGCTATTTCTTCAAATCTGATGAGGTATGAGTCCATATTGTCAATGTTTTCGTTGAATGCCGATATTTTGTTCATTAATCTGTAATTGTCAAATACATTTGAGTGTCCTTGATTTGGAATGCTTTCCTTATTTTCTTTACATTGTTTTTCGTACTCCATTTTTTCTTTTTCATGTTGCCTTTGTTTTTCGGCGTCTTGCCTTTGTTTTTCGGCTTCTTGCATTCTTTTTTCTTCTAATTGTTTATCTTCTTGTCTTTTCTTCTGCTTCTCGCTTTTTCTCTTCTGCTTCTCTATCTTCTCGACGCTTTTGTTCTTCAAATTCTTTTTCTTCTTGGCGTTCTGCCCACTGGTTCGGTTTAGGAATTTGCTTCTCTTTGGCTAATTCCATCAATTCGAAGAGTCGTTGTGTTCTAGAACTGGAACTGGTAGCCATTTTTTATTTTTATATTATTTTCTTTTATTGGAGCAAAATATTCAATATCTGGATTGTAGAGCTATCTCAGATACAATAATAATACAGTAACAAAGTTTTTGATGCCTCAATTTGCTAGTTATACATGACAGTAAAATTTTATTTACTGGAGTCGTATGCTTTAATATAGATCAATTGAGCCGGGTACTTTCTACTGGTTAGGCAGTTGGTTAAATCTGGTCTTGTATTTACTTTTTGCCAAACGAATTATTTTTTACTGGTCTTCTTTATAATGCCAGTTATTTGATTTACTTGTCTTTTTTATTATGCCAGTTATTTGTTTTACTGGTCTTTTTTTTATAATGCCAGTTTATTATGTATATTGGTCTTATTCCTTTTGCCAATTACATATAATAATAGATTTCGTAAGTTAGACGGTAACTCTAACGAAAATCTTTGTAAAACAATTTATCGATAACCAACTGACCTTTTAAACACAGTAGATCTGTCCTTTGTTGAATTAAAATGAAGTTCCTTTTGTAGTGTTTAGAAATTTCTCCTAGATCTTGAATAAATTTCGTTAGAAGTTGCCAATAAACTTTCTATTCGTCGGAGGTTGCCAATCTGTCACAAAGTCTCTCCTATGTTGTTGTGGATGATGATGTCATTAGCTTTCCTTTGATGAGCTAAACGAAGTTGCTGGCTGATAGGGAGTAGTCTTGTGCTGCCGGGGACTATTACTTGAATAATATATAATTTGAACAAAGACGATCTAGGATTCAAATAGAGTAATGCTTCATTGAATTAATAACACAGGAACTTTATTTAAACTTAACATAAGTACAGCTATGTACAGAATATATTTCAATAAAACAGAATGCAGAACAAAGGCTTCTTTCTTAAATTATATAATTACTAGTCGACCTGCGGCATAGCATACGCCGCTATTTTCCAGGGCAGGCCTTAGGCACTGCAACATATGCGACCACAGTGGGTACCGCACTTTCTTTGGACCCGTGCTAAATTTTAGGTGTATAAATTATTAAATTGAACCATTTTATAACATATAACCGATTTCCCGCGGCCTCTTGACGACCGGCGGCATAGCATACGCCGCTATTTTCCAGGGCAGTCCTTAGGCACTGCAAAATATGCGACCGCAGTGGGTCCCGCACTTTCATTGGACCTATTCCTTTTTCCAGTCTATATTTATTTATGTCTATGGACCCGTGCTAATTTTAATGTGTATAAATTATTAAATTAAACCATTTTATAGCATATAACAGATTTCCCGTGGCCTCTTGGACTTGATTTACCAGAAGCCCCTGGAAATCTCATGAAATGTTATTAAATATAGGCCTACGAAAAAGTCCTGGAAATCTCCGGAAATTATTAAATGTCGATCTAGATTAGTTTCAAGAGTCTTACGACACAATAGGCCTATAATCTCTTCCGGCTTCCCCTTTTTTAACCTCCCTTCCATTCACTACACAAATATTTGTGCATTGTACTTCATTTTATGTCTAGAATCTATGTCTTTAAATTGTGTTTAATCTCTAAGACTGAGGATCATGCAATTTTTTTTTCATAATTTAGAAATCATAATTCAATAGTAGATATATATACAATTGTGTTTTCAAGTTACACGAAGTTACTTATTAAAATCTTTTTAAAGTAAAAAAAAAATATGCTATGCTATTTTGTAAATGAAAATATATTTCCCATTCACACCATGATGCGCAATGGGATCTTCCCATTTGCTTGTTATAAGTAAAGCGATAGCGTGAATTCATGAATGAAAAATACTATGAATGGAGCTAACAAAATGGCTAATTGACACCTTAATTTACGCGATATTAAGAATATAGATGCACTCATGTAACAATGCTTTAGAAAAACAAATTTGAATGTTAATTTTATTAAACGGACTATAATTAGTATGTTCATGTGCTAAAGCATAAAACTATCTCTGCGAGGAGAAGTTCTATTATCTTAGAGTTGAATTCGAGTTTTAGATCTAGATCTAGGAATAGAGAGATTAGTTACCTTTCGTAATCATGTCTGATGAACGAATATGCGTAATTTGTGATATTAATTAAAGTACTTCTAAAGTCAAACCTGAGAGTAGACTCTATCTGTGTATTGTTGTTCTAGTTTCAATAGTCATACGACACAATAATCTTAAAATACTTATTTTACTTTGTCATCATAATATTAAAAGAAGAAGAGAATTATATAGGCTACACCACATTCATTCACAAAATAGCGTTGCGCCGCATGCTATGCTATTTTGTGAATGAAATAGTGCGGATTGGGTCCATTCACACCGTGGTGCGTGCGCCATGGGATCTTCCCTATTTACTCGTTGTTGTTGTCTGACCTAATTCTTTGAGGATTATATATATAGATTAAAAACACGTCTTCTCTTTAGAATGATTTCACATCGACTGATTTGGCGCACTTCTTTTGCCCGCGAACTTTTAGCGCCAGTTTCTCTTTCCGCCAAACCTTTCAACCAATCAAATTCATACATCCAAATTACTTCACAGACGTACATATCTAAAAATAACATTTCTTTGTTAGCTGGGGAAGAGACCTTGACTTGTGCAAACAAATATTAAATTAACATAGTGGTCTGTGACATCAAGCTTTGCTTGAACTATCATTCTACCTCTTTGTACTACATTCCCATTCGCAAACTTGTTTTTTCCATCTAAGTGTCTTTTTAGAGTTGGTTTAGGTATACCGTAAAGTCTAGACACTTCATTGAGACCATATTTATTCCTCAATGCCTCTAAGGCTTTCCGAAGATCCCCCGGGGATCATGTTGAAGCTCTGCCCCTGGGTAAAAAAAATAATGAATGTAAATGATTATTAAATAGATTGCTATAGTCTATATGGTATTTTATTTATTTATTTTTAAATGTAGATCTACTTAAGTTAAGGGCTAGATTATGTTTAGTCTAAAATTTAGATATAGCCTTAATTTTATGAAATCTAAATCTACTAGATTTAGTACCTTAATTATCTTTTTTAGTCTAGACTCTATAGTCTATAGTTATAAAGAAAGTTATTGTTACATAGACATAGAGTAGAGTATATGATTCTAGAACTAGATTATATTATAAATCTAGATCTAGATAGTAGATAGATCTTTAGTAATTACTAGATCTAGATTTTAGCTTTTAAAACATAAAATAAGAAACGAAGTTATTCGATCTACTTCTAGATATTATGTCGAGACCAACTGTGGGGCTAAATAGTACCGAATGTCGGATAATTAGTACTTCCGGTACTTTTTACCCTCCTGGCGCCGGTACTATTTACCTCAAGGGGTCAGCCCACATAACGGTTTATCATATTAACATGTCTAAAAATAACTTATGTACTGAGGCATTATTTTCAAGAGGAAAGGTTGGTTAACAATGCAATAGCTTTTGGAACATGATAGGTTGCCTCATTAGATAATTATACGATTTCTAACATGCGCAAAAATTACATCGAAAAAGGTAAAAATGAATAAAACCTTACCGTTTTGATGTCTTTTGATTAAGCTCCATAAAATTGACATGAATGATGACGCTATAGTTGTAGGTCAATATGCCAGGTTTTTTATTTTTGAAGACCATTTCTAAATATGAAAATTTTCGGTGGTACGAATTAAACAGTGGTACGTTTTACTCCCCTTTCCCCTAGATCTATTACTATTACCGGTAATTAAAAAATCAATTTTAAAAACATTTTCACTGGGGGGGGGGAAGGAGCTAATTCCTCTCACTCATATGGAGGGGGGGGGAAGCACAATTTCCCTGACGAAAGGGGTGTTATGGAGTGTGTTGTGAGAAGAGGTTAAGCGATTTATTGGTGGTAATGCAGTGACAATGATGAAATTAGCGTACGTAGTGCAAATGTGAGACGATCTTAAGACTAAAAAATGAAAAGACTTTATTTTTGTTGTGAGCAAGATTTGGTTTAAATATCAGTTTATTTCATTACTTTTAGATCTATATCTCAAGTTAAATCTTTGAATAATAAAAGTAGGGCCTAAGTCTTTGTTCGGAAAGAAGTTTATTCAAGTTATTTAAAGTTTATTTATTTAAAAATATAAAACGTCTACATCGGTTCAGTTGTACTAGCTGTTTGGAATCCCAAGCCAGCAATTGACCAACAACAGGGGAAGGAGGGCGGCAAAAGAATGTATATAAGAAGGTTTGTTGTACTAGTCCGTTTCGTTTCTTTTATTAAAAAGTATTGGGCCGGAAGTCGCTTAAATTTTTTCCTTATAAATCTTTGCATTTTTTAGTTATCTTTTAAAATTAAACTGCCATTATTGTGCTATAATTTAAAGTGCCGACTTTGAAGAGCTTTATGTTGCGTTTGCGTACATCAGTGGACGACCAGCAGATCTCCTGCCTTCTGTTAAATCACCATACAGAATGTCTGTCAAAGTCGACCTTGTGGCATTCATAATAACTAAATCTATGTGCAAATATAAACAAATTTAAGCGGAACGACTATCATCAATATATATAGGCTAATTCTCAAAGTCGACAAAGTTCAAAAGTTCAACCGAGCAACAAGTAAATAGGGATGATCCCATGGCGCAGCATGGTATGAATCACAAATTACGTTAAAATAATAATTTCACTGGCTTCTATATATTTCCGGATATTTTTTTTTACTTTACTTTTACTTTACAAAAGATTTTAATAATTTCAGGAGATTTCCAGGACTTTTTCGTAGGCCTATATTTTGCAATTTCAGGAGATTTCCAGGAGCTCCTGGTAAATCAAGAGGCCGCGGGAAATCTGTTTATATATAGATTCTCGTCTTCCCAAAGGTTAAAAGTTCAATCGAGCAAGCAAACAACGGTTCCACGACAATTCGTTCACTTGTTTTGGTTCACCGACAAATCGTTTCCAGGAGCTCCTGGTAAATCAAGAGGCCGCGGGAAATCTAATTATATATATATTCTCATCTTCCCAAAGTTCAAAAGTTCAATCGAGCAACCAAGCAACGGTTCCACGACAATTCGTTCACTGGTTTTCGTTCACCGACAAATCGTTCACGACATTTCGTTCACGCAACTATTCGTTCACGTGACATATCGCTCACAGACTATTCGCTCACAGACAAATTGTTCACCGACAGTTGGTTCACGACAAATCGTTCATGCGACAAATCGTTCACTAACAATTCGTTCACAGACAAATTATTCACACACTAATCGTTCACTGGATAGTTCCTAAAATAAAAAAAAATTGCTAGAGATCGGGCCTACTCAGAAATTCATTGTTAATTTTTATTTGTTATTGTTAATATTTTGTTAATGAGGACAGTGTAGGATAAAAATTATACTTTAAAAAAAAGAGATCTCACAACTTTACTCACAAGCTAGCTGAAAAATTTAAACGGGCCCTTCTTTACTATATGTAGGGCACGACATGGCCTAAACTGAGCCAATGTGCCTAAAATCAAAAATCAAAATCTTTACTATAGGTAACATTTTTACTTCACCTTTAATATACCTTTACAGCCCCCCTCTTTTTTTTATCTATATATTTCCGGATATTTATTTTTTTTTACTTTACTTTTACTTTACAAAAGATTTTAATAACTTCCTGAGATGTCCAGGACTTTTTCGTAGGCCTATATTTTGCAGGACATTTCCAGGAGCTCCTGGTAAATCAAGGGACAGCGGGAAATCTGTTATTTGTTATAAAATGGTTTAATTTAATAATTTATACACCTAAAAATTACCACGGGTCCAAAGAAAGTGCGGAACCTAATGCGGTCGCATATGTTACAGTGCCTAAGGCCTGCTCTGCAAAATAGTGGCGTATGCTATGCCGCCGGTCGACTAGTACTATAGAATATCTGACACCCAGGTCTTTATAGTGCAAAGAATTGCAAGCCTTAGGCCACTGCAACCTATAGCGGCCGCAGTGGGCCCCGCACTTTGATAGGCTCCGCGCGATGCGAATTCTAGCTGTACATTTTTTAATTAAACAATTTTAAATTATTTTAAAAGGTATCTGGAATTCTCCAGAAATTATAAAATGTAAGAAAAAGTCATGAAAATCTCCTAAAATTATTAAAAATCTTCTAAAAACTGATGCAAATCTCCTTAAAACAGACAAGTTGACATTTCGGGGTTTCATTCAATCATTGTCAGCTTTCGTTTAACAAAAATGTAATAATAAGTCAAATTTTAACCAAAACAGGAAGTTAAAATACTTAATGTAATTATAGACACAAATAAATATAGACTGGCCAATAAGAGAGTTTTATGAAACGAAAATTTGTGAATTGCAATTGTGGTTACTTTAATTTATGTCTATACATTTTGTTTAATCTCGAAGACTGTAGATTATGCAATTTTCATAGACATAAATAAGTATAGACTGGCCAATAAGATATTTTATGAAGGGAACATTTGTGATTTGCAAATTAGTGTACTATACTATACAGCATGAGCATCTATCTATTTCAGCCATAACCTATATAAGTATTGCAATATTTTCACTATTGTGTTTTTTTTTTATCTCTTAGCGTGACTGTAATGTCAATTAATCATAATGTTTATTTTTTGTTCTGAAACTGTTTTTTTTTAATCTTAGCTTATTTGGACATTCTGCTGAAAAAATTCAAAGTTAAGGACTGAATCCTTTACTTCTTTTTACCAGTTTAAATTTATTTGTGCTATCTATGCCATTTTGTGAATGAAAATAGTGCGGATTTGGATACACCATTTTTCTTTCACACCATGCTGCGTAAATAAGGAGGAAGTGTAGTTTTGTTTAATCATTAAGACTAAAGATCGTGCAAATTGTCAGATTTCGGAAATCCGAATACAATGGATATACATTTTTTTTAAGTTACATAAAGTTACTTCCTTTTTCCAGTCTATATATGTCTATGGTAATTTTTAAATTTTTCATAATTCGGAAATCCGAATTCAATAGATATACATGTTTTCAAGTTACATGAAGTCACTTCTTTTTTCCAAGTCTATATTTATTTATGTCTATGAATGTAATAGGGTTTGTTCATAGACATATATATATAGAGAGAGACTGGCCGATGAAGAACAAATTATTATTGGAAAAATTTGGGCAAACATAGATTTAGTTACACAGCAGTTATGAGCAGTATAAAGTATTTATAGCTTGTTTTTTTAGTCATAACCTATGTAATTAATAAAACCCTTTCTGTATTATTATATTTGTAATCTTTCCTACTTACTAAATCTATGTCAGGCGGGCATAATGATTATCTTCCCAACTATTAATTTAACTAGCTTCTAAGTCTAGATCTAGACTGAAGACATTGAACACATTCTTTTGTTGTCAAAATTCGATCAACAACTTTTTTAGGCGATCTAAACTATAGATCTAGACTCTGACTAAGACTCTAGTAGAAAAAAAGACTACTTACTAGATCTAGATATAATCTATATATTTGTATATAGCTATATCTAGATCTAGAACTAGTGTAGATCTAAGACAGAATCTAGATCTAGTGCAGATAATTGATAGATATAAATTTAACTAAGTCGGCATTAGTTAGTGTTTAGAGATCGGATAGGATAGACGATAGACTCGGATAGACTGACTGACTTAGATTCTACTGGGTTTGTTGAACTAGTCCGTTTCGTTTCTTTTTTAAAAACTATTGGGCCGGAAGTGGCTTATACAACTTTGCATTTTCAGTTCTCTTTTTAAATTAAACTGACAGTATTATGCTATAATTTTAAGTGTGCCTGATAGAGAAAATAATTTTGCACAAAAAAAAAAAAACGGGTGGTTGGGATCAAACCAGATAGAGGCTATAAAAAGAAAAAGAGTTAAAAATAGCGCGTGAAACTACACATTTACAGTACTATATTTGATGAGTATTTTACCCAAGATCTGTGGGGTTTTTTTAGGACTAGCTTATTTCAAGTACCCGTCATTTTCCGATACACAATATCATGCACAAAATAATTGTTAAACAAAAAAAATTGAAGTGATTTTAAACTTTAATTTTTTTCTTTTTGCAATTCTTGTGTGACTAAAGAGACCAATCCTTTGTTCTTTCACCATTATTTCTACTACTGTTGTGCATGACATCTGCAACTGCAATCCAGGACTTTCCTATAATGCTTGCTCTTTTTGTGGATCTATTAAGTGCCTCTTTCTCCCAGCTGTTAGTGCCGACTTTGAGTAGCTTTATGTAGCGTTTGCATACATCAGTAAACCTTAGCAGTGAACGACCAGCGGATCTCCTGCCTTCTGTAATATCACCATACAGAATGTCTGTCAAAGTCGACCTTGTGGCATTCATAATAACTAAATCTATGTGCAAATATAAACAAATCGTCACGACTAACATATCTGACACCCTTTATAGTGCAAAGAATTGCAAGCTTATAATAAATCGTACATGGGTCGGACATGAACTACAGATTTGTCTATTCTTGTTAAAATAATAGCATATCTTAACAACTGTACTTCAGTAGAAGCACTACTTGTTCGGGAACTAACAATGATCCAATGATAGGCCTTCAGGTTTAGACTTAGAAGACGATGCGCAAAGTTTTTCTGAACATTAAGTTATTTAACTCTTGAATCAATAATGCATGGGCAACCGCAAGGAAGTACATTTTGGTGCACTTGCACCTCCCTGTCACGTTCCATTCGTCAGACATTTTGGTTTGTCTTTTTAAAATTTCATTTCATGTAATTATTATTTTAATCTAGCTCCGGTCAAGTTTAACCGGCAGACCTAGTTAGCTGGGGTATTTTAGCCAGGTTTTTCCAAATCTGCACCATTTGTCTAATAGAGAATTTCTGATTGGTTGAGATATAATTTTGATTGGTTAGTTATGCAAATTATGCAAATTTAGAGGTCGGCTCAGTCACGTGAACGAAGACGGCAAAAGCTGGAATCCCGTCCAGTCTCGAGTAGTTGTTCATTCTAGCAAGACGTAAATTATATAGTATCAAGCTTGCTTTTTATTGTGTAGATCATTTAGTATTCCAGTAGAAATATATTAACTACTTCATTTGATTACTGTTTTTTTTTTTTTTTTGTAATATATTAACTACTTCATTTGATTACTGTTTTTTTTTTCTTGTAATTATTGTACATTGCTGTTCCAAGTTTTAAATTAAAAGTTTCTGTATTTTGAAAAGGAAATATTTCCTCATTGAATCTATTAATATACAGTTAGATCATCTTATCAGCTGACAACTTCTACATCCTCGGCATCCCGGTCATAAAATCTTTATTCAAGACAAAACAAAAGATCCATCTTCAAAGATCACTTGCACTGTAGCATATGATACTGTAATGACTCTGACTTGCGCACCATCATCCAGGCTAGTGCACAGGTGCGCACTTCTAGTGAACTTCTACTGAACGGACTAGAACAGAATGTTGACATGTGAGAATAACGTCTTCCGCCCACGTCTAGAGCCAAGATGGAGAAACAGTGCTAAATGAACTTGTTGTTTTATGTACCTGTGATGTCATGTAAATAAACATTGTTGTCCTCGTTGAGTTGCCTTCCCTTGAAGTTATTACATTGGCGTCAGAAGTGAGGATTATAGGCAACTCAACGAGAGGAGGTAGGCTTTGATTACAATGACATATTCGAAGCTATTACATCAGCTTTCAGTGAAACAGCTGAGACAAGAGCTTCGGGACCGAGATTTAAAACCCTTCGGTAGCAAGGAAAGGCTTACGGCTCGTCTGCGACAAGCATTGATTGAAGAAGATGAAGATCCGGAGACCTACCAGTTCGAAGTTGAACCTGGGATTGGGGATGTCATTGTCAAGATCCAGGAGTGTGGGGATGAATTTAAGGAACAATTTAAGGAACAATTGAGCACGATAAGGATCATGATGAGGAACATGAGCAGGGATATAATTTTGAACGTAGATGGAAGTGTATTGGAAGTGGAAGAACAAATAGACCAAAGTGATCATTTGGTGTCGCAACCGAAAGAAGGCATAAACTCGTTTGTGAAAGGGCAGCTGCCTGGTCAAGACTGTGGCTACACAAACAGTGGTGATGTAGGCGCTGGGGATTGGAGCGCTGTCTGTGACCGTGTTGTGAGCAAGTCTGACAGGGGTGACTTTCAAGGCGAGGAACGTGACAACGATTGCTGCGACGATCTCACTGGGATATACGGAATCGAAAGGAAAGAGATGAATGAAGGAGCTGGAGTCTGTTTTGTGCCTGAAACGTTTGTTCCTGATTTAACTGCAACGAGTACCTCAATGAGCCGGACAGACCAAGACAACGTTGGGTCTGCGTCCAAGCCTGTTGCTATGGACCTTAAAGACCTCTGCCTATCTGCCGGTGCTCATGAGAGAAATTCGAAGCTTGACAACTGCATCCAGAACTTGAACATGAACTGTACGTGCGGCGCATCACACGGGGAATGTGGATGCCAAGAAAACCATCAACACGGCATGTGTACTTCTGCCATCATCATCGACATTCGCATGGATGAATGTCAATCAACCCACTCTACGTCTGAGCTGTCAAGAGGAAAACATCTTCCATTTGAACTTGTGGAGACATATCTCCTGGATGTTAGACTGTTAGCTGTGGATGAATGCGGCATATCGGACTTTGTTTGCAACGTGGTTGCATGTGAACCTGCAACTTCTATGAGAGGCGTCTGTCGGGAGGGTCTGCTGCGGCGTGTCCGATCAACGACTGTGCTGACGAAAACAGGGCTTGACACTATCTCTTTGTGTGTCAAACGGCCACGTCATCGTCTCAACAACAGCCTGGTCAACTGGAGAAAGAGAAAGCGGCACTGGAGGAGAACAATGCGGATGGTTTTGTGGGGAACACCCTACCTGCCGCCTGTGGCTCCCACTGATCGACCTCCACCTGAACTGTTAAACTTCAGCTGCAGTGTTTCTTTTCGGGACGAAAAGTGCTAAGACGGGGGCAATGTAATGACTCTGACTTGCGCACCATCATCCAGGCTAGTGCACAGGT
>JADKLZ010000167.1:20257533-20276960 GCA_021533235.1 Biomphalaria straminea
TAAACATTGTTGTCCTCGTTGAGTTGCCTTCCCTTGAAGTTATTACAATACCTTTTACTCAAGCCACCTTAAAAGATCTTCTTTGACCGTGACACCCTCCATCATCCCTCATTCCTTTGGGTTCGTCATGGAACATAGGGCCTCAACAAAAAACACGTCACTCTCCACGGTCTCTTGCTAGTTTTTTTTTATGGTTTCCCATCTCTTTCCGATCTTCTAGGCTTTCTCTAGTGTACTGCGTCACCTGGATCCTGATTAAATCTACATCTTCGTAAAAAACACATCTGGAAGAAGCATTTCATTAATATTCAAAAACATATTGTCTACTCAGAATTCAGAGGCACATCCCTGTGAGCGCCCACGACACACGAGTGCCTATTCTATAAAACTTTGTATTTAAAAAATAAAAGTATCCAATGCTCGAGATCCTGCTTGTGTAAGGTACTTAGGCTCTATATGAATCGATCAGGTATCAATGTATTAAGTAGCAATAACCCCGCAAAAAAAAAAAAAATGAAAGAAGATGTAGATATGGATATATTTTTGTGACGGTACGCACTGGTACGAAGTACAAGCACCCTTTTTCAATGTTGGAAAAAATATTACTTTTCTTGTATTTCAACGTTAATTGTTAATTTATATTTGGTTAAAAGTTAGTCAATCTATCACTGACTACCGGCACTTATTTTTATTTTTTTACAAAAAAGCACTTTATATATGATTATGAATACTTTGTATACAATTTACCGACATGCCGTATTATTAAACACCTATAGGCCTATGTGAAGGTCTCAATTATCTAGAGTCTAAGACAGTAATTAATTTAGACTAGATTTAAGTAAAGTCTAGATCTAGTAGGCCTATTACTATAAAAAAAATCAGTCATTAGACACCATTAGCAATTTTATTATTAGGTCTAGGCATTGAAAAGTAAATCTATTAATAAACTATAATAGATATAGGCCTAAGTCTAATATAGGCTATAATCTTATTAAATAAGTAGAAGTATTATAATGAATAGTGTATAGATCTAGATTGACTAACTTATATATAGATATATAGATATAGATCTATTGTATAGTAGATTAAGTATAGATTAATAGTTAATGTATTACAGTTGCCTATTATTAGATCTATGTCCTATGTCTATGTCTATATCTAGTAATCTAATAATAAACTTAATTCTAATAAAAACTTGACTATAGGAATAGAATAGGATAGACTCGGCACTCTAGTTTCAAGATAGAATCTATACTATTACTAGATCTATTCGATTTTATATAGATAGACTAGAATAAGATTATAGATGATTTGCGATGTTAGCTAATAGCATTGCACAAGAAACGAACCTGGGTTTTTCTAAACTCTAATACTTGGTTGTAATAGTAAAACAGCACCTACCTAAATAAATCGTAATTAGACATCAAAAACCTAAATTTATTGTAGTATACATAGGTCTGTGGTTGAATATCATAGATCTATAGCCTTCGTAACTTCTATAGAGAAATGACTTTTGTAATTTCTTTTAAAAAAAAAAATTGGGCTATTCGCGTCTGACACATATATAATTTCTATGTTCAGCAACAAACCCTATTTAATAATTTAATAGTCATTGGCATACAAATATAGATCTAAATCTATCTCGACCTCTTAGAAAAAAAACAACATTATTTTGCTAGTCGATAGTAAATCTCAAAGGTAGATCTGAATAAAATGCAAAGACGAAATTATTTTCTTATACAAATCTTAAAGACCAACTAAAGAGGTTTTGGGATCAGACGCGGAAACCGGTGTAATACTTTTTTTTTTTAGTTTCATAATTTAAAAAAAAAAACATACATACGAAATATTAGACATATATTCTTTATAATTTTTTAGATCTAAGCAATTTAATGTGCGTTTTGAGGACTATTAAATTTCACAATCTCGAAGACATTCGAGATCAGATTCTCCCAGACAACCAAGGTCGATGACGTAGTCTTAGGGAAATTAGGTCAAATGAGGTAGCTCTGGATTTCTGACCTACTTTAACCAAATTCACGTGATGGTAGGCAAACAAGAGGAGAATGGTTTTGTCTTCTTATATTTCCATTGCTATTGCTCCTCTATTTTTACAAAAGTTTACATTCACAAACATTTTTAATTTTGCAGAGTACATCAACGAAGTTCCTGAATGTTCAAATAACTATATGAATGTTTTCAAAAATGGCCAAGAACTGTTTAAGGATGGGTTTAAATTATCAACGATATTTCCTTTGTAGTAATGACAAGCGTCAACTCATTGCCGATGATACATTCACATACAGAAGTTGTTTTTACAAAGGTTTCTGTAGGGACCCAAAACCAATTTTTGAAAATGGTTACGCAGCTTATTATTTTTTTATTTATTTGGATTGAACTCGTGATTCTAAGACCGAGGATACCAAATTTATACCTGTAGCTCAAATATTAAGAAAGTAAGAAATTTTTAAAACCTCGTTGTTTTTTTTTTTGGATATTTTTTTTTTTGGCCTTCCAAACCCGTGTTTTTGAAGGACATTTAAAAAGAAATTATCATGCCCTCAGAGATAAAATTTAGTAAAAACATTCATGTGCACACAGAGAACACGCTCAATTTTTTCAAACTTGTCAAAAAATTATTTGAGTTTTTTACTTGTGCCAAATGTTGCATTTTATATTTTTGGCATGTTTCAAAAGGGAGGTAAAAAACTCAAAAAAAAACACTTGCATTTTCAAAAATTTCTAACAAAAAAAACTATAAATGCTACATGCATGTAATATATGTCAAAATGCGGGGAATTTATAGATCTACAAGAATAAATTACTATAAATAATATTTTATTTCAATATTTTGCAGTACATATACAATAATATGCAATGGTTTACAAAAACTCTAAAATAAGCTAAAATTTAATGAGTTGAAAAAATGACACCAGTATAGCAAAAAGAACAAATTATAGATGACATTCCAAGTAACTCTCTCCTCTTCCATAATAATATTGAATAACCTATATTTATTTATCGAAACCTCTGTAACTGTATTGCGAACTGTCAGGTAGGCATGTTGTTTTTCTGCACAAGTCAAGGTCACTTCCCTTGCCAAAATAACCTAGCAACTATTCTTAGCTTATTCCATGAAATATTCTATTTTTAGTTTGTTCCAGGAATCTTGGTCACATGACCTGGAGACGTATATGTGATTGGTTGAGAGGGATGAATTCAGAACGAGTCTGCCGGCAACTTGCGCCCAGAGACCTAGCTCAATTTAGTCGTAGTCTGGGTCTTGAGAACAGTCGCATAATTTTGTAGATCTAGTATTTTAAGAAAAAGTATGTCTTTGTTGATTTGCGGGCTCTATTAATGTTCATTTGTACATAGCTGTACTTATGTTGAGTTTAAATAAAAATTCCAGTATTTCTTTATCAAGGCATTTACTCAGTTGAATCCTAGACGTCATTGTTCAATATTATTATTCAAAATACAATCCCCGGCGGTACAAGACTTCTCTCCTAACAGCTAGTGACATCTTACAACACCACAAGAGCAGATCGTGACATCTAGCACTAGAGTGCTGGGACAAGTCCCAAAAAGCCCGTGGAGTCTGGGAGCGCATGAGGCGCCCTGACCGCACTTCCCCGTGGTGGAGGCTGTCCAGGCCTGAGCAAGCTGTTATAGCACAGTGCAGGACAGGCCACTGTCCTGTTGGCTCATACTTTTCACGGTTATGGCCAAATTTTGACTCACGGTGCCCCCGCTGCGGGGAAGAAGAGGAAACCGTGTCTCATATTCTGTTCGACTGCCCCAGACTTGCTGATCTCCGTCTCGACAGGTCTGGGAAACCAAAATTTCTCGACCTGTATGGTGACGCCTACGCACTACGCAAGACAGCAGGGTTTCTGTCCAGGGCTTTTGCAAGAGAGGATTTAAGCCTCTCAAGCCCTCACTCAAATGGAGTTTGATGATGATGATGATGATGAGCACTAGAGAGAAGCTTGTGACATCTGACACATCCGACGAATAGAAGTAACTTAATTGGCACTCCGACGAAAGTTTATCAGGATCTAGGACAAATTTCTAAACGCTTCAAAAAAGGAACTTCATTTTTATTCAACAAAAGACAGAACTACTGTGTTTTACAGGTCAGTTGGTTGTCGCTAATTTAAAAAAAAAAGATTTTCGTTAGAGTTACCGTTCAACTCACGAAATCTATTATTATATGTAATTGGCAAAAGGAGTAAGACCAATATACATATTTTTACTTACATAGGCAGCAATGGTAAGACCTATGAAGTATTATTATAACTGGCATCATAAATAAGACCAGTAAATCAATTAACTGGCATCATAAATAAGACCAGTAAATAAATCATTCGTCTGGCAAAGTATACGTAAGACCAGATTTGACCAACTGCCAACCAGTAGAAAGTACTCGGCTCAATTGATCAATATCAACATTAAGGCTTGCGACTCCAGTAAATACAATTTTACTGTCAAATATAACTTGCCAATTGTGGCATCAAGAACTTTGTTATTATTCAATCTAAAATAGATCTACAATCCAGATATTGAACATTTTTGCTCCAGTAAAAGATAATATAAAAATCAAAAATGGCTTCCAGTTCTAGAACACAACGACTGTTCGAATTGATTGAATTAGCCATAGAGAAGCAAATCCCCAAACCGGACCAATGGAAAGAACGCCAAGAAGAAAAAGAATATCAAGAACAAATAGAAGAAAAAAGAATGCAAGAATCCGAAAAACAAAGGCAAGAATCCGAAAAACAAAGGCAAGACGCCGAAAAACAAAGACAACATGAAATAGCAAAGATGGAGCATGAAAAACAATGCAAGGAAAATAAAGAAAGCAATTCAAGCCAAGGGAACTCAAATGTCTTTGACAAATATAGAATAATGAATAAAATATCGTCATTCAACGAAAACATTGACAACATGGACTCATACCTCATCAGATTTGAAGAGATAGCTACAACATCTGGTCTACCAGAAGCACAGTGGTCGAGCTCACTTCTCAGCTTATTGACTGGCAAAGCTGTCGACATCTGCTCCCAACTGTCTATTAATGAACGCAACAGTTACTCAGATATTAAAGAAGCTCTACTGCGCCAATACGGAGCAACCTCAGCCAACTACAGAAAAAAAAATTACAACGAAAGGCCGCAGCAAAACGATGATCCTCAAATTTTTGTAGCTTATATGTCAATGTGGTTTGACAGATGGATGTCTCTGGCCAAAGTAGAAGAAAGTTACCAAGCCCTTCGACAACATATCATTATTGACAACATCACACATGCTCACTCAGAAGATATTCAATCATGCATTATTGAGAGAAATCCCACAGATATTTAGACATTAACCAAGATCATAAGACAGTACAAAGCAGCCTACCCAAACAAGCCAGTCAAACCATCAATTGAAGAAAATTTTGTCTGCTTTGCTCAAGACAAAAATGATATGCTGAAGAATTTTCCTGTCATACGTAGTGAGCAGAGTCTATCACCGGTTTGAATCCAATTACATTACCTACCATTTCCTTTTTTACAGCAAAACCTGTACCTAAGTTGTTAGTGCTTCCACCACTATAAAATATAGTATACTCATTGGTTCTGAGAATGTCTGAGTCTTTCCACCTGATTACCTGTAGAGCTATAAGGGGTATCCTATATTTCTTTAACACTTCAGTCAGTTGGGCTAGCGCACCTGCTCTATACAGGCTTAGTACATTCCATGTCGCAAGACAAAAATCATGTCCTTTTCCAGGCCTAGGTCGTTTTCCGTTGAGATCTCTCCGGGTTTTCATGTGTGTATAGGCTTTGGTAACAATTTTTTTATATGACAGAGTTGTTAGCCCTGTGCATAACCATCTGGGGGGCTGCCCCTTTCAGCTCTCTGGATAGCTGCCTTTATTTTCGGGTAAGGTGCCCTAGCCTTTGTGGATCCCTCCACTTACTGCAAGGCAGCAGGTTTGATTTTGGTCCACCCCGGGTATTTTATTTCCCCGGTACCCACCATATCTGGAGGGCATTCCCCTATCCGCCACCTGGGGAGGCGCTCGATGGGAGATCAAAAACTCCACACGAGACACAGGCTACATTGTATAGTGTAAATGTATGATATTCTTGTTGAATTTCAAACAAAAAAAAAAATAAATAAATAAAGCGTGTTCGGGCATCTGTGTTTAGCTGCTGTGACATTTTTTTCTTTGGTCGCGACCAGACCGGCCCATTAGGTTCCGGCCCACCGGGCATTTGCCCATATAGCCAGTCCGCCCCCGCTAATGTGTGTACGAAAATCAAATATGACATACCATAATATAGCCTACTTTAAAAAACTGAAACTTGTAAAAAGAAATCAGAAATGAATAATAAAAAAAAAGGTTGCGCCACCACTGCGCTAATTTTTTGAATGAAGATGGAACAATATAAACACATGTCAAAAATATCAACAAGCAGTAGGCCCAAATAGGTCTATAATCTTATAGAACTATATTAGGTGAATTGAGTGCTTTAAGTCAACGCCAATTAAAAAATAATAATTGGAGATGAAGTGACCAGGAATGAAAGGATGACATTGCAATGGTAAAAGAGGAATACTATTAATTCATTTAAAAGACTATAAAATAACAAACAAAAAAAAACATTAGATTAATACATTTTATATCTATTACAAATATTCAGCACAAAGATTTTACAAAAATATTTCCTAAAAATTCTATAATCAATGTGAATAGCCTTTATAGTATATATGTTCTTATATATGATATTACGTCATTGTTTGTTGTCTATGTTTTTGAGTGAAAGCTAAAGATTTAGCGGAAATAAAAATAGTTCTCTATCTACCTTGATAAAGAAAGTCTCGTTGTTATTTATTGTTATTATTAATGTCTACAGTAATTTTATTATTTATATCTGTGACAACAGAAGGGTATATAGTACTGTTCCTTTAATAAAATTAGGGGAAAAAATCATAGTAGGCTAATATAATTTGTAAAGATTTATCAATAACAAACCAATTTTATTTTATTCTTCAAACTATTTTTAAAGTTATTTTCTATTAGATCTACCTTCCTTTAAATAATTTATAATTAAAAAACCTAATTCTGTAAGACATTAATGACTTTACTATTCTTTACAATTATAACTGGGAGTAGGGTTTTGGCCTAATTTGACCTTTACAAAGATACCTGGAAATGTGGTAACAGCTTATACTGATACTGCCTTATACACATTTGACTGACAGGAAATAGGGGTCTGGGTATTTTTTTTAACACAGAAATTCTGAGTTTATTTTAGATCTAGATCTAGATTACATCTCTTAGACATCTAATCTAATTCTAGTCTGAAGAGCTA
The DNA here is from genome assembly GCA_021533235.1 of Biomphalaria straminea. Taxonomy (NCBI): domain Eukaryota; kingdom Metazoa; phylum Mollusca; class Gastropoda; family Planorbidae; genus Biomphalaria; species Biomphalaria straminea. The sequence goes on from JADKLZ010000167.1 coordinate 20,264,901, forward strand.
CTGTTACTAGAATCTAGATAGATCTACTGGCCTGATCTAGATTCTAGATACATGATTCTAGTTCTAGATTTGGATGATTTAGATCCATTCTATTGATAGAATCTAGATCTAGTAGACAGCATACTAATGATACTTGATAATAAACAACGAGTGGAAGATCTAGACCCTATTTAATTTATATTATAAATAATTAATATAATATTATAAATACTAGAGAGTAGATTGAGTAGATCTATATATATAATGATTGATTATCATTATATTGACTATACATAGTACTTTATTTTTTACTACTTAACTTTTTATAATTATTAATTATACTTATTTATACTTTTAACTTGGTAATGTATCATTTGGCGGAAGGGGTCCCATATATTGAAAAGTAGTATTAGTTACTGAGTTACTAGTTAGGTAGATCTAATCTGTATAGTGTAGAAGTGTAGAGGCTAGACACTACTGACACTAGTCTAGTAGAGACTAGACTTGACTAGAGGTACTAATAAAGCTCTTCAACTATTAGAGTTAAGAGTCTAATAATTAGACTAATTATCCTGGTGTTAAATAAACCTTTTTGCTTTTAATATGTGGATAGATACTAGTATATAATTTAAATTTAATTCAAATATCATAAATATGTGATTAGGTACTTTGACAAACCTTTCTCTGCTGACCTATAAACTGCTAACTAGCAGCTACTATAGGCTATAGTAAAGTGCGAACCTCAAAAGGATTAAGGCGGATAAAGCAATTTTCACGTTTGGAATTTTATAACACCGTAACGGTCTGACCTATGAAAAAACTGATGGTATCTCTGAATTCCTCGTCCTTTTTTCTATAAAAATAATTCGGATTTAATGTATCACTAGGCTTAGTTAAAATTAAATATGAGGTCAAAGAGGTGTAGGGTAGGTATCGCCAAGCGTAATTTTCCTCGAACAGATTTTTCCCCAGTTAGTAAGCTCGATCGGGTTGTTGGAAGGTTCAAACAGATCAAAGAAAATATATCTAAAAACGTTTAAATATTTAATTTTCACTATAAAGTCATTTTCTTCTTATTCTAGCATAAGAACACTATCCTGCACCATTTCCCACCCTCCACAACTTTAAATAGTCTTTTTAATCTGATGAGCCATCTGACTTAAAAATAGCCTTAATCCCATTACCCAGTTCCTTCACTACCGGGTAGTAAAAAAGAAGCATTCCACACCTCCTGAGTATGGCCTCACCATGAACTTAGCCTTAACAAGGAAAAGGAAATATTATGTGTCGGAAGTGAAGAAAAAAGGTGCATGCGCAGTAGCAATATAGTAGTAATTTGGTAAACATTCAAATAAAAAAGTTTTAGCAATAAAAAGTGAACTGCTCGAACCTCCGACAAATTTGGGCTGCTCGAACTTCGCACTTTACTCTATATAGTTTTGAAACAGAATGGCTAGACTTCCAAACCCATGGTGCTAGTTGATTGATTGTTGTTTTTACATTTGCTTCATTTTTTAAAAACCCTTGTTCTTATCTTAAAGGAGGATTCCTAAGCTTTTGAATGATACCACATTGTCAATAAATAAAAAGTACTTAATATTTAGAAAATATAAAATAGTCATAGGTAAGAATGATTTTGCATTTAGTATCATTTTTAAGCAAGCTTGGTAATTTTTAATTGAATTTAGTCCTAAATTTATGCTTAAAGTTTTTTATTTCGTCATTTTTTATTGAAATTTTGTCCCCTAAAATTAAAAAAACCTTACCTAACTTGTTGTAAATGATGCCAAATTAGGCTATTTTTCTAAATGGTTAAGTAGAATAATTATAACTACCATAACAATCTATGACTATAGTACAGGGTTCGTAGCCACCTTGAAAACCTGGAAAAAACCTTGAATTTCATTTTAAATTCAAGGCCTTGAAAAAGCCTGAATATCTAGACCTAGATTTCTCAATAAATATGCTAGAATTACGCTAAATCACTAAAATCTAGTGAAGATAATTCGCACACCGCTGTAAAAAGTAACTTGGATCTACAGTAATTCTAGAGTCTAGATTTACTGTAGATTCATTGAAGATAATATTCGAGCACAGCCGTGAAATTTTGCGAGTGACATTGAGTTAGAATCTATAGAGTTAAGATCTACGTTAGATTCAGTGAGGATAATTCGCACACCGCCGTAAAAAGTCAGCGAATTTAGTGACTTATATTTAGACTCTAGATTTACGGTATATTTAGTGAAGATAATTCGCATAGCCATGAAAAGTCTGCGAATTTTAGTGACTTAGATCTAGACTCTAGATTTACACTAAGACTAAATCACTAGTGACACTACAATGTAGTGAAGATAATTCGCATATAGCCGTGAAAAGTCCACGAATTTTAGTGACTTAAATCTGGACTCTAGATTTACACTAAACCACTAGAATGTAGTGAAGATATTGGATCATTCACAGCCGTGAAAAGTCCGTGAATTTTAGTGACTTAGATCTAGACTCTAGATTTACACCAAATCACTAATCTCCCTTTGCACAGCCGTGAAAAATCCGCAAATTTAGCGACTTAGATCTAGATCTACTGCAGTGGCGTAGCAAGGTAGCCGTGGGCCCGGGTTCAAGAATATCTTGGTGGGCCAAAATTCCCCCCCCCCCCCAACTAAGACAAGCTTAGTGTGTGTCATATAAAAAATCTATAAGTCAGGTACATATACAAGTCAAGTATATCGGTATGACTTCCAATGCAAACGCTGTACCTTTTTAGAGTATATTGTTTAAATTGGCTTTTAAAAAAAAGCAATTAATATTTTCATGTGGCCCATACTGGACAAGAATGATGGGCCACGCTCAATGAACATCTTTGCGCCATGGTTGGTACTCCTCAGGCTGTGGGCCCCTAATGATCTTGGGCCCAGGTTCATTAAACCCCCTCGCACCATGGATGTTACGCCACTGATCTACTGTAGATTTAACAAAAATATTTCTCACACACCTGTAAAAAGTCTGTAGAGTTATTTCAGTGTAATATTTTTAAAAAGTTATTCTTCTGTATTGCTAGCTTTTGTATGTGTTGTAATGTTTTAAAAAGCTGCATTTAAATGCTTAGGATACTTTTTTTCAGTACTAAATACATATATTTTTTTTTTTTACATATTTATGTCATCTGTATGCTAATATATATACATATATATTGCTTGCTATGGTGCGATGCATACCTTGAAAATCTAAAATTCTGCCTTGAAAACCTGGAAAATACCTGGAAAATCATTCATGAAATTGGCTATGAACCCTGATAATATTAAATCAATATTTCTATTAAAGAGCAGTATTAGAAATCTTTTTATTCTATACCTAGGTACACAGAATATAAAAGGAAATCAGATAATTAAGGTAAAATTGGGCCCATCCTGACGATGTTTAATGAAGTCACTCAATGATGCAGCGACGCGTGGCGCCAGACATTAGTAATTCTCATTGATAATATGACGTATAAATGATTTATTCATTGTTTAACAGCTTATCTTTGATCAACCTAGTGGAGAGAATGCTATCAAGGTGTTATTTTACATTTTAAAATATTATGAAGCTAGGAAAGTTTCTACCAAACCGCATTCTAGAAAAAGGATTGAAGTCAATTTTCAAACAATTGAATTAGCTCTAAATCAATGTTAGCTGCATGTGAGGTGAAATAATCAAATTAAAAACCATATAATGGGGTAGATGTGTTCCAAATTTCAAGCTTCTATCTATTACGGTTATAAAGTTATGATGAGATAAAGACGAAAATTCATTTTTTCGATCACAGTTTTTTTAATATTTTCTATGACTATAGTCCATTTTTCAACACATAAAACCACATAACTTTGCTCCTATATAACATAGAAAGATAAATTTGGTATCATTGTAATCCTCTCAGCAAGCTCTACATAATTAGATAGTTTCTGTTCTTATATGAATTTTTTTTTAAAGTACCTAATGTGATGTTAAACTGTCTTTAGTTACTATTTCTAGTAAATTTAGAAACTAAATTTTTTAAAGTCTTTAGAAATTAATATACTATTAGTGTAACTATAGTAAAGTTCGAAAGGATTATGGCTTCTAGCAGCAATTTTTACGTTTGGATTTTTATAGCATGGTAACTGTCTGACCTATGAAAAAACTGATGGTATCTCTGGATTCCTCGTCCTTTTTTCTATAAAAATAGATTTGATTTAATGTATCACTAGGCTTAGTTAAAATTAAATATGAGGTCAAAGAGGTGTAGGGTAGGTATTGCCAAGCGTACTTTTCCTCAAACAGATTTTCCCCAGTTAGTAAGCTCGATCGGGTTGTTGGAAGGTTCGAGCAGATCAAAGAAAATATATCTATATCTAAAAACATGTTTTAATATTTAATTTTCACTATAAAGTCATTTTCTTTTTACTCTAGCGTAAGAACACCATCCATTGCACCATTTCCCACCCTCCAAAACTTGAAATAGTCTCTTTTTAGTTGATGAGCCATCTGACTTAAAAATAGCCTTAAGCCCATTACTCAATACCCAGTTTGTTCACTACCGGGTAGTAAAAAAGAATAATTCCACACCTCCTGAGTTTGACCTAACCATGAACTTAGCCTTAACAAGGAAAAGGAAATATTATGTGTTGGACGTGAAGAAAAAAGGTGCATGCGCAGTAGCAATATAGTAGTAATTTGGTAAACATTCAAATAAAAAAGCTTTAGAAATAAAAAATGAACCGCTCGAACCTCTCGACAAATTTGGGTTGCTCGAACTTCGCACTTTACTCTATAAGTATTATAACTAGATCTATAATTTGTAATATAGATTTAGAAGAATCTAGATCTAATAGTATCTATAGTTGAAGAGCTTTTGACCCTCTACAGATTCGTTTATTAGATCTACCTAACTACTAACTGATACTACCTTTTTTCAATTTATGGGACCCCGCCCGCCAAAACTTTTCTTATACTTATATATACAACTTATAGTATACTTTAATTAGTCTAAATAGAATCTAATTATAGATTTAGTTACTAAGTTAGTAATAGTAATTTATACACTTACAAATACTTACTTACTTCAAATAGTTATATATTATATTATACTATAATTATAGATCTACTAGATTCTATATCATAGTATTAGTATATATATAGATTATAGAGATCTGAATTAAATCTATATTATTTTAGATCTCTACATTTAGTGGTTTGTCCTTAGGCTTAGCTACAAAAGAGTATTTTAAAAGTTTTATTAAATATTAGATAGATTTTTAAAAATATAAATCTTATTAGATAGGCGAAAAAACCGCGGAGGTAAAAAATGACCGATAAAAATTGAGATTGCACTTTTGACTTTTTTTTTTTTACATAGGCCACACTTGGAAATTTATTAATTTTTTTTTAATGAAATGTGATAAGTTTTAAACTTGTGTTATCGATTACTTTAGACAATTGCCTAAATAATGCTTAATGACTTTTTTTTTTAAAGTTATTTATCATTTTTAAATTTATTATCAAAAATATCCCTTTCTTGTTTTTACCAATATACAGAATCCAGGAGAATGGTAGTTCATTCAAATTTTTTTCTACGCTAGATATTATGCCTGGCTATAATTCTACCAAGTTTTATCGCAATATATTATCCGCATCATGTTGAAAATATGGTTAGCATTGTTGGTTATGGAATTTTCCAGTTTTTAATAAAGTTTGATAACAAATACACTTTAGGCCATGTAAGGCCTAATATTCTGCATATATTAAAATAGTTTTTGTGTACTAAAAATACTAGCATGAGTCTAAAAGTGCATTTGAGCCCAATTTTTAAATATTTTGTTATTTTTTGACATCACTACGCCACCATTTAGTCCATGCCTCTCTGACATTTCTTGTAGATCTACACCCGATCTACACCCGATAATTTGTAAAACAAGTAAAGTTAATAAATATAAATGAAAACAGATTTGTGAGCTACAAATTTACTACAAATACTAAATCTACTATTAAATTTCTTATTTAATAAGTAGATTTTTCCTCCACGAAACTCATCCAACTTTTTAACTTTTTTGAGCGGGAGGTGTGTCTTGCTGGCTCAGTTGGCGAAATGCTCTCACTCAGTTGTTCCATGTCAACAAATGTTACGTCAAAATGTAAAAAAAAAAATTCATGACTTTCTAACTGTTAAACATACATACATAATTTATGCACCATTGGAAAGTTTTTTTAAAGCAGTGATGCTCAAAATATGGCCCGCGGGCCAGAACCGGCCTGCTACGTGGTTACATCCGGCCCACCGAAACTTCGGCACATAAAGCAGAAAACCTCCCCCCTTCATAAAGTGGACAATGTATTTTAATTTAACCTTCGTAAGTGTACTCAATTTTTGTCTGATGAATTAGTAGTATGACCTTTAACAATTGCGCGTTTCTGAGTGTATGAATGGAACTTTGAATATCGAATTTACCATGAAAAGTGAATGGATCTTTTTTTTTTTTGTGGAACATGATAATAAGCCAAAATATTTGTTATGTAAAGAAAGTCTTGCCTGTTTCAAAAACAACAACATATACAGCGGTATCATAAAACTAATATGAAGGCCTTCTCCGTTTGAGCCGCGTATAAAAGATTGTTTAAACTACGCCTAGAGATTGGAGTGTCAATGGGAATATTTACCAAAAAGAGACAAGAAAATAAGCTAGTGATTATTTAAACTACAATGTTGGTCATGCTTTAAGTAGTGAAATGACGTCATTTTACACGCGTAAAAAATGCTAGACTTTAAATATCCTATTAATTAATGATGCTAGATCCAATAGTTTAAAATAGTTTCAGGTGAATTTCGATTTCATAATTCGTACCTTTTTGTTGATGTGGCCCGCGACTCAAATGTCGGAAGTTAAAATGGCCCGCAGGTCCAATTAGGTTGAGCATCACTGTTTTAAAGTATTTTAATGATATACTAACGAAAAATTATTTTTTCAATGATAATTTTTTTTATTTCACCTCCCTAATCTTATTCTTAGACATCTATAATTAAAGTATTAATTTATAAATAGTAATTATAATATAATATATATTATTATATACCCCTTTAGGTAGTGGCGTCACTGGATGGGTGCAGTCCGCACCCGGTGACACCCATTGGGGGGATGAAACCTGAATGGAAAAAATTGAATATAGGCAAAAATCCAAATGGAAAATTGAATATTGGCTAAAACTAGCAGATTAATAAATAAATAAATCTTAACATATCGGTATATACCCATATATGTTTGGGCATATTTACATTACTAATCTGATCTCTAGATCTATATATTTTATTCAAGGTGTTAATTAAGATCTAGGTTCACAGTCAGCAATAAACACATAACAACCATTAGTGTCTTGGCGGAGAACAATACTTTATTTTTGAACACATGCATCTTTGCGCACCATATCAAAATGCCCTTTTCTTTAAAAAAAAATAAATAAAACATTACGGGGAGTATAAAAAGAAAACCAAAACACAACAACATATACAACAAAACATAGCATACATATATAAGCTTCAATGAATATGAAACATATCACATTTAAAAATCAACATTCAAAATCAATAGTCCATTATGACATATAGTCATTGAATCTTGTCGGCTTCTTCATCTGATCCCTTGGTCGCAGGGAATAATGAGTTGATGATTGGCGAATGTGTTGATCATGAGCTCTATGGTCCTGTAAGTTGTCATCAGTATCTGGGAATATATCCTCTTGCTCTGTTTCTCTGTTCGGGTTGATATGCACTCTATTTCTTTGATACATTGCACCATTGTCACCTCAAATAAGCTCTCTGGTCGACTGGATTCTTCCATATCTCCATGTAAGATCACTAGTTGATTGGAAATAGACCATCTATTGACATTCTTTCTTTCTCTGTCTCGATTCTGACTTTCTCCAGCACTGCATCTGGTATTGCCAGTCCGATTGTATTGACACAAACATCAGTGATATCACTCTTTTCCTCTGATGACCTCTACTTAAAGTATCAGCTATAGACAAATTTTTGCCCTTAACATATTGAAACTGGATATCGTAGCGATAAAGGGGCATCATTAGACTTTGTAGCCTTCTCGGAGCAGAACTGATTGGTTTTTGAAGGATGTTTTCCAGTGCTTTATGGTCATTCTGAATAACTGTCCTTCCATATGTATACTGGTCCAAATGTTCCAAACCAACAACCACTGCTAACATTTCTTTTTCAATCTGTGCCTGTTGTGACAAGTAGGTTAAGATTTGGCTGTTAAAGTGTGTCTAGGGGGTTTATAGAATGTGAGAACCTATACTTGCACATAAGACTTACAGGCACAGCATTTAGAATGCAGGCAACAAATACTGATATGTAAATTATGTACAGGTTTATTAACAAAGAGGAAATAAGTAAAAAGTAAAAGACTGTACAGTGCTAGGATGGGATCTAATTATTTACATAAAATGTTCATTGGCCTCCTTCAGTCGTAGAATGACTATGGTTCATCTTGCACACTTCCTCGTGTGGCTGTGGAGCCCTATTTTGGAGAGACACTCCATCAATACTGACCAGTGGGAAGACATAGCTCTAGACCGCACCAGATGGAGAGAGACAGTGACCAAGAAAGCTATGGACAGCGAAAGAGCATGGGCCTCAGCTCTGGAAGAAAAGCGGACAACGCAGAAAATGTCCAGCTCCTCTACCACTGTAGCGAAGACCACCTTTACTTGCGATACATAAAATGACACTATCATCATAAGATATGAGAACCAAGTGGTCTGGGTGTCATTAGGGTGGTTGCTTAGCTTTTAGGTCCTGTGCTGCTCTGGTAATACTGGTGTGGCTGATGCTGACGTTGTCTGCTGGTGGGCTAGTCGTAGTAGATCTAGGCGAGGGTTGCAGTCCAATGGTTCGTAGCCAGTGACGGGTCGATGGCTAGCGTTTGTTGGTCGGACACTTGTGCGTAGTAGGTAAGGCTGGTATCCTCAGATCTGGTGTCAACAGTCTGGTATCAGCGTTATGCAGGTAGGTCTCCAAGTAGAAGTTGCCTATAAATAAAAGCTGCAACGAGATGCGTAACTCGGTTTAGCCATAATGATGACACTGGGAGGTAGATGCCTTTCTGTGAAGGACACCTTCAGAATGTTATAATGAAACCATAAACTAGTTTCACAAGTAGCAAGGGGAGTTAATCAAATAAATGTTGCATCCCATTAGGGGAGATAAGAATAATAATGGAGAAGTCTCATAAATAACAAATAGTAATCACGAGTGGCTTAGATAACGAGTTGAAAAGGGAGGGGGGATGGCTGATGATCAGTGACCATGATGCTATTGTTTACATTTGCCTGTCAGGCGTGAACAATAGAGCGAGCTTGAATGAAGAGAGTGCTTGTTCCAGGGACGCAACTCTCGTCAAGGTAAAATGAGTAAAGGGGAGATAATTCATATGTCTCTCCTAAGCACAGTATTAGTGCGCCAGTAAAATTATCAAGGCGATCAACCGAGATAAGGAATAAAATAGGAGGCACAAATATGCACATGGTTTAACCCTGGTTTAACCTAACTAATATTTTTTGGCCAACAGGGGTTGATAACATAGAATATTTAAATAATTACGGCATTCCTTGACACGGAATGAGCGTATATACATACTTGGTAATATTACATGTTACAGAAATATTATGATAGTTCCATGTCAAGGAATTTATCAATAATAATATATCGAGGCTCGTGGTGAGCGATAATTTATCAGCCATAAATCAATGATAACTTAAGAGCTAAATAATGTGGCAAGAATTAGTAATAAATTCTAGTCCAGATAAAGTGGGATGACTTTGATTATTTAGCCAGAAAAGTCATGATATAAAATATAATACATAAAGTGATCTACTTACATAATCCATGATAAGAAATACACATATAATGCGGTAAATAAATGCACAAATATATACATACACACTAAGTAAAATGGTTATCGAACATTTTACAAAGTTATGTACCACCAAATCCAAATTAAGGAAATAGGAAATAAAAAAGCGTAGAGCTCAAACCAAGATATGGTGTACTCCTTTTAGCTCTCCAAAATGAAATGAAGGACTAAGAAATCCTGTCCCTTTCACATATGGATCAGGGGGCGTGCCTCCAAGGTGTCTAGACTGTCCATCTTTAGGCAAAGAGATTCTCGCTTGACCTTGAGAGTTTCCGGGCGATAGACACAGTGCGTGGGTGCAAAATGAAAGACCAGGAAATGGTCAACTGGCGTCCATTTGTCTCTCCCAGATGCTCAGGTGATGAAGAAGGTTTGTCTAGGACAATAGAGATTGCCAGCGAGAAATGATCTAGGTGTTTAAAGGATCCTTTAAAGTGACCAGTCTCCCCCGAAAGGGAAGGGGTCGACAGGATGTCTGACCAAGATTAAGTACAGGTGTGTGTACTCTTATCAATAGTCTGGCGAGACACATGTCAGCTTAAGAAAATACAATGTGACAGCAATGTCTAGAGAGAGAGGAGGGGGGGTTGGATCGGAGGGGTGGTGGTAGTGTGTTTTAGCACCAGATGGGCTAAGTAAAGAAAAGAAAGATAAATATTAAAAAAGATTAATTAAAGGGCTTGGACTTGAGTGATATCTTGAGTGTGCAAAAGAGGATTATCACACCTATCTTTTCTGAGTATCAGTTAAAGATCTAGAAGCAAGTATCAGTGTGCCATGATATGATATCTTGTTGATAGCTTGTATGCATTGATCAGACCAAACAAATGGTGTGTTCTTTCTGATCAACTCAATTATTGGCTGTAAATCTGTCGACAGGTCTGGAACAAATCTTACAAGATATTAAAACATGCCACAGAATCTTCGGACCGATGAAATATCTTTTAGAGCATTCAAACTCAAAATCACAAATACTTTGTTTGGGTCTGGTTTTATTTCTGCTTCTGTAATAATATGCCCCAGAAAGTTAATTTCAACTGTTCTAAAAACAGACTTTTCACTGTTCAATTTAATATTCTCCTGTAGAAATCATACACTTCCTTTTGTCAGCCATGATGATGGAATATGTTTTGATCATAACATTGTTAAAAAAAACAACTAAGTTCACTTGTACTGTGTGAGAAAGAGCGATCACATTGTCAAGATGAGCTGTTTCTGTCAAGCTTATCATACACAGCACACCACTGTGTTCCCAATACTCTGGGCACCATGCCAAATAAAAAAAAATGTTGCTCTGCCATCAGTCCTTAATCAGATTAAAAGGAATAAATGTGTATTCGTGAAAATCCATTCTAACAGATTTTTTTTTTCAGATTATTAAAATTTAAGCCTAAAGTTATAAATTAATGAACACCTTTTTATTTAAAATATATTTAAACTTGTTCATTTTTTTTAAAGGGTTGAAATTCAAGGAGATGCCTGTTCGAAGGTTCCACAAATCTCATGGTCAAAATATTAGACTTCTTCAGAATAACACTGTTGCATTAAGAGAAGTTAGTTTTGCACACGCCTTGGTATTTAGTGAAAAACCCTTACAACCAGGAGAAATATTTCTTGTGGAAATAGAAAAAACAGAACGTGGTTGGAGTGGACACATGAGGATAGGCCTCACAGAGGTATAATTAAAAATAGCATTTAAAAAATAAATGGTGAAATTTTTTTAATACTGCTTTTTATACTTACTAATCGTTTATTTATATTATTATAATTAACTCATTGTTACTGTTCATTGTTATCATAGTTTTTTAAACTTTGTTGATTAATTTATTTCACAACAAATTTCACCACTTTCTTCTTTCTCGTTCCTGCACTTTTTAAAATTGAAATCCCATTTAATGACTTATCTTTAGTCAAAAAAGAAAAAAAAAAAGTAGAAACTAACATTTTCATCATTTTCTTAGGAAAGGGTTGACTAGTGGATGTTTTAAATTCTTAAATAAAAAATTACTATTAGAATGTGGAATTTTTATTTTAAACCATCAGTTTGATATCAAAGAGCTTTATAAATTATTGTTACTCATGTCATTTTCTGTTATGCTGTCCTCTTTAAAGCCAAAATATTTTGTAAACTTGTCCCCCCCCCCCC
>JADKLZ010000167.1:20277060-20299294 GCA_021533235.1 Biomphalaria straminea
ATGACCATTTTGTTTCTCCACATGAAAAACTGATTGAGTTGTGTTTGTGCTTAGAGAGAAACTGACTGGAGGAGTTGTTGATGTGTTAAATGAGTGAGTCACGAGTTTGGATTTCTTGACAAAGTATTGTTTTCGATTTTCGATTGTGTTAGTAATTTGGGATATGTACCGGGTACATTTGATTTTGGAGATTGTGACATTTTTTCTCTTTATTGGATATATTAATTTTTCGTAATTGGATTGTGCGTCTGCAATCTGAGAAGGATATCGGCGACCAGACCATCGGTGAGTTAACCTTCTTTAGCTTACTACAAAGTCGTAACAAATGGTGTCAGAAGTGGGATCCCTTCTGCTCTACTTACAATGTCCACTTCTAAACGCCTTCACGAGCTCCAGATTAATGAAATCCGAAAGGAGCTGAAGAGGCGAGACATTGTAGAGTCTGGAAATAAAGAAGCCCTTATTAGCCGTCTGAGAGAGGCCCTGAAAGAAGATGGATTCGACCCGGACACTCACGAGTTCGAAGTGAAGACTGATCTCGGCAGAATATTGAGCGAAATGAAAAAAGAACTTCTTGGGTCGATGCAAACAATTGCGGCTAGCCAGAAAACAGACATGGAGGAATTCCGAAGTAAGCTAAGAGATGAAATCTCTGCAGAGAAGTCGGAGCTTACAGTGCAGATGGATCAAAAGATTCAAGTCCTTAACGACGAGATCCAGGCAGTCAGAGCCGAACTCGGCAAGGTTAAAGGCACAAAATTAAATTCAGGGTCAAGTGAGGCTACTGGAAAAGTCAAGCCACCTATCTTCGACGGTACAGTGCCGTGGACAGTTTATAAAAGACAGTTTGAGGTGGCTGCAAAAGTGAACAACTGGAGTACGAACGAGGAAAAAGCAACGGGATTGATGCTCGCATTATGAGGGAAAGCCACTGAATTGCTCCAGATATATAGCTCCTCCTTCGTGTACGAAGATGAGCACATTTCTCATTTCCTATGGATTCGAAGATGGCTGTGAAGTCCAATCCTCGCTTTGAAAAGCCGGCCGCATATGTGGCATGGGTGAGTTTTGTCAGTTGCAGATAGGCCTGCTTTTTCTCTCTGCTTTCTATTGGTTCGGCGCTCTATCGCACTGGCCACTCTACTTGCTTCAAATCTTGAGACTCCGAGGCTCACAGCTTCTCGCCATGCGGAGCGATCTAGAGCTAGTGCTTCCCAGCCATGAATGTCGATACCGCATTCCTTGAGGGTGTCTTTGTAGCGCTTGAATTGGCCGCCTTGGGAGCGCTTTCCTGTACATAACTCTCCATACAGAAGTCGTTTGGGAAGGCGATTTTCTGGCATGCGGACTACATGTCCCGCCCATCGTAGTTGGGACCTTTTTACTGTCGCATTAATACTGTGCATGTTGGACAGCTTTAAAATTTCTGTGTCTGGTATGTGGTCAGACCAACGCACCTTATGGATACTCCTTAGAAAGCGTAGAGGAAGGAGTTTAGCTTTTTGGTGTGGCGGGAGTATAGGGTCCATGACTCTGATGCATATAGGAGTGACGGGAGAACTACAGCACTGTAGACTTTCAATTTTGTGGTTAAGCTGAGTCCTCTCCGTTGCCACACTTGTTCTTGAAGTCTGCCAAAAGCAGCACTGGCACGAGCAATACGGAAGTCAACCTCATCATCTAGGTTGGCGCTTGCTGATATGGTGCTTCCCAGATAGACACATTTTTTGACATTTGCCAGTTTCTGACCATCTATGAGGATGTCTGGTTCTGTGACAGCTTTATTTGGAGGAGGTTGATGCAGCACTTCTGTCTTTTTAACATTAATGGTGAGTCCAAAATTTGTGCAGGCATTTGCGAAGAGGGACAGGCTCTTTTGAAGGTCTTCTTCGTTTGCAGCGTTTAGGGCACAGTCATCTGCAAATAGCAGGTCTCTGATACAGTCGAAGTTTACCTTGGTCTTTGCCTTGAGTCTCTGAGCATTAAATAAGCCTGCATCGGTGCGATACCGTATGTCAACTCCAACACTTTCTCTGCAGAAGGCATCTTTCAGCATGGCGGTGAACATTAAGCTGAAAAGTGTTGGAGCCAGCACACAGCCCTGCTTCACGCCATTTGAGACAGGAAAAGGCTTGGAGTAGTCTCCGTTGTCTTGGACTCTTGCTTGCTTGTTTTCATGGAATTGGCGCACCATTGTTATGAATTGGTCAGGGCAGCCGAATTTGGACATGATCTGCCACAGGCCTTCACGACTGACATTGTCAAAAGCTTTAGTCAGGTCTATGAAAGCAGTATAGAGATTTGAGTTTTGTTCTCTACATTTCTCTTGGAGTTGGCGGTCTGCAAAGATCATATCAATCGTGCCTCTACCTTGCCTGAAGCCGCATTGACTTTCCGGAAGTAGGCCAGTTTCTAAGTGGTGTTGTAATCTGTTTAAAAGCACCCTAGCCAGAATCTTGCCAGCAATGCATAGGAGGGATATGCCACGATGATTGTCGCATGACTGCCTATTACCCTTTCTCTTGTAGAGGTGAATGATGGAGGCGTCTTTGAACTCTTGTGGTAGAGTCTTTTGTTCCCACATTACCTGGTAGAATTCTGTTAGTTTAGCAGTAAGCTCTGAGCTGCCAAGTGAATAAATTTCAGCAGGGATGGAGTCTGGCCCCGGTGCCTTACCCATTGAGAGATTTGATATTGCTGTCGTTACTTCATTTAGACGGGGTGGGTCAGCAAGTGAGTGGTTTATTGGGATTTGTTCCAGGCGTGCGATTGCTTCGGCACTAATGCTTGACGGACAGTTAAGGACTGTGCTGAAGTGTTCAGCCCAGCGAACAAGTATGTCCTCCTTGTCTGTTAGGAGTTTATTTCCATCAGCACTGAGTATGAGGGATGAGCCAGTTTGCTGAGGGCCATAAAGAGCTTTTATTGAATTGAAAAACATTTTTGCATTTTTTCTGTCAGCATAGGACTGGATTTCTTCTGCTTTTTTTTGCTGTACCACGACTCCTTCATGTGTCTCAGGTTTCGCTGGACCTCTCTTTTGGCAATAGTGTAGCGTTCTTTGATTTGCGGGCAATCTGGATTACACAGGAAGGCCTTAAAGCAATGTTGCTTTTGTGTTAGCATCTGTTCAATTTGCACATTATTTTCGTCAAACCAATCTTGGTGCTTGCGTTTTGGCTGACCGAGGGCGCTGCTAGCCAGAGAGTACACTGAATCCCTTAATTTATTCCAGCTGTTTTCCACATCATTGGTCATGTGCAGGGTTTTAAATTCACTGTCTATTTTGTTGATGAGCTCTTGTTTGATTTCTGGGTTTGTGAGCTTACCAATGTCTAGGCGCTTTGCACGCTTGCATTCTTGGGGCCGCCTAGCTGGTTTTATGCATATTTTAAGCTTGGATAAGATTAAGCGATGATCAGTCCAACAATCAACTCCGCATAATGCTTTGGTGACTTTAACGTCTTGCCTATCAGACTGTCTGACAATGATGAAGTCTATTTGATGCCAATGTTTAGACCTGGGATGCATCCATGATGTCTTTTTTCTATGAGGTAGCTGGAAGAGCGTATTTGTTATTGTTAGCTTGTGGGCTGAGCACATTTCAAGTAGCAATGCACCATTGCTATTGCAGTGACCGATTCCGTGTCTGCCCAGAACATTACTCCAGGTTTTCCAATCAGAGCCTACTCTGGCATTGAAGTCGCCCAGTATTATGAGTTTGTCTGTTTTGGGCGTTTTGATTATTGCAGAGTTCAGATCCGAGTAGAAGGTCTCCTTAATGTTGTCCTGGTTGGACATAGTTGGGGCGTAGGCACTTATTAGAGTTGCATGACGCCTTGAGGGTAAGCGTAATGTCATTAAACGGTCATTTAAGCCTTTTGGTAGTCCTGCTAACTTGTTGACTAACTTGGATTTCACCGCGAAGCCAACACCAGCTTCACGTCTTTTCTCGCTATTTTTGCCGATCCAGAAGAACGTGTAGCCTGCGCCAACTTCTGTTAACTGTCCTTCTTCAGCAAAACGCGTTTCACTCAGGGCAGCAATATCTATATTGTATCTGGCTAGTTCTCTTGCCACAAGGGCAGTACGCCGTTCAGGACGATCTGTTTCAGCACGGTCAAGAAGAGTGCGGACATTCCATGCGCCGAGTGTGAGTTCATGTGTTTTGAATTGATTTTTCTTGAGGTTTGTGTTTGATTTTGATTTGTTTTTCCCGCATTTGTAGGATCCCCGCCAGTCGCGGGAGACTGGCCAGGGTCATGGGGGACAGGCAATGTTTAGGGCACCTTTTCTAGCCCCTTCCTCATGCTTAGGAGGTAAGCAGTGCATTCCTAAAAAGGGCTGCTTTGACGCTCAGACGGCTGCCGAGTTTCAGTGCTGTCCCAGTCACTGTCAAGCGACCACATGGTCTGGGCCGCCTACGTGTAGGTTTGTGACTATGGCTGCAAGTGTATCCACACCTGCCACTTCGCCACTTGCCTATCGCCGCAGGGCTTTTTGATTGATGAGCATGGGAGATGAGAATGTGGCTTGCGCGATGAAAATTTATTAAAGTGAGGGAGATTTGCGCTGCATCAGCCTCACTCTCTCGCCCCTTGCCAGCTAGATCCAGTGGCAGAACATAGTCCAGACAACTGGGGCTGGTTTGGGGTGCAGTAGATGACCAGTGTGTTCTACATGTCCCACAGTGCTCCAAAACGCTCCACAGCGTTTGCTAGGTGACGCCTGATGGCCCTGTTGGTCCAATTTTGACTTGAGCGCCATACAGCCGCAACTAGACTTTACATGCTGGTGGTGGACAGAAACCATAGTTTCGCCAGATACTAGCTCTGGCTAACCCTCACCTGGTTTTGCCCGTCAGTCGAGACGGTTTGCCGGGGTGTGGCCGTTGCCGCATGCAGACAACTGCTTGGAGCCACAGGTGAGAGCTGGGCTCTGAGTGGAGACCAAGATCAATGAGCTGCTCAAGGAGCCCGACTGCCCAGTTGACAGAGGTACTACTCCTCCTACAGAACCCCATACACCCCAAATGCTCCAGATAGAAAGTGACCAGCAAGATTATGAGGCTCTGGTTAAAACTCGCATTATGAACGTTGATACTCAAGCCTGCAACCTACAAAAGAATAATGTTATCGCCACCTGTTGTCCAGTGGAGCTTATTGCCATGTGTGGTGCGGTGGCCCCTGTAGCTAGTACTTCGTTATGTGACCCTCGAGTTGATCTAATGCTTGCGGATGTAGGCAAGAACCTGTCAGAGGAAGAGTATGATAAAGCTAAACAACTGTTGCTAGAGTTTAAAGACATCATGCCTTACCAATATGGTAACACATAGTATAGATACAGGTAACACGAGACCAATCCGACAAACACCATGGCGACTACCATTAGCAAAGCAACAAGAGGCCGCTCACATGTTGGAACAAATGAAAGAACAAGGAATTATAGAGCCTTTTAACAGCCCATGGTGCTCGCCTGTTGTTCTAGTTCAAAAAAAAAAGATGGCTCTCTGCATTTTTGCGTCGACTACAGGGCTTTAAATAACGTCACACAAAAAGACAGCTATCCTCTGCCACGTATCGATGACACATTAGACACTCTTTCTGGGGCTCATATATTTTCAACCCTAGACCTCAAAAGCGGCTACTGGCAAGTAGGTTTAAACCCTCATGATAAACAGAAAACAGCCTTCTCCACTGGAAACGGACTATCGCAATTTACGGTTATGCCTTTCGGGCTCTGCAACGCACAGGCAACTTTTGAGAGACTGATGGAACAGGTTTTGCGAGGCTTAAATTGGAATGCTTGCCTGGTTTACCTAGACGACATTATAGTCTTCGGAAAGACATTTGATGAACACATACATAACTTGAAGGAAGTTATGCAGCGTATTCGAAGTGCGGGAATGAAACTAAATCCGAAGAAGTGTTCATTCTTTAAGGGGGAAGTTAAATATCTGGGACATATTGTATGCAAGGACGGGGTAAGCACGGATCCAGAAAAAACGGAAGTTGTCAAGCACTGGCCCACACCTACTAATCTTCATGAGATCAGAAGCTTCTTGGGTCTTTGCAGCTATTACAGACGCTTTGTACCCAGTTTTTCCACTATCGCTAGAGCCCTTCACCAATTGACCGAGAGAAAGACACAATTTCATTGGACGCCAGATTGCCAAGAAGCTTTTGAAAGATTGAAGGAGGCACTCGTCTCATCGCCCATGTTGTCTTATCCTGTACCAGGTATTGTGTTTCAACTTGACACGGACGCTAGCAATACAGGGATCGGTGCTGTTTTATCGCAGGAAGTGGACGGTATCGAGAGAGTGGTAGCATACTTTAGCCCAGGGGTCTCAAAACTCATATCAGCATGTGGGCCGCAGTGGAAAGTAACAACCAGTCAGCGGGCCGCACAACATCAAATTTTACGAACACTACTGTCACTGCAGTTAAATGCTAAAAAAAAGTTTTTATAATTATTAATTACATTTAGTGTAGTTTATTACATGCACAGGCAGTTTATTTTACTAAAATAAATTGACGTTATCTCTGTCACTAATAAAAAAGCAGAAACTGTAGTTTCCGAAAAATAAAAATAAAAAACTATAATTATCAGGCCTACTGCAGATGGTTCGTCACTCGTGTTTCTGTCCACTCAGATGAGAGCGTTTGGCAGAGACGTTAGGCCTGAAGTCGCGTGTAGTGGCAAACCGCCAAGTTGCTCTCAGATGCTAATCAGTCAGTCTTAATCGTAACGCTGTTTTTTTATCTTCATTCTGCACAAAAACGGTTTGCAAACGTACGTACTCCCAAACATCGCTAGAATTCTAGCAGCTGCGCAGAATAAGTTTGAAAACTTCTCTCATAGAAATGTGGAACGCCAACATCAGCGTATTTTTGCTTGACAACAGTGTTACACTGCAGGTCCAGTATTTCCATCAGGACTGCGAACGTAGTGGCAATATGGAAAAAACTGTAGTTCAAGAGAAGTCAATTGCTGAAAGCGAATTTCAAAATCTTCCAGTCTTCTGAAGAGGATGTCTACGTAGTCATTCATGCGCTGTGGTTCAACCGCTATGCTCTGTAAAAAAGAGAAATGAGCCAAGATTTTATCTTCCAGCTGAGTGGCCCACAAAGTCAGCTTGCAACTGAATGATTTGTTGCGGACAAACATCACGGTAATCAGCTGCTTTGTGTCCTGTAGTTGTGAATTGAGTGCATTGAGATGTTGTGTGATGTTAGTAAAAGAGCAGGATCCGACAAAAACATTGGGTCACTGAGCTGAGGTATGTCTCTGTCTTTCATTGCCATGAACAATGCTATTTCCCGTCTCAGCTAAAAGAATCTCTGCAGCACTTTTCCACGACTCAACCATCTGACTTCCTTATGATACAGCAACTCTCCGTATATATTCCGTTTCTAAATCAGCTAGAAATGACACAAACTGCCTGTGGTTGAGACTTCGTACACGTAAAAAGTTCACCGTCTTCACAACATCCATCTCGTTCTTCATTTGTAGACTTTTACCACAGAGTGCTACTTGGTGCAGATGCAATGCAGTGTATGGCTGCAAAAGGTCCCGCCAAGCTGAGCTGATTCCGTTTATCATTAATCCAATTACACCAACCTTCTCTGAACTCATTGCTGGTGCATCGTCCGTAGCCACTGAAACAAGTTTTTCCCACGGTAGCCCAGACCTGTCAACACAAGCTGCCAGTTCTTGAAACACATCGCCCACGGTGTGCAGTTGTAAATCATTTCATGGATTACATGGGTCATTTTAAATTGTATCTAATTTTTTTTATTCGAGGACGTGGTCGCGGGCCGCACAAAATAGTCTCGCGGGCCACATGCGGCCCGCGGGCCGCGTGTTTGAGACCCCTGCTTTAGCCGAAGTTTGTCAAAAACTGAACGAAATTATTGTGTGACTAGACGTGAGCTGCTAGCTATGGTGGACTCCATTAAGCATTTTCACAAGTATCTCTATGGACAAATATTTAAGTTGAGAACAGACCATGCGGCCCTGCAATGGCTACTTTCCTTCAAGAATCCGGAAGGTCAAGTAGCTAGATGGATAGAAAGGTTACAGACTTATGACTTCGAAACACAACACAGGAAGGGGCAAGCCCATTTGAATACCGACACTTTGTCACGACGACCTTGTAAGCAGGAGTGTAAGCATTGCACAAAAGTAGAAGGAAAAACAAGAGCCCTGGATTGTAAGCGGCTGGAGTTAAGTGCATCAGAGTCTTGGTCTGAAGAGACGATACGCAAAGAACAAAAGGATGACAAAGATATAGCCCCAATTTTGCAATGGAAGGAAGTTGGACAACGCCCTGATTGGCATCAAATCTCTAGTACAGGAGAGATTACCAAGGCTTACTGGGCACAATGGGACTCTCTGGTGATAGAAAACGGCGTCTTAAAACGGACGTGGGAATCCACCGATGGGACTTCGACACGAGTACAACTAGTTTTACCTAAGTTTAGAATCCCAGAAGTGCTACATGAAATGCACAACGGCTCCACAGGTGGTCACTTAGGCATTAACAAAACATTAGAAAAAGTCAGACAAAGGTTTTATTGGTGCCGCTATAAGGAAGACGTAGAAGATTGGCGCCGAAAATGTGACAGGTGTGCGGCAGCTAAAGGCCCACAACGTAGAACTAGAGGACCCTTACAACAGTACAATATAGGTGTCCCATTTGAGAGGATCGCACTGAACGTAGCTGGACCTTTTCCTGAGACTGACAAAGGGAACAAATACATTCTAGTGATAATGGACTATTTTTGTAAATGGCCGGAAGCTTTCGCGATGCCCAACCAGGAAACCACAACAATAGTCCATATCTTAGTTGGACATTGGATTAGTCGTTTTGGTGTCCCAATGGAACTACATTCGGATCAAGGACGCAACTTTGAATCTAATCTGTTTCAGGAGATTTGTCTTAAAAATCGAGAAGACGCGAACGACACCACTACGGCCTCAATCGGATGGGATGGTAGAACGCTTCATCCGTACATTGCTACAGCACATGGCTAAAATTTCATCAGAACAGCAGAATGATTGGGATGACTACATTCCCCAATTCCTCCTGTCTTATAGAGGAGCAGTTCATGCAACTACAGGTTACACGCCAGCCAAATTATTGTTTAATCGAGAACTTAGGATGCCAGCAGATCTCTTATTTGGACAACCAGGAGACCAACCCACAACAGCAAGCGAATATGTTACAGGACTTCGAAGGAGACTAGAAGAGGTTCATGCTATTGCACGGAGTAAGATAAAAGACAGTAGCGACCTTATGAAAACCAGATACGATAGAAGGGTCAATTCTGCGGGTTTTGTAGAACATGATTATGTCTGGCTATACAACCCAAAGAGAAAGAAGGGAAAATCAACGAAATTACAAAAAGATTGGGAAGGCCCATATCGGATTGTGAAAAGGATCAATGACGTTGTTTACCGGATCCAGAAGGGCGCTCGAACTAAATGCAAAGTAGTGCACCTAGATCGGTTGCACCGTTACTCAGGAGATGGAGAGTCTGTTCGGGACGCACAGACTTAGGGAGGGGGCATTGTTGTAAACTCCCCCCCCCCCCCCGGCTGACCATTTTGTTTCTCCACGTGAAAAACTGATTTAAGTTGTGTTTGTGCTTAGAGAGAAACTGACGGGAGGAGTTGTTGATGTGTTAAATGAGCGAGTCACGAGTTTGGATTTCTTGACGAAGGATTGTTTTCGATTTTTGATTGTGTTAGTAATTCGGGATATGTAATTGGATATATTAATTGTTCGTAATTGGATTGTGCGTCTGCAATCTGAGAAGGTTATCGGCGACCTGACCATCGGTGAGTTAACCTTCTTTAGCTTACTACAAAGTCGTAACAATATTTACAGTACTTCAGTGCCTCATGGATGTCAACATACCTACTGAGTAGGGGTGCACCGGACAGTACTTTTTGATATTATTATTTTTAAGCATTGTTAAGTGCCGATCACGGTGTTGATAGATAAACTGTCCCAAATCAACCACCAATGAAGGCCCAACAATGATATAGTAAGTCGACGCTGCTTGAACAATAAAATGAACTTTAATACTCAAAAGGGAACCGTCGATGTCTTTCTGTAGCCTTATTCCAATAAACAGCGTCTGGTCTCTTTGTTGACTAAATCGTTTCTATTTAGTTTTTTAATCTAACCTATCGTCACTTCCGTCACTAATGAAAAACTTATCCTAATTATCCCCGAAATAAATCTACACTCTAATCATGTCATAACAGCATATTATTATGTTTTAAATATAAACATCAT
Organism: Biomphalaria straminea; assembly: GCA_021533235.1. Classification (NCBI taxonomy): domain Eukaryota; kingdom Metazoa; phylum Mollusca; class Gastropoda; family Planorbidae; genus Biomphalaria; species Biomphalaria straminea. Next base: position 20,287,370 of record JADKLZ010000167.1, read on the forward strand.
TGCATTCTATAAAAGTCATTAATGGAACGAGGTCCACTTTATGTATATTAAATAGGTGTACATTTTACTATTCTGCCAACTATCCGGCAGTGATATTCGATCGGAGCCGAATATAGCTGAATAGTTTAAAAATGTCAAATATTTGGCAGATGCCTGAGCGACTATCCGGTGCACCCCTAATATTGAGTATTTAACTTTCCATGCCTACCCTCCAATAGTAAAATTGAAGAGATGATCTTTACAAAGCTTCTCTATACCGATTATTGCACCCTTTTGCACATACCAATCATGAGCTGTCAATGTATTTATCGAGGCAGCCGAGAAGGAAATATTGGAGGGAATTGAAGGAGTCATCCATGCTTGGTACATTACCAGACACAGGGATGGTGATGAGGTCAAAACCGCCACTATTATTCTAACATTTGGAATTAGGACACCACCAGAGTATGTGAAGGTAGGATACCTACGAGTTCCAATGAGGCCCTACATACCTAACCCGATGAGGTGCTTCACGTTGCAGGGTTATGGACACGGCGCAGCAGTTTGCAAGAGGAACACTGTGTGTGCCAGATAAGCTGGACAGGGTCATGAGGACAAGGGCTGCACAGCAGGAGTACTAAGCAAGAAATGGATGCACCTTCAGCCAGGCGAAATCAGCTGCATTGGCCCTACCCAAGGGCATAGGTAGAGCATGGAGACTGAACAGTATGTCAAAACCAACACTCTAGGAGAACCCGGAGACATCATTTCTGACACAGGTTCTCCTCAGAGAACCCAGTCAGACACCCCAACCTCTACTGAATTAGAGGTTGACCAACTCCCTAAGGGGAGAAATCAAAGTGGAGAGGATGCCCGAGGTGAGGGAGGAGGAAATAGCCTCAGCTCTAACCAGAGGGAATTCCCCTCTCCAGAGAGAAGGACTCCCACCAAACGGGGGATGTTCTCCTCTCCTTCCAAACCCAAGACTAAAAATACTAAGGTCACTGGAAGAAAAAGAAACCCCTCTGGGGGCCTCCCAAGGCCTAATAGCTCCAAGTAGGTCATTTAGAATTAGCCATGGATTCCAGAATCGTGCAGTTGAACTGTAGAGCCCTCAAGGCCAATTACGAGGAAATGCAGCTACTGACTTACTGATGGACACTGAGACTCTTGTAGCTGTCTTACGTTATACAGATGTATGCAAACGGGACATGAAGCTCTTAAAGATCGACACCAGCAACTGGGAAGAGGTGGCACTAGATAGATCCACATGGAGGGAGAGCATAAATGAGGGGTCTTTGAGTGCAGATGCCATACACAACAGAAGCAGAAAGAAGGGTGAAAGTGCAATGGCGCCTGGTGACTACATATGCCCAACCTGCGATCGCAGCTGTGTATCAAGGATCGGCCTCTTTAGTCACACAAGAGCTTGCAAGGGGAAAAGATCGTCTCTCGAGACGTAAAATGCCACAGAATCCCCTGGCATAGAGTGCTCTCTCTATGTTGATGATTTTGTCATTTTTACTTATGGGAAAAACATGAATAACTTAGAAAGAAAATTACAATTATGTTTAAACATCATTCAAAACTAGGCAAATGATAATGGTTTTAAATTTTCGGACTCCAAAACAGTTTACATGCATTTTTGTAATTTAAGGGGACTCCACCCAGATCCTGAACTATTTATACACAAAAAGAAGATCCCTGTTGTAAAAACTACAAAAGTTTTAGGCCTCACCCTTGATTCCAAATTTAATTTTCTCCTCCACATTAAGGAACGTAAGAAGAAATGCTAAACGTTATTAAACATGCTTAGAGTACTCAACCATACGGACTGAGGTGCTGGGGTGAAAGAGATACCTTGCTGCTGCTATATCGGAGTCTAATCTGTTACTGATGTTCACATTGATAAGCAAGACAAAATAGATTTACAAAATTATGTCATCAGTAAAAAAGAAATGTAATCTTAGGAGGCACATTGTGGCGTAGGAGGGGGAGAATTTGAAAATCCACACTTGAGTGGAGCCTCCAATTATTTTTTTTTGTTTTAGTTATTAAAGGGAAACTCCGATGGTTTTGACAATTTTTGATATGTGTTTTGATTTACAGATCTATTATATAAAAGGATATGTAAGGCGTATGTATGTATGTATGTATGTATGAGCCGAATGGAAATCAAAACCGCTTGACCAATGTTGATTAAACTTGGCAGAAATGTTCCTTGGGTACCAACTTAGGCCGTAGTGTATGTATTGTATCCCTAAAACAAACGTAATACCTTAAAAAAAATAAAGTTGACCAAGTCTATTGCAGGCGTTGCAGCTATACGATTTTATGGATCTAGGCTTTGTTTAAAATGTTGACATGAGAAAAAGATCGAAAGGATTTAGATCTAGATCTAATTTAAAGAAATACACTTTGCACTTATAGATTTTTACTTTGACGCATGAAAATACAAAATATAGTCTAATGATTTTATTATTTAACAAAATTAAGCTTCAAATTTGTGTTTCAAAAGGCTTTTTACATAAGTTCGTTCTTTATATCAGCAAGCGTAGATATCCTTACGCACATTCGTTCATTAGACATTTCAACTAATGTTACACATCGCTCTATTCCTAGCACAGCGAACGTGAAATGAGGTCACGTCCCTAGGTCTAAAACTCTAAGATGATAGAACTTCTCTTCGCAACGATAGTTTTATACTTTAGCACATGAACACACTAATTATAGTCCATTCATTTCATATTTTAATCAAATTAACATTGTAATTTGTTTTTCGAAAGCATTTTTCGAACCCATTTTTCATGCATTCGTTCGCGAAGCCGTGTTTAGACATATTCTAATAGTTTCATTCATAGCGTACATCTAATTAAAAAGGTCACGCATGCGCACAATGAACTCTACAAGCCAATATTTAACTTTAGGATTATTCTATAGTTTAGATTTACATCTAGATCTATATTTAACCCAAGATCTACCTAATTCTTTAACACATGAACATACAAAATTAAGTTTATTTATTTCTAATTTTAATCAAATATAGATCTATGTAGGCCTACAAGCAGATGTTTTTATTTGAAAATATCAGCTATTTTGAAAGCTTTATTCACACTATTTTACATTTACGCATTCCTTAACTTATAACATTATTATTTCGTTTAATTGTTTACATAACTCTCTCAGCTCTCAGTGATATTAGAATAAAGGCCCGCGGGCCGCGGGTAAAATATGTCTAGTAATGAATATGTTATTCTTTTTTTTTTTAATTTGCAAGAATAACTTAGTAATTGATGTTTTTCTGACAACATTTTTCAGCGCATCCAAAACCGTCAGATTTTCATGGAATATTTGTGTGACGTCACAAGTGTGCACTCAAATCTTTGGCTTTAGATCTACTAATCCGAGTACGGGTACTTGTCTTCCGCGAATTTATTTTAAAACAAGATCCCAATGTAGATCTAGTCTAGATCTAAAATAGGTAGACTCTAGGCATTTTAAAATTTATTTTACTAGATCTAGAATTAACCCCAACTCCAAATACCAAATCACTAATGATAAACAGTAATTTTTATGTGTTATAAAGCACTATTATTAGTACGTAATTACGTATAGGCCTACATTAAATATACCGGTACTGCTAATTTAGTCAGCAACGGAAAAAAAGGGTTGACGGTGTATGAGAAGGATTCCCTATTTGGTACTGTAACCTAGCCTGTATTGAACCAGTCAGTAGCGGCCTTAGGGGGTGGCAAGTGGGGCAATCGCCACAGGCCCCGCCCCCGAGGGGGGCCCCGCAATCGGATATTTTATTGTCACAAACTTGATCACTACACATTTTTCTAATAAAATCCAATTGTACCTCGATGTTTCAATACAAAAAAAAACTTTTTGAATTGGCTTCTTCCGCCTAAATGTTTTATACGCTACTGTGCATAGAAATCGTTAGGCCATGAGAGTATTTTACAAACTTTTTTAACTTTTAAGAAAAATCTTTTATTCAGAACAATTACAATGCAGTATATAATGCACTTTAGTGGCCAATAGTAGGCAATGGCGTTGATAGGGTGGAGAAGTTGGTGGAGAAATTGTAAATCTCCCGGACCACCACTCATGGTGGGCCCCCAAATGAGTGTTTTTTTTACATTAAATATTAAATATTACGCAAAATGCAGGGGCCCCCAAAGAGGTCAAACATCCCAGGCCCCCAAATGATGGCAAATTTCTAGTAACGCCCCTGATAGTAGTCCAACAGTACCTACGTAATGTTCTATGTTTTGTAACAAAAATAAGGCCCATGGCTTATAGGCGGACAAAGTGCATTGTTATTGTTACAGCGTTGGAGACGGATTAGCCCGTTATCGTGATGTGGTATGGTATATAAAGTTCACGCTTAGGGCCCCGCACAAGACACTCGCCCAGGGCCCGCGCATTGCTAAGGCCGCCCCTAGAACCAGTTGATGTAGGCCTACTTGTACAGCTATTTCGGCCAATAGGCTTCGAGAAACTTTGATGATGACGTATTGTTTTTTTTTTCCAATAGGCTATTGTGAATAGACATCTTGCGGTTTTGGAAAACCCATGTCACCATGTTAAAAAAAAAACTGTACTTTTTAAATTATTTTTTTTTAAAACCTGTGGTATAGCCCTTCCGTAAAAGTCGGATCTAGGAAAGTGTATGGACCACTGTAGCTCTTATAACTCTAATAGCACACTTTGTTCTTATGGAACGTCTAATTGGCTTCAATATTGGAGACAAAATTAGTAGTGCGCGATTGTTTTACTTTTTACTTGATTCTGTTAATTAAGAACAATTACCATACAAGTATATAAAGCGGACACACTGTATATTGTTATCGTTACAGCGTAAGAGACGGATGAGCCCGTAGTATACCCTTACGGCTAAGGGCCCCGCGCATGACGCTCTCCCAGGGTTTCGCGCTCTGATAAGGACGCCCTTGTTTATAAACAAAGACCGATTTTAAATCAACGTGGAGACTAGATCTAGCTGTGAAGCGTAAGAATAGATCTAGAGAGTTTATCGGTTATATACTTCTAGATCTAACTTAAGCCAGCGTACTTGTGACGTCAAGTGTTTAAAAACTATAACCATCTCGAAGAACCACGTTTTTTTGTGTTTTTTTTTTTATATGTGAAGAATTTAATGTCTAATTTATTAAATATACAATTTTCTGAGCATTTAAATAAAAAATCATACAATGTTTACTATTACAACTTTTTACGCAGAATTTAAATATGTCATGTGAATAAGTAAAATTTGAAAAACTATCGGAGTTTCCTTTCAATTAAATATTACGCAAAATGCAGAGGCCCCCAAAGAGGTCAAGCCTGCCTCTGACCCCCAAACAATGGGAAATTCCTAGCTACGCCCTAGTAGGCACAACAGAGATTTGGCTGCATGTAGATGTTTCAGTGAAAATCCAAAACTGTGCTTGGATATGTCATTACGTTTTAGCTTTTCCTCAACATACATGGTTAACCTAGATTTAGAATAAGCAAAGAAATAGACTGGATGTAGTGACTAGAGGAGACCTTCTCCTTGCTTTGGCTAATTTAAAGCTTGAAATTTCTAATATTGTCAAACTGCAGGAGGTACAAGGTTCTCATTAGCCTAATTTCTTTTTGAAGTGAATTCAGCAATACTAATTTTTATATTAAAAATAAAACTAAATTTACAATTAAACCTAAAAACAATAGACCCTAATATTCAAAAATTTAAAGGAGGACAATTCTTAGGATTTGAAAGAAAGCCATGACAATGAGATAGTTTTTTTTTTGTGTAATCACAGAAAATTATTTGACATGTTTGTATAATGATAATCATTTTTTTGTCTTCAATCCGAGATTACGGCTGAGTGCAGTGTTTCACATAACTACGCAAACTCAGTTGCGACCTGCATATTTTCCCGAATTTCGTTCAGTCAAAGCCGTTGTCTGTTGGCGGTCTACTTAGTTTTCTTTCCGTCTTTTGCGCCTGTCTTCAATAATGGCTTTTTTTTTTAGTCACTAATGTTTGTTCCGCAGCTTTTGTGAGAGCTCTGTCTCTCTCAAAAGCCATCTATTGCCAGAGAATGCTGCAAGGTACTTTCCTCTATGCCAGTGAGGGCGAAATGGCGCCTGAATGGATCTTTTAACGCTTACGAGAGGCATCTCTGTAACGCCGTCCTACTCTGTTACCTGTTACCTATCCCTTAGTCTGGTGGACCGTTGGGGCGCCAAGCAAGACCCGTGGACCATCATTCTCCATTCCTCTCTATCCTTTGCCCTGATTAAAACCTCGTTCAATGGTAGGCCTGTCCATTCTTTGATGTTGTCTTCCCACCGCTTTCTCTGTCTGCCTCTTCTTCTTTTTCCTGGTACTGTTCCCTGGAGGAAGGCCTTTGCGAGTCCCGAAGATCTTGTTACATGGCCATACATTTTGAGCTTTCGTTTCTTCACAGTATTTAGCAGGTCATTATGGGGTCCGATCGCTGCAGTAACCCTGTCTCTAATCTCTTGATTTGTGATGCGGTCTTTAAATGTGATGCCTAGGATCCTTCTGTAGCATCTCATTTCCATTGCTAGGATCCTTCTCTCTAGCTCTGCAGTCAGCGTCCAGGACTCACAAGCATATAAAAATGTGGCCATGACCAGGGAGCGCATCAGTCTGATTTTGGTGCTGAGGGCTAAGCTTTTGTCTTTCCATATCAACTTGAGTTTAGAAAGGGCCGCTGTAGACTGTGCTATTCGGGCCATTAGTTCGGGCTTTGTTCCCTCATCCGAGACAATAGCTCCGAGGTATTTAAAGCTGTTAACGCTAGTTAGCTTTTCGCCTCCAATACTGATGGCCTTTGTAAAGCCCTGTTGACTATTGGTCATGATTTGGTTTTTTTCTGCATTTATTTGCATGCCATAAGCTGCTGAAGTCTTGTCAATGCGCATCACTAGATCGGCTAGTTCGTCTTCTGTCCCTGCTAGGCCATCAATGTCATCTGCGAAGCGCAAGTTAGTAACTTTTCTTCCTCCAATGTTTACAGTACCTTCAAATCCTTCGAGCGCATCTTCCATTATTCTTTCAAGGAAGATATTGAAGAGTGTTGGTGAAAGGAGGCAACCTTGTCTTACTCCAACTGTGGTTTTGAACCATTCCCCAATATTGTTGTTGAAGTACACCGCACTGGTGGCATCCTTATATAGGTTTTGGATAACTCTGGTTATGTTTGTGTTAATGTTATATTTTTCCATTGTTGCCCAGAGTGCCCTGTGCCATACTCGATCGAAAGCTTTCTTGAAGTCAATAAAGACATGGAAAAGATTCTCTTGGTGTTGGAGATATTTTTCACAGAGTATTCTGAGGTTTAGGATTTGCTCTGTTGTGCTGCGACCATGTCTAAAACCCGCCTGTTCTTCAGATATGATTTTGTCTGCTATCGGTTTTAGTCGATTTAATATAATTTTTAACAGCACTTTGCTGGGATGGCTTATGAGGCTGATGGTGCAATAGTTTTGACATAGTTGTAAATTGCCTTTCTTTGGAAGAGTGATGATGAGTGACTGGGTCCAGGGTTTGGGCCATTCTCCTGATAGCCAGATCTTGTTGCAAATTGTATAGAGTACGTTTATCATACGTTTATCCTACTCTAAGCACGCCAAAGACGATAGCGTTTGTCATGCGGTCCTCCCCCGAGCGGGATAAGTGTTATTAACAGCATACAAATTAATAAATAGATGATATTTTGTTCAAATTTGCCTTCTCACGCTTCTTAATAAGTGTTTTTCGTACAAGGGGGCGCTGGCGGATTTTTTTTAAACGAAAAAATACGAAAAGGGGGCGGTAGGCCAAAAAAGGTTGAAGACCACTGCTCTAGACTCTAGATCTATGTCTAACTTAAGATCTACTTTATTCTTTATACACATAAACATACAAAATTAATTCTATTCATTTCAAATTTTAATCAAATATATGTAGGCCCATAAGCAAATGTTTTTATTTGAAAATATGGATTTAAGTCTATTAACTATTTTGAAAGCTTCATTCATACTATTTTTACATTTACGCATTCGCTTTACTTATATCACTATTATTTCGTTTAATTGTTTACTAACATCTCTCAGTGACTCTTCGACAGTGATACCTAAATATAAATCAGCATTCACATTATTTTGTTACTAGGTAGATCCAGGTAAACAAGAAAATGGTCTGCCTCAATATGCCTTACCTGATTTGGCACAGCTAGGAAGATGTTGGGTCTCGGCAGTTACAAAATCAAGAAATAGATTACAATATCAAAGTCCTGAAAGAGCTGCAGCTACTAGACAGGCTTCTTATACATCTGTATTAGGCAACAGTGAAGTTATAAGCACATCTTGTGGGCGTGTAAGACGTTCTATGCTTCAGCCGTCTCACGAATTTCTTGGGACTGCATTTGTGAATAACCTGAATGGACATCACTCAGCTGAAAGAGATGAACCTTCTCTGAAAACTGCAAAAAAACTGATTCTCGCGACAGACGTCGGTTCGCGTATAGGTGTTATGTATTGCCCTGATGAAACTGGTATTTTTGCTAGAATGCACTTTATAATTAACGGTGAAGATCAAGGCCCAAGTGATGAGCTTATTCCTCTTAATGAAGATTCTGCACCTTTATATGCTGTTGTTGATGTTTATGGAACAACAAAGCAAATACGACTCATTGAACTGTACAAAGGTGAGAAAATGTTGTTTTTTAGCTTAAATGTTAGCATTTCTAAATTATTTTCAACATTTTATTGTTATAATATACCTATTGCTAAGTAGAAGGTAACATTTTTTGGAACCTTTAATATTATCACTATTGAAATGTCATTTTATTGTATTAGGTGTAAATGCTCTTTAAGTTAAAAAAAAAATTTTGCCTATTCATCCAATGTTTGGTAAGCAATGTTGCGCAAATGACGTTTTTTAAAATGTATTTAGCTGCAATAAGTGATTTAAAAACAAAAAAACTAGAAATGGTGACATAGAGAAGTTTTAAAAGACCTCTAATGTTTAGTTGAGTACATTGATAAAACAAATAATTCGACCACCGCGCCCCCAAACAAATAATGCAATGGCTCCTTATCTCATTCCATCCAGGTTAAGTCTCGTCACTGAGTCTGGTTATGGTAGCCATTTAACTGAGCTGGTTAGATGAAAGAAAGAGGTGGCGAAATAATGAATCTTTGATGTTAATCATCAATCATGGTTAAGATGGGGTGTGTTCATGTAGAAGTTTTTGGGACAAAGGGAAAACTTTTAGATGCAAAATTAAACATTTTTAGAACGCGTAAAATTTGTGACATGATACTCAAACATGCGGTACTACACTAACAAAAAAACAATAAAAATATAATGAAGTAGAGCTTATAATAAGTGTAATTGTATCAATTACTTTGGATAAGTCATGTATTAAATTTGGAAATGGTCTTTGAAATGGGGGGGGTAGGCATAAAATGGGGACATAGGGCTGAAAAAAAGTGCAGAGAAAGAAAAAACAAATTTTTTAAAAATCTTAAAAATTAACTCTGGCAAACTAAATACAAATTAGAGTTAGCTGGCTTTTAATTTAAGAACAGAAACATCGTTAGAAATTCGAGTTAGGGAATCCCCTTTTACTATATTTATATTCTTACTCTGTTGCTGTTATCAGAGGGTTTCTATTGAATACCTCCCATCTAGAAAACTAGTGGATGGTTGGAGATGCAGAAGACGTAACCAGATGCAGTCTTTTATACACCATGCCACTAGACTATCTGATAAAGCTGGCCTCTCCACCAACCGACAAAACATTCAACGTTTTCACGCCCTTCCCCCTTGGTGTCGCCCAACGACCTCAGACGTACGACTGAAACTAGTAGATCCTAACGCCAGTAAGCAAAGTCGTTCATCTAACGACCTCCAAACAATAGCACTGGAGACCATTAATGCTTTCAAGCCCAGTGCTATTTTTGCATATATTGATGGGTCGACATTGTTGGATTCTGAAAGAGCAGGCTATGGAGCCTATATCGACTAGGCTCCCACTCAGTTAAAATCTTTGGACCATGTGGTAGTGTTTGCAGTTTTGATGCGGAGACCATGGCAGTCTGTGAAGCCCTAAAGGTCATTGACTCGCAACTCGGCGAGGGACATTTGAGGGCAACACAGATTGTTGTGGTAACTGACTCTAAATCTGTACTACAGGCTTTGCAAAGCCCTGGACCATGGCCCCCCAATATCGACACTGTCATCATGGCCTCACACAACATGAAGCAGCGCTATGGCATTCCTGTGATAATGCAGTGGGTACCAAGTCACATAGGCGTGACTGGGAACACTATTGCAGACTCCTTGGCCCACCAGGGAGGACAAATTCCACCAACTGAACAGGCTGTAAGTTTTCACCATGCCCTGTCTACAATTCAAAAAACTGAAATGGAAAAGTGGTTTGAATGCTGGAACAAGTCTCAAAAGCCCGTGGAGTCTGGGAGCGCATGAGGCACCCTGACCGCACTTCCCCGTGGTGGAGGCTGTCTAGGCCTGAGCAAGCTGTTATAGCACAGTGTAAGACAGGCCACTGTCCTGTTGGCTCATACTTTTCACGGCTATGGCCAAATTTTGACTCATGGTGCCCCCGCTGCGGGGAAGAAGAGGAAACCGTGTCTCATATTCTGTTTGACTGCCCCAGACCTGCTGATCTCCGTCTCGACAGGTCTGGGAAACTAAAACTTCTTGACCCGTATGGTGACACCTATGCACTACGCAAGACAGCAGGGTTTCTGTCCAGGGCTTTTACAAGAGAGGATTTAAGCCTCTCAAGCCCTCACTCAAATGGAGTTTGATGATGATGATTGTCTTTGCACCTGTAAACGTTTATGAGTTGATAAATAAACTACGTAATACGCTTTATAGATTATAGGTTGTTTTTTTTTTTGCTTACATTTTTAATATATTATTATGGAAATATTGATTTTAAAAAACAACAACAACGCAATAGCTAACATTCTAATAGAATAATTTTAGCTTTTTTTTTCTAAAATGAAAATGTTGACAAAATCAGTCGTTAGGAAAGCTCTCTAGTTTGCAAAAGAAAAACTCTCCAAAAGTTTTTTTGAATTACCACCAGATAAACAGTATTCCAATGTTCTACTTTAAATGGCAACATTTTCAAATAAGGTAATGAAACCAAATCAGTTTCCGGAACATGTAGCAATATCGAAAAAGTAAATTTTCTATTCGTAAACAATTAACATTTTTTTTTTTACTGTTCAAACATTATTTTTAAAAAGGCAAAGCAGAAAATGTTTTAGTTGTCTTTTAGAAAATTGCAAAGTTGTTTTTTTTGCTCCCAAAAAACCTATGACTAAAGTCTAATGATGTTTGAAAATTGATTAAAACTGAAATTAAATTATAAAAAAGGTATCTGAGAAGATAATATTTTTTGGGGGGTTAGTGACATAATTATATTATTTCAAAATTGTGTAGTTATGTATTGCGACATATGGGGTAGCATCATTGGTTGGTACAGTAGCGTTTACCTTACCCTTATAACTATTCATTAGTCTGTTAGGGCACCAAGCAAGACTTGTCGAGCGTCTTTTTCCATTCCTCACTTTCCTTTGCCCTGTTTAGAACCTCTTTCAATGTCAGGCCTGTCCATTCATTTATGTTGTCCTCTCATCACTTTCTATGTCTGCCTCTTTGCCTCTTCTTTTTCCTGGTACTGTTCCCTGGAGGAAGGTCTTTTCGAGCCCCGAAGATCTTGTAATATGGCCATGGATTTTAAGCTTGCGTTTTTTTCACAGTAGTTAGCCCGATCGCTGCAGTAACCCTTTCTCTAATCTTTTGGTTTATGATGCGGTCCTTGAATTTGATTCCTAAGATATTTCTGTAGAATCTCAATTCCATTGCTAGTATCCTCCTCTCTAACTCTGCAGTCAGCATCCAAG
>JADKLZ010000167.1:20308600-20320704 GCA_021533235.1 Biomphalaria straminea
TAGCAGAGATGAAAATTCATCGACTAGATCTGAGGCAGGTGGATTATTAGTTGCTATTCAGTCTTTTAATTTTATCACCAGTCTGGAATTTGGGCTCCTGTATTAACTAAAGTTAATGTTGTGCAAGTCTACCTTCAAAAAGAAGGATTGTATATTCGAGACTGCTCACTCAAACTAAAAACAGACATTTTAAGTAGTAATGGAGAGGACATCGCTGAAGCCAGCATTACCTTTACCAAAAGCGTGTGATCAAATCTGAGAAAATGCGCAGAACCACAAAAACGTATTGGCCATAAGAAAAAGATGCCTAGTGAGAAAAGTGACGACTCTGTACTTACACACAAAGAAGAGCTACGAAGGGAAATGTATTCTACATTGGGCAGGATTGTTCAAGAAATAATCACCCGATTCGAGCAAATTCATGATGTAGCAGATAGATATGAATTTTTGTCGCATTCCCAGCTATTAAATCCTCAGGTCGAAATCAATCTCTATAGTACTCTTAGCGACATTGATAAAAAACGAATTTCTGCTGGAGCGAAAGAGGCATCAACGGTTTGTCACAGTTTCATCAAAAGCCTCCGAACTTCCAAAACAAGGACCCGTTGAGCTCCTGAATTTTATAAAAAAATATCGGCTAGATGATTCGATCCCGAATATCGTCGTCATGATTCGCTTATTTTTTTTACTATATGCAAGCTTTTCCAAACTTAAACTGATCAAGAGTTACTTGCGATCAACGATGACAAATTTACGACTCACTAATTTGGCCATTTTGTCCATTGAACAAGAGCTGGTGAGAAAAATTGATTTCGATAAAATTATTGATACTTTGACCAGCAAGAGAGCGCGTAAAATTCACTTGTAGTATGTATATGCAAAAGTGATTTTTTTTTAAATTAACAACATTTGATTAATGTTATCTTATTATTTAGTAGTTTTTTTTTTTTTTTTTTTGGGGGGGGGCATCAAGGAGAGGTACCGCACCAGGCATCATATACTCTAGCTACACCACTGCATTGGTGCACTGAGTTCCAATAGAATTTATTTAAAGAGGATTAAAGCCGCATGTTTTTGCGTTTTGTCTGTCAGTCATCTTTCGAAACGTCGCATTAAGTATGAACACAATAGATTTAAGTTTATATAGCCTAATAGATTGTTTCGAATGTTTGTATAAATATTAAAAGAAAACAGAATTCCAGACAAATGTAATACCGTTAATTAATGTTTTGGATGGTCTCGTATAAAAATTAGATGTACTACAGCCACGATGAGAGATTTTTAAACCTTACTTTGGTGTTTCTGTGTTGTTTTCCTTAAAAATCGGAACATAATATTAACGATAATTAGATTTTATAATGTTTTAGCTAGAATATAAATGTACTGTAAGAGAGAAGTGAGTAAAAATCCGGAACATTTTTTCGTAAATTAGTAGATTATTTGTTTATTAATTATTATATCAAAGACAGATAAAATGTAGGTTGACATATCTCATGTAGTGCCCCAGCGGTCTAGCAGATCAAAGGATAGGTAAAAGTGAATGTAAAGTTAGATGTGAATCTGGACCAACTTAAGTCTTAAAGTTCCCCTTTCAGACCTTGTGGTCTACAGAGCAGATGATGTAAAGGTCATCTGATTCTGTGGCCCACGGTTAACGAGGGTGTCATGTGGCCAGCACAACGACCAGCCGCCTTTACTTTTCCCCAACTAATGTCAGGTACCCATTAGAGCTCGGTGAACTCAAGGGCGCCCGAAAATCCCGAAATAAAAATCCCAGTCTTCACCAGGATTCGAACCCGGGACCTCCAGTACGGAAGCCAAGCGCTTTACCGCTGAACCACCTACCCGTCAACTAAAGTCTTAAATTTGATCTAATTGTTTTGTAAAGCCTCAATCTCTAATTGGAATTGTCATGAAAAATTGATAATTTCTGCGTAAAAGTTACAAAAAAAATTTGGATAAAAATTGCTATTTATAACATTATTAATTGTCTTAAATTAGATCTATCTTATAATGCATACTAAATAGGTTTTTCTCTTTACAAAATCGCTTGCGTAATTAATTTTATAAAGTAAACGGTTTACTTTTAGAAAACCAAAAGTAGCCGTTGCACCTAAACTTTTCAAGCCGCATTTAATGGTGAAATAATATTTTTCGTATCTCTTCAATTTTTAGAGCCCTGAGTGTGACAGACGGACAGATGGACATTTTGCACAAACCTAATATCGGCTTTTCCCCTTACGGGGGCCGCTAAAAAGTGCGCCTTTTTAGTTTGTCAAAAAGTGCCTGTTTTACCTTATAACGTAGAGATTTGAGTCACTTAATGTTTCGTACTAAAGCTTACTATTGTAAGCCTACAATAGTTTTACGAAAAAAAAAATGGTTGTAAAATTATAAGACGGACGTGAGCTGTGATTTGTCTAGACTTTATATTTAATCGCCATGTACAATTACACTTAGAACTAACAGAAGAGTAAAGAAACTCTTCAGATTAGTAGTCTTTATCCGATCGTTCATTTTCGTAATTACAAAAATATTCCCAAAATGACTTCGGGTATATAAATTTTCTTAGTAGATTTTTTAACCAAGCGAGGCTCGGCCACCTGATATTAAAAGTCTTAATATTTTAATAATTTTGACTATTTCATGCATGTATACTGAAGTATGGATGGCAGCCTGGTGTTGTGTAATGTTAGAGATTTAACAATAATCTATATATATAATCCTCTAAGTAAGAGGTCAAACAACAACAACATGCAAGCGGCAAGTAAATAGGGAAGATCCCATGGCGCACGCACGCGGTGTGAATGGAAATTGGTGCATCCCAATCCGCACTTTTTTCATTCACGAAACAAAATAACAGAGACGTAAATAAATATAGACTGGAAAAAGGAAGTAACTTCAAGTGTAACGTGAAAACATGCACATATATCTACTATTGAATTCGGATTTCCAAATTATGAAAAATGTAAAAATTGCTTTATCCTCAGTCTTAGAGATTAAACACAATTTATAAGTATAAAAATAAAGTAGGCCTACACACAATTGCAATGCACACATTTTTGTTTCATAAAACTCTCTTATGAATTTGTGTAGTGAATGGAAGAAAGGTTAAAAAAGTGGAAGCCGGAAGAGATTGTTTTGTGTGATAAGAACGACTACCAGTCAATACACAGATAGATACTACTCTCAGGTTTGACTTTAGCGAGGGAAATCTGTTATATCATGTTATAAAATGGTTCAATTTAATAATTTATACACCTAAAAATTAGCACGGGACCAAAGAAAGTGCAGGGCCCACTGCGGTCGCATATGTTGCAGTGCCTATAAGGCCTGCCCTGCAAAATAGCGGCGTATGATATGAAAAATTTAAAAATTGCATTGCATGTTTCCAACATGACGAATACAAACTTTTCTTGATTATAGATGTGTTAGTGCTTCTGGGACTCATTTAAATCGACAGGATGGTGCGGGGAATCTGTTGTAAGTAATAAAATGGCTTAATTTAATAATTTTTACACTTTAAATTAGAGCGGGTCCTATAAAATTGCGTGTCCTATGAAATGCGGGCCCCACTGCAGTCGCCGGCCCTGGTAAATAGCGGCGTATGCTATGCCGCCGGTCAACTAGTTAAACTTAAATACCTAAAATAGCGGACACAAATATTTCTTCTTATGTAGTGAAAAATATGTCTTAACACAAACACTCATGCAAAACATATATATGAATAATTCTTTTTAAAGAAATGATACAATAAACGAAAATGTATTTCGCGCCAAAACGACCTTAACGCAAAACGTCCTGCTTAGTGAAACGGTTATCAGGTTTGGGTATATTTGTAAGGCAGCAAAGGTTTGAATTCAGTTTTCCCCCTGCTAGATGGGTTGCAAGTTCTCTTGGCCAAAGCTTACTTGTTTAGACGCCAGTTACTTCGCCTATTCTCCTGTTTGAGAAAACAGTTCGTGGACCCAATATTTGAGCCAGACGTGAAAGATGAAGAAATACACAAGAAACTACTCTTTAGGAAAACTTTGACAGTGATATTTAAGGCCAATTAATTAATTTATTAATATTTATTGTTTGAAGGAATGCTTCATAGAACAATAAATTCCTACATATTGTTATGACCTCGCCATGCGCATCGCAAGTCTGGCTAGCGCACCTATAGTGAACAGACTATAGCAGGATGTTTACAGAAGAGAGTAACGATTTCCGCCCAAAGCTAGAGAGTGGAAAATGAAGACACTGTAGTTTAATGAAGATGTTATTTGTGTACCTGTGATGTACTGTGAATAAACATATGTCTCGTTGAGTTTGCCTTGTCCCTTAAAATATTACAATATGAAACATAATATCCATAGCAACTGATGATGAACCTGCAAAAAAAAAAAACAACAGCACACATTTCCAGAGTGTTTGGTGGTTCCATTAATACATATCAAATGTTATTTTAACGGACCTCATTTACCAATCGTAAACAAACCACATTTAGCCACGTGATAATATTGATAAATCAAAGGAAAAAAAACTGTCAGGTGATAGTCATTGTGAATTTTTAAAAAGATCGTAATTTGTATAGAAGAGATAGAGAATCACGTGGCTATATGTTGCTTGTTTACAATTGGTGAATGAGGTCAATTGGTAAAAATTTGAATTGTATCAATGGACCTCATTTACCAAACGTAAACAAACAACATTTAGTCACGTGATCATATTGATAAATCAACGGAAAAAACTGTCATGTGACAGCCATCGTGAATTAAAAATCTGATCGTAAATTATAAAGTAGAGATAGAGCACCACCTGGCTAAATGTTGTTTGTTTACGTTTGGTGAATAAGGTCCATTAAAAAGTTAGATCTCTCTAACTTGCATAGTAGCTTGAAATTACTTCTTTACTCTTCCATTCAATATAGTTAGAAATTACTTTAAAAAATAGAGTTTGTGAATTAGCAAAAATACAGTAGGGGGTCTATAGAAATCCAGAAAACATGGCAAGGGGTCTACGAGACAAATAAGTCTGGGAAACACTTTTCTAGAAATAGATTTCTACTGATTCTATAGTTACAATTCAAATTCAACTTAAAAATGTAGGATTATATAGATTACAGATTACGGTACCGGGTTTAACTAGTTTTTATTGGTCTATGTCTATGCCACACTGAATACAGTAGACGATGTTGCCCTGGCGTCCCTACCAGATCTCCCAGTATTGGAATGCCTAGATACCATTCCTAGCCTTGATGATTTAAAAAAAGCAATTAACTGCATGAAAAATAGAAAATCCCCAGGGAGTGATGGCATCCCAGTGGAAGTAGTTAAGGTCAACGAATCAGTCCTGCTCCCTGAACTCTATAACCTCCTATGCCGCTGCTGGGAAGCAGGTCATGTCCCACAGGACATGCGTGACGCAAATATAGTCACAATATACAAGAACAAAGGGGATCGGAGTGACTGCAACAATTATAGGGGTATCTCTCTCCTCAGCATAGTTGGGAATATCTTTGCTAGAGTGGCACTATCCAGGCTGCAAGTGATAGCTTCTAAAGTCTACCCAGAATCTCAGTGCGGATTCAGGAGTGGCAGATCCACCGTAGACTACTGCAGGAAAAATTCAGAGAGAGAGAGAGACAGACCCCTTTACATTGTTTTTGTTGACATGACTAAAGCCTTTGACATGGTCAGCAGAAGTGGCCTTTTCAAGCTCCTGAGGAAAATAGGTTGCCCTCCCAAACTACTGAAGTTCATTGAATGTTTTCATGAGAAAACGAAATGTACTGCCAAATATAATGGAGACCAATCAGCAAATTTTGAGGTTAGCAGTGGTGTCAAGCAGGGATGTGTGCTCGCACCTACTCTGTTTGGCATATTCTTCTCTTGTTTACTACACTATGCTTTCAACGACAGCAACGAAGGTGTATATCTCCACACAATATCCTCTGGAAAACTATTCAATATATCAAGGCTGCGGGCAAAAACCAAGTTTAGGAGGATACTTATTAGGGAACTCTTGTATGCCTAATGATGCAGATATTGTAGCTGACTCTGATATTCAGCTCCAGACCCTGGTTGGCAAACTATCTACTGCTTGCCAGAAGTTCGGCTTAAATATTAGTCAAAGCAAGACCAAGATACTGGTCCAAAACACTAATGCTGCACTTCAAGTAAACATTAATGGCCAACCACTTGAAATTGTTGATCACTTTTGCTATCTTGGCTCCATCATATCCAACGATGCTCTACTGGATAAAGACATCAACAATAGGATAGCCAAGGCAATGGGCACAATGTCAAGGTTGCAGAAAACATATTGCTGAGTAATAATACTAAACCCTTAGTCTTCCGGACCTGCGTGATGGGCACTTTGCTATACGGAAGTGAAACATGGTCAACCTACTCATGGCAGGAAAAAAAGCTGAATGTCTTCCACCTCCGATGTCTAAGGTTTAAAATAGGGTGGCAAGATAAGATAACAAATGAGGAAGTGCTACAAAGAGCAGGGTACCAGGACATCCGCTCTATTATAATCAGCAGACGCCTTGGCTGGCTCGGCCACGTTCGCAGAATGCCAGTAGGTAGACTACCACAAGATATTCTGTATGGCGATCTTATTGAAGGCAGGAAAGCTGCTGGTCACCCACTTTTACGGTATACAGATGTGTGCAAACGCGACTTGCAGCTATTTAAAATCAACACTAGCAGCTGGGAAAAAGTAGCACTGGATATATCCACATGGAAAGAGAGCATAAGAGAAGGGTCTCGGATTGCAGATGCCATACACAACAGAAGCAGAAAAAAGGCTGAAAATGCAGCTGCGCCTGGTGATTTTATATGCCTTACCTGCAACCGCAGCTGTGTATCAAGGATTGGCCTCTTTAGCCACACAAGAAGTTGCAAAGGGAAAAGATAGTCTCACGAGACGTAAAATGCCACAGATTTGTCTATGGCTATTATAACAATGCCCATGGCATGCGTGAGATCAATTTTTAAAAGCAACCATAATTAATGGACTTCGTCTAAATCAAGTTCATTCATATGCGATTTTTTAATATTTATAAGCTTATCATTATTTTGGACCAATGTCTCACAACGGCTGATAAGAGAAATAGGGAATAAACATTAGGAGAAAACACAACCCCTTAACTCAAGAAAACATTAAGAAGTTAAAACAGACACAAAATAGACAGTGAGATTCATAACAAACGAATATTCACAATTGATTACAGTAACATCTTTTTTAAAAACACCTTTTAAAAAAATCATTAAAAGTTTTAAAAACGCTAAAATTTTTATTGGTACAGTTATCTTTGTGTGTGAAATTGTGTATCTGAAAATGCCGGGTACTTGAAGCAAAGTTGTCTTTAAAAAAATACACAGATCTTGGGTAAAAGACTCGTCAAATAAAATACTGTAAATTTGTAGTTTCACACGTTTGTTTTAGGTCTTTTCTTTTTATATCCTCTATTAGTTTTGATCCCAACTAGCCGTATTTTTTTTTCTATCAGGTTCTCTTAAATTCACTGACTAATAATATCAGTTTAATTTTAAATAAATTAAAGTGAGAACTGAAAAATGCAAAAGATAAATAAGGAAAAGTGTACTTTCGGCCCAATTTACTAATTCTAGTTTTAAAGCAAAGAAACGAAACGCATAGGAGCAACATAGCCCATTAAAACCAATATAAACAAGGCCACAAAGTCAGTTCGTGTGGAAACACAAACTCAAAATCGGCCCTCGAAGTGGTCTCTCATACAGGTAAAATAGCAGGATTTAATATTTTCCGAAAGAATATCAGAAACTATGAACCCTATCTCCGTCGATACAAAAAGTATAGACTTGCTCGTGACGAAAGTATTGCCAATACTATTGAATTGTTAGTTCGACTAACGACTTGATACTACAGGATACGGAGATTTATTGTTGTTACTATTATTAAATTATTAATATTCACTGAACTGATAGATATAATCGTAGTTGTCACTTACAAAGACGGCATTACAAATGAAGAGGTCATTAATACAGCAATTGGATCCCACGATGACCTACTAACCACTGTCGAAATCGTGAACTCAAATTCTATGGCCACACCACAAGGTCTTTTTTTTTAAATGAGGCTTTGAATAAGAGGTTGACCATATACAAAACAATTAGAATAAGATAATCATTATATGAAATCAGTTAGGCCAGGTTCACATTTGACTTAACCTTCACCTTATCCCTTGGTCTGCTGGACCGTTGGGGCACCACACAAGATCTGTAAACCTTCATCCTCCATTCTTCTCTGTCATTTGCCTTTGACAGAAGCTCATAATTGTTCTTAATAGACTAAGACTAAAAGGGTAATGCTACTTGGATATATTCTACTAAAAGGACTACACTTTCAATTAAAAACAACAACAGTCTATAGAAATCGCCCTCCAGCCCCCCCCCCCCCCAAAAAAAAAATTAATTAATGTTGTATTTTAATATAACAAAGTCAGTGTTGACATCTAAAGCATCATTATTATTGAGGTTGCGTGCACTAGGAGGGCCATTAACTCCGACTTCAACCTGCTTTTTTTTCTGGGTATGCTCCCTTAGCTTTTTATTAGCCAAGATCGTCTGCAAGACAGCAGTTGTTGAGTATTGGAGTTTTCCACTCTTTGATGAAATGCTATCCTTAGGTAGTGAGCTTTATCTACCAGGGTGCAGAGTTGAAGTGCCGTATGCTCGCTATTTGCAATCATTACCCTTAATGTTTTGAGAAGCTTTTAGTGAATAATGAATATACAAATATGGAGACTTGAGAGACGAAAGGGTACATTTGTCATGTGTCAAGTCTGGATGAGACAACGATGTTTGTTAATGCGATACGGCTGGAATAACTCTACAACCTCAAAAATATTTGGAAACTTTAATGTCGTGGAGTTATCTGCTCGTGAATTTTGACTAATGGCATTATAAATAGAAAATGATTCAGGCTACAACGCGTTTAAAAATAAGAATATAGTTTACGCAATCAATGGAAATACATAGAGATTTATTCTTAAAATCGGCCACCACAATTGTAACACATTTATAAATTGACTTCGATGGGAAGTTTTACCGCAAAATTATATTTATTATAAAAATTTAAACATATCCAAGACCGGATTTAGAGTAGACTTGATAAGGCCCTGAGGTCTAAGGTATTTCACGTATATGGCCCATTTTAATCTAAATAAAGCAATTATTCCTTTGTTTTTACACCACACAGGATCCGTAAACCTTCTTTCTCCATTCACCTCTGTCATTAGTCATTGGTATAATTTCATTCTGATATTCTTTCTGAAAATATTGAAACCTGCCTTTTTACCTGCCTGGGTGGACCAGTTCGGGGGCCGATTTTGAGTTTGTGTTTCCACACAAACCGTCTTTGTAGCCTTGTTATTTATTTGATTGTTTTATTCAATCATCTATTGTTAACATTTTCACTGTACTGGTACCGGTAAGTGTTTGGCCCAAAAAAGAGGCAAAGAAAGGAGACAAGAGTCCCAGGACTCAAACTGTCAAGATGTGGTCCGAAGAGGCTGTATTAAAACTACGAGGATGCATTGAGAAAACTAAATGGGAAATCTTTATTGAAAACTGTCCAAATATAAGCGAACTAACAGAAACTGTTGTCTCGTATCTATTATTTTGCAAGGAGTTAATAAATAATTCCAACAAAAACAATACAAGTCTATGGAAACAATATGCCCAGGATGACAAACATAAATAAATAAATCAAACACCTTATTACCGGTATTGAAAAGAAAACAAAGTATAAGGCTAGCTTGCTGCTAAAAATTATACATGAAATGATACCTATAGCCTAAATTTTAACACTGTAGTCAAATTTTTGCATGTCTCCGTCACTTAAGTTTTTTATTCCTTGTACTTGTTTGCTCCTTTTTGATACCGTACATTAAACCAGTTTTTTTTAGCGGCCCTCGAAATTGGAAAAAACGCTATTAGTTTTGTATGGAATGTCTGTCCGTCAGTCCCGTTTAGATCTCGTAAACTACAAAAGATAGTGAAAAACCGACATATTTTAGACCATTCAAAGTGCTGATCTTACAAGTAGTTTTTTTTTTCACAAAAATACACCAATTTTACAATTATTCACTATTAATAGTAACAAACACTATATGCACTTTAATAGGGGAGACTACTGTTTACCATATTTTTAACACATTTATGCAAATGGTTTTAGATTTTTTGTCCAAAATTTTTTTTTTACCAATGTATTGCTAACTTACATAAGCTCTGTCATACTAACTACTTTATATATACTGTGACGGGTCGTGGCGTGTGACGTATGTTTAGCTTGTTTGATGTCTAGGGGATGATTATTTTTGAAGATATCACACACTGACCCATCAGCAGATAAATCGGGAGCAGACACGCAACGAGACAAGCAATTAAAGAGAGATACCAATGATAAAAATATAAAGAATATTTATTTACATAAATATTTACATAGAAAAATAAAAGGGGGAGGGTTTGTATCTAACTCCAATCAATACTATATTTGATCATCACTCTTGCACTTAATGAGAGAATGTGTCACTTAGTCCTTGGTACTTAGATATTTGTCTTGATTGGATCGCAGCTGGCTGTATTCCTGGCTTGAAGTGGCGGGTAGAGGTACGCCGATGATATAGTCCTTCTGGAGTTTCAGTCCAAAGTTCTAATATCTGTAGTGGGCACAGTAGGGTGGGTGGCCGGCTAACGTGGCCACGAGTGTACTGCGGGCAGAGCGGATCTACCGTGGGCAGCGTCGGGCTCAGGATAAGTCCAGTGAGTTGGCGAAGCTATGACGTCTCGCACAGAGCAGGGTCTATAGAGACGTCGTACCTAATAGGCTGACAAATGGGCTGTCAAATAGGCAGGCTTTAACCAATAGCGCCAAGTGATTTGATGAGTAGTGATCTTTAGCGCTGAAGAGCTCTTATCGATACGTGATACTCGTAGTAGATCCAAGTGAGTAAGCGATACTGATTAGTACCAAATAGGCAAGTTGGCAGAGTAGGCCAAATGCAATTAGGCAAGTGATCCGATAAGTAGTATCTTGTAGTATTGGCTAGCGCCGAGTAGGCAGATGGTACTCAATGCAAATAGGCACAGTGCGGGATAGCACTAAATAGGCAGACACCTGAGGGAGGCTGCAGATAAGTAAAGACAAGTTAGGACATGTCTCTCATGCATCTTATCGATGCCCTCGACTGAGGTGCATTCGTCAGAATGGTAAAATTGCCTTAGTGCACAATGGGGAAAATGATGGCAAATGTGATTTGGAAAAATAAATAGAGGGCTGATGGTAGCAATATAAAATGTACATAAAAGGGGAAATAATAATATGAAATATTCATGAAAGGGGAAATAATAATCTCAATTAAATACAAATAGAAAGAGCATGGGGTGGGAAGAGAGGGGAGAATTGGACGATTGTCAGTGACCATGACGCTATTGTTTACATGAACAATGGAGCGAACTGGAGTGGAGAGAGTGTGTCCGTTCAAGGGGAGGGAACAACTCTTGCAAAAGCAAAATTATTAAAAGAGGGAGATAATGCATGCATCTCTTTTAAGCGCAGTGTTAGTATGGTGGAACTTGTGATTAAGTTCGGCTTAACTCACCTCCAAATATTCCTCTAGGAGAAAGAATAAATGAAATAGTCCAGTCTCGTATGCCAGCGCGAGAGAGAAATGAGCGAGCGAGAATGCTTTGACATAGTCTACCTTATAAAGATCGGAAGTAAGACCGGAAACAGGAAATGTGATAAGATAGGGATTATCTCTCACATGGAGGACTCGTGACGAATTTCGCACTTCGGGAAAGTCACGTGGCGTGTGGACACGAGTAATCTCTTTGATCAAAGAGAATCGCCGGTATGGGTGGACGAAAGTCCAGGTGGTGTCGACCGAGAGGGTCGGGCATGCGGCGCCTAAGACCGACACAATCGACTGTTTGTTTGATCTTTTTTCCCCGGTCAAGGGGAGATAAGCGAAGCGTCGCGGCCTAGCTCTAGACAAGGTGGCGAGAGGACTAGCGAGAAGAGGAAATAGGTTTTGTGATAAAATAAAATAAATAAATAATAATAAA